>JAAONU010000012.1:52839903-53154486 GCA_012932295.1 Cyclina sinensis | reverse complement strand
TCTTTGGATTAAATCGTGGCTTTCGGGCTCTTCTTTGGATTAAATCGTGGCTTTCGGGCTCTTCTTATTGATACTCTTGGTCTTTTTCTTCTGATAGATTTAACACTTTTGTGATAGTAAGCTGATTCTGGTTTAACCAAAGGCTTCTGTCTTCTAACATGTCGATGTTTTAAACGTTTCCGGCTACGTGCTATATTCTTTAGTAGGCGACTTGGTCTTCGTATCTTTTGAGGCGATATTTTGTTTGTTTGTTTGAGTTGTCTTCTTCGAGATCTTGGCAATGTTCTCTGACGATGCGACTGTCTTGACGGAGGTCGCCGAAGTCTACGTATAGGGTGTATAAATATCTTTTTTACTGTAATATTTTTTGATCTAGATTTTGCTTTTGGCGACTTGGTGCTTTTTTGTATATCAGATTTTTTATCTATGTGATGACCGCCGGCGTAAGCATTCTGGTATGCAATAGAACTATGGGTAAGTTTTCTGTTATCATTTCTATAATTGTTTCTATTTCCTACATGACTAACATCGAGTCCTCTTTCTCTTCCAATTAAGTCATCTTTCCTGCCACTTCTATCTCCTAACGTACTCCTTAATTGATATGTTCTGTCATAATTTCCTTGGCGTATTATATCATTACCGTTATGCATATCATATCTTTGTCTTCTTCTACTGTATTCAACTCTGTTTCTTACAATGCGTTCATTATATCTGTTTCTTCTGCTATCTATACCACGAATAATCTCCGCTTCTCCTCGAGAACTGTCGTATAAGTATTGCCTTCTCCTACCGTCGTCATATCTGTTGTTACTTATACGAATTTGTC
This sequence comes from Cyclina sinensis, assembly GCA_012932295.1. Lineage (NCBI taxonomy): Eukaryota > Metazoa > Mollusca > Bivalvia > Venerida > Veneridae > Cyclina > Cyclina sinensis. The sequence continues at coordinate 53,153,660 of JAAONU010000012.1, read as the reverse complement.
TTTCGACGTTTTCAAGACCGAATCCTGCTCGGTCGTTGAGAACATCCGGTCCACCTCTTCTGTCGTCTTGAACGGGTCGTAATATGTCGTTTACATCATAACTTCCTCGTCCACTACCATCTCGGTCAGGGCCGTACTGTATTCCTCTGTTGTAACCATCGAGTCGATTTCTACTGGCATGGCGTTCTCTATTGGAACGACCATCAAGTACTTCTCTTCTCCCACTTTCAACTCCGAAATCGCGAATCCTTCCATTTCCGTTAATTTCAAATCCTGCACTTTCTCTGTAGCCATCATACTGACCAGGTCTTCCTCGTCTGTGTCCACGTTCACCGTCTTGTCGCCGTCTGAAACCGTAATGTTGACCAATGTCGCGTCTACCATACTGATCAAAACTGCCACTGCCTATTAGATCAAAGTATCGACTATTGTTACGTATATTATGTTCGTAAATAGCATCGTCTACATTATTTCTTTGGCGGCCGTTTACTCCCCAATCGTTATTATAAACAAGTTCGTTCTGATTTTCTAACGCCCTGTGATAACTGCTGTCAGATAAAATTCTTCCACGATCAAGAACTTGGCCGAGTTCTCTACTGTCGTCGAGGACATAACGTTCATCCATTCTGTCACCGCGGCCCCGATCATTCTCTCTACCACTGATATAATAATCTCGGTCGTCTCTAACCTCGAGATCGTAATAGCCCTCGTCCTCGAAGTCAAGTTCTTCTCTATCATAATCATAGTCGTATTCGTCTATTCTGTCATTCGGATCGACGTCCTTTTCAATGAACCTGTATATATGTTTTTTATCATCAGTATCTGTGTTTGATCGTTCTAAACGGTATGGGCTGGAAGGGTTTACTTGGTTTATGTCGTCACTGTATTTTGGCAAAATAGCGTTGGGTATGCTTTCATCTGTATCTATTATATCGTGTTCAAAATCATAATCGTCATACAAAATACTGTAGTCATAAGGGTCATAGAGTCCGTATTCGCTTTCTGGATGTGATAATCCAGAACTGACCTCTGTTAGGTAGTCTTTTTCATTGTCATAACCTGGTTCTATAATATAATCAGGTACCTCAATTTCGACAAAGCGATCATAATTATTTCCGCCCCTATCCCTCCTATAGTCTGAATCGTAACCATAAGTATCTTTTTCAGCACCTTCCTCAATTCTTTTTGTTAGTCTTCCACCTCTTTCGCTGTTGATATATTCATTATGTCCATTTTCTTCTCCTAGGTACTGAAATCTGCCGCGAAAATCGTTCCGAAAATCATGTTGTAAAGCATCAGCTTCACGTGACCCACTTGGACTAATGAACGCTCTACTAAAATCATCGAGATGGTTCATTTCTCTCACATCTCTAGGCCTATCTAAGCGTCTTTTCCTGCTGATATCTACATCAAAATCAAATGGTTCACCTCTATCCTTAAATTCGTTGTTCCTATCATATTCGTTTCTTGTTTCAACGCCACGACCAGCTTCAAATATGGGTTCTTTTGCACCATCAACAGGGCCATCTAAATCAATGTCAACATATCTAGGATAAGCCCCATCGCCTAAAGCAACATCCAGTCTTCTTCTATTCCCTCCAGCTAAACGGAAGTTTGAATCACGGTCACCTCTTACCCTCGACTCTACTCTTTTGAAGACATAGCCATCTGCTTCATCCACATCGGGGGCAGCCGCTCGACGTGCACGATGTGTCTCATGGCCATTCACTGTTGTCAGTAACAAGATTGATAAGGCCAAGATCATGCTGGGCTCAACCTCTGAAAATGAAAGTACCGTGTCGCAATTTTCATACTTCTTGAAAATATAAACGTTGAACGTTTAGATATTTTAAGAACAACCTTAAAAACATGAAAGAAGCGGACAAATTTCATTCGATAGTACAGTTTTTTTTTAATGTTTAGGAATGATTTAGAAACAAAGTCGTTATGCCATTACTTTGATCGATTTACCGCAGAAAGTTGCTTGCTCAAAGGTAGGAATCAAAGACATTGTGTAACTATGTGAATCAATTTTACAATGAGAGAGTTTTTAAATGAGAGCTTCCTTTACATAACACAACAAAGTATGCGTTAGTTTTTGAAGTTATTATTATTAGTAGTATTATTATTATTATTACTATTATTATTATTATTATTATCATTATTTACAAATCTAGAATATAAAAGAATATACGAAATGAGATTTGTGTATTTATTGCGAACTCTCTAGTACAACCCATTCCAGCCTTTTGCACAGAACCTTGAAGGGAAAAAGGTTATAAATTTGAAATATGATTGATGGAAATGAGTTATCACTTGATTTAATTCTATAATACATGGCTTTATTGTTGCAATCTTAGTAGTTGTAATGTTGTTGTTGTTTTTTCAACTCTTACGAATAAAGTATTTATATAATTGAGATTTGTTGGTTATTATTCTTTTACTTTTTTAACATTACAGTTTCAGAGTCTCTTGAAAACTTTAACACTATTCATGAAATTGACAATTGCCTGAGAAATTTTCTAAAGACTTGTTTTGCCCACATAGTAGATTTATTTGCGGTTTCAACTGGTTTCAAGTCTACATTTGCATTCTGTCATATAACAGAATCATAGTAATCATTTATTCTACATTCTTGTGAGAAGAAGTTATATTAATGCTTTATTTTGATAATAGAAAAATACGAAATTACGTTCGTTCGTTAACGATTAATCAAAACACAGATGATATGATAAAATATCTAAAAAAATGCAACGTGATAATAATCTACGTGAAAGGTAACAATCAAACGTGATTACATTACTTTTATTGTCATAATATTTTATTCGAAGATTTAAAGTACTTCCTAAAAGAAGAATAAAAATGACTTGATTAAAAAAATGATAAAACTGCAAGCTTTCAATTACTTTTCTTGGTGAAATAATGAGAGGCCATTTTAAACACGTAATCATGTTTTGTTGTTGTTTGAGCCAGACAAAAAATTAATGTTATCTTTTTTTCTCTTTTTCTGGGGTCAGCATTTATTCAGTTAGCTTTTTATTAGATATATATATCTTTAAAGGTTTTCAGTGTTGCCGAAAAAGGTATATATTGTATATATATATATATATACTGTATAAATACATGGACAAATGAAAAAGTGACGTGTGTAGCATCGGACGCAAAACGTTATTTCTGTTCATTCGCAAGTAATTCTTGAGGTGTTTTCAAATAATTGTCTTTTTTCACAAACTTCGGTTTAGACGTTTGTTATACATACGAATTTGAAATAAAGTCGCTGAAAAAAGAGGTGTAAGCTCATTTTAGTATCAAGAACAGACGACAGTTCAAGTTTCGGTGGCACGTGACGTGCACTTGTGGCAGGAAGTTGGGTTTACTGCAATCAGATGTCATCAGCCTTGTTTGCTTGTATCGCAATATGATCTATCTATTTTCAGATATACGCATCTCTTATATCATAGCAAGCACTTGGTTGCCCAAGTACTCAAGACACAGCCTTTCGGAGAATAGAGATTTAATCTGCCATCAATTGCTTTCTTCCGGTTATCTAGTAGTATGTCCCGTAAATATTCAAACACTTAGTTTGATGCATTAGGTTATTATCCACACAGTTAAACCTTGTGTTCTTTTGCAACGCACTATTGTACTGCAGCCAAAGAATATATTGTGTCTTATATGGTACTGACAACAACAGCTCGACCAAATTTTAAAACTTAGTACATAAATTTAATACCAAAACCTTAGTACCAAGAAATAAGTACCCCAAAAAATTTGTTTCAAAAACTTAATTCCAAAACCCAAGTACCAAGAACTTAGCACCACAACTTAACCATAGTTTAGTAGGTTTTTGCAACCTATTAGCTAAATATTCAAATTATAAATTTCAGATAACAATCGATTTTTACCGGATAATAAGTCCGTTTAAAGTTCTCTAGCAGACATAAATTAGTTTGACGTTTATCACCAACATTGATTGAGGGCAAGTGTTACTGTAAAAAGTAAGAAGTGTATGTTCCTTTATGCCATTAGCATTGCGAATGTAGGTATTAAATGACTATTTTCAAATTAAAAATCAATAGAAAAAGTACAGATACATACAGTATTTGGCAAAATGATGAAGATCATGCATGACTCATTTATATTTTTCTCTACGTGTTTGTTTTTTGTTGTTGTTGTTTTCAAGGAAAAACTGTTTTCATGGTCTTTTTGACAAAATCTAAAAAAAAGGAACTGTATGAAAATGCAGCTGTGGTAATTATACATACATATCTAGATATCGTCTCGGGATCAAAAATGAATCCCATCTCATATCAGATGAACTCTTTCGAAATGCAAATCGGTTTTATTCCTACTATAAATACGAAAACAAATCCTCCGCATTTACAAAAATATCTGTTTAAACATTTTACACGTCGCTATCTAAAACCTGCGACAGCAGACGATACCCTGGTTCAAAGTCATTGAGACGCTCGCATGTATTTTCTCAAGTTATATTACTTTAATGGTCTCCTGACTTACTGAAGTCATTTGCATACGTCATTAGTGTAAAATTTAGTGCAGTTTTAGTTGCATTTTAAGAGTGTCTACTGTTCTGAAGCATGACAATAAAACAACTAGTACACTACCTGAAGGAAATCCGTAACATTACAAAATTTCTATCGAAACGAGTGTCACTAATACTTTGACACAGTTTGACACATGAAAATAAGATTTATAATTTAAACAGCAATTTCATAATGATATACAATGTAGCACCTCATATGTTACTCAGATATGTTTTTATGACGATTAGAAAAAAGGTAAACATGCTGTGGGGACTATATATTACCACATTACAACGAGTTTTGTTATTCATAATGGATTGATATGACTGTATTTACGTTTTTTTTTCACAGGTTAAAATCTTCGGTGCTATGAATGATTAATGATATACCTTCAATGCATTACATCTTAGCAGTAAGAAATAAAATTGGCTTTGGCTAATTCAATCAATTTTCTCTAGAGCACATATCCGTTTTCCTAATTGTTTTAAATGTGGTTGACTGATCAAAAGTTAAGTCAATGTGTCGGTTATAGATAAGATATTTCAATTTTACATCTGCCTGGCCGATGCAATAAACACTTAAGAAAAGTAGTTCAACTCCGATCAAGGTCATACAAGTCACATATTTAACGTGTCAACCATCAAGTTGTTAGCATGTCAAAATAGTTCACCACAGTTCATATCACAATGTACATAGTTTTTTTCCAAAAACCATTGTAGCCATTTTTCACCAGTATAGCCATCTTCCATCACAGATATTAAGTACAGCCATCTTGCTTTACTACTGTAGATATCTTCTAATTAAATTCAAGCCATACTCTGATTTTTGTAGCCATTATTCTAAAGAATTGTACCATCTTCCTTCACCAATATGGCCATCTCGCTTTACTTTTATAGCAATATTTCGTCCCCATTTTAACCATCTGTCTTGCCTGTTGTAGCCATGCTCCTTAGCTAGTGAAGCTTGTTTTTACCTCTTGTACCGTTGTAACCACTTTCCTTGCCCATTATATATATCTTCTTTAACCCTTAAATTCATCTGTGCGAAGAAATTTAGATTACATCGAAATATCTCAAAAACACAGTCCCTCAGAAAATTTACAAGTTTTTAGCCAAACTATATGGCTGAAATAAAGTGTCTGATAGACTGAAAAGGCGTTTATGCCATATATTGTTGCTAGAATGTAATATATTTTTTGAAAGTAAACCAGATCGCTGTTTTATTGCATTTGCAATGCCTTATGTGTAAAAAAAATAATCATTTTCTTAGCAGTTTGCAGTCTGAAAAGTTGTGTGACCTTGAAAACCGGTGCGAATAAGTTGAAATGAAAATTTGGCCTCGGTGTGGCAAAAGGTGTACTATTTTATGCGTTTTCAACTAAATTTAGCTTAAGAAGTCAAATAGTACTTGTTTTCGAATTCATACTCTACATTATCATGGATTTTAAAAAAGGCACTCAGCCTTTCTTTCTTTAAATGAACGAAATAAACTGCCGGATTCAAAGTTTAAAAAATACACTAATTTTATTTATTGCAACTTCGGATTTACGCGTTATAAAAGTATTGAATTATCTCCCTTTATTTTGAAATATGCCATTTAAGGCCTGTTTAAGACTTTAATCACAAATTTGCCGTTAACAGTAGAATATGATTATAAAATCAGTGAATACTGATGCAATTTATGAGATCTTCATGTTTCTGTAATGATGAGAAGATACGAGAAATACGGAAAAACACAAGATATTTGCTTTAGAAAATGATGTACAGAGGAGCAATAATTGTCACCCGTACAGACAGAAAGTGGTCAGCAACAGAGACAGTAGGCCAGGCAGAGAGCGCACTAAAGCACAAGGACATTTTTGGGTTGACAGCAGTTGGTGGCCAATGAATAGGTGCCACAAAGACACTTCTGTGGAGCCGGTCAGACCAGAACGAGAGGCGAGCCAGTCAGAAGTCAGGAGAACAGAGGAGAATGCAAGACAAGGAAGAGCAGTGGAAATGGGAGCACAGGGAGCATGGACTACATGGAATATCGTAGACAAGAAGTTGACCTGGTATGATATCTGGAAGTACGAGCCACTAAGACTGTCCTTCCTCCTCAGGTCAGTCCGTGACCTCCTACCGTCCCCAGCTAACCTCTGCCAATGGGGCCTAACAATACACCCAAAATGCAGTCACTGCGACAGACCTGGTACACTAGAGCATGTCATCTCTTCATGTACTACTTCCCTTACGCAAGGACAGTACAGATGGCGACATGAAGAAGTCCTTAGAGAGGTGGCTAACTGGCTCGAAGTTGAAAGGAAGAAGGAGCGCAGACGTAACCACCAGCGAGGCCACCTTCACTTTGTGAAGCTAGGTGAAAATGCCAAAAAAGAGTACCCACCAAAGCATCTATCCTAGATGGCGCCACCGGATGGAACATGAGCGTTGACATATGGAAGAGACTGGTGTTCCAAAGTATTGTCCAAACCAACTTGAGAGCAGATATTGTACTGTGGTCTGAGAAAGAAAAGAAGCTCATCATCATCGAGGTAACAGTACCTTTTGAGTCAAGATGCGAGGAAGCCTACGAGAGGAAGAAAGCAAAGTACACAGAGCTTCAGCAAGAATGCAGACAGCGAGGCCGGCATACATGGCTGTTCCCCATCGAAGTAGGAGTGAGAGGCTTCTGTTCCCAATCGGTGTGCAGGCTAATGTCAGCGGTCGGGACTACTGGCAGGGACTAATGCAGGGTGATCCAGAAACTAAAACAAGCTGCCGAGCGTGCGTCAAGCTGGTTGTGGCTTCGACGAGAGGAGAAGAGCTGGAAGCAATCGACCTCCACACAGTGATCTGTGGGCCCACCCGCCGCCAGGATGTACTTAGATAAGGGCCGAAACATCTTATGACGGTAGGCACCAAACTGAGGTTGGAGGTTGAGCCGCAGTCTATAACAGTCATTATAGCAGAAGTAACTACAGGTGTGTTTAGACTGTATCCAACACATTCACTTCTTTCAGGTATGCAGTAAATAAGAGTAAAGCTATAATTGAATAAATAGAAAGTTGTTGCATTACTCTTCGGAGTTTTAACATGGTTGAAAACAAGAAATGCTAGCATAATGTATGTATGATAATCTTCAAAAGTAATCTATATTCATATTAGGATCATGCAAACGTTTGTCGAAGGTTTATTTCCGATTTTATACACAGCATATTAGAACAAAATAAACACGAATTACTTAAATGATTACTCAGCGCAAAGAGCCAGTCTCTACTTAGGGTGAGAAATAACTCTCTTTAGCTTCAAAAGCAGTCTTTGTGATAAAAATGGCCTTTGTTGCACGAAGAAGGGTCCCTGTCACATGAAGTAAGGTCTTTGATGCATAAAATACGACCCTCGTGACATCTTTAAGGGGTCCGTGACTGGAAACCTTTAAGCCCCAAAAGGTCGACGAAATTGGCCATGCCCTGAAATTATAACAAACACTTTATTTCCTAACGCAATCAAATTCATATCTAAAACGAATTAGGGTTCAACTCTTGACAGTACTGCGCTTAAGGCATCATCCCCCTATCTGGACAGTTCTCATACAATGAAACTGAAAATATTGCTAGTGTTATAGACTCTTTTTCTGCAATGTATCTCGAGCATTTTACGTCATAATGTCTTATGCCTAAATAGTTTCAACATAAGTACCAGACTTCCGTGCTCTCTTGCATGTCCGTAAGCCCGTTGTTCTTTTCAGTTACTAATTAAGCAGAAAACTTTCTTACGTTTGATCAAGAAGTGAATGATTGATCGATGACAAAAATAATAAAATGATCATCAACGTCATCATCGTCATTATTGTCACTGTCGTCGTCGTCGTCGTCAAAAGAGTACGTTCCTGCCAATCAGTAAAATATGAAAAGTTAAGTAGTATATATAAAATGTTAATTACCTGGAGGAAAGGAAGGCTTGAACCCGTTGTTGTTGTTTTCATTATAATGATTATCATAGTTATTATTAAAATTTGTATTGTAGTAGCCTCCACCGTTATTATTATTGAAGGATCCCCTTCCGTTATCTTTATCAGAGTTTCCTCCGCCATTACCATTATTAAAATTTCCTCTTCCTATATCATTGAAGAAACCATTATTTCTGTTTCCATTATCATTGAAGAAACCATTATTTCTGTTTCCATTATCATTGAAGAAACCATTGTTTCTGTTTCCATTATCATTGAAGAAACCATTATTTCTGTTTCCAAAATCATTGAAGAAACCGTTATTTCTGTTACCATTATCATTGAAGAAACCGTTATTTCTGTTGCCCAAATCATTGAAGAAACCATTATTTCTGTTACCATTATCATTGAAGAAACCGTTATTTCTGTTTCCATTATTATTAAAGAAACCATTATTTCTGTTGCCCAAATCATTGAAGAAACCATTATTTCTGTTTCCAAAATCATTGAAGAAACCGTTATTTCTGTTTCCATTATCATTGAAGAAACCATTATTTCTGTTTCCATTATCATTGAAGAAACCGTTATTTCTGTTTCCATTATCATTGAAGAAACCGTTATTTCTGTTTCCATTATCATTGAAGAAACCGTTATTTCTGTTTCCATTATCATTGAAGAAACCGTTATTTCTGTTTCCAAAATCATTGAAGAAACCGTTATTTCTGTTTCCAAAATCATTAAAGACATCGTTATTTCTGTTACCCAAATCATTGAAGAAACCGTTATTTCTGTTTCCAAAATCATTAAAGACACCGTTATTTCTGTTTCCAAAATCATTGAAGAAACCGTTATTGTTGAAATATCCGTTATTGTTGAAGAAACCGTTATTTCTGTAGCGGTTATTATTGAAGAAGCCGTTATTGTTCAAATAGTTGTTAAAGTAACCATTGTTGTTGTAGAAATTGTTGTTGTAGCCGTTGTCATTGTTATACCAACCATATCTGCCACCAGAGCGATGTCCATAGCGCCTGGGGCCAAAACCATAAGCTCCAATGCCAAATCCAAACCCGCTGTACGGCCCAAAGGCACCAAGTCCTCCTCGGAGTCCTATGCTACCAGAGCGATGTCCATAGCGCCTGGGGCCAAAACCATAAGCTCCAATGCCAAATCCAAACCCGCTGTACGGCCCAAAGGCACCAAGTCCTCCTCGGAGTCCTATGCCACCCCTCATCCCAGACCGGCCATACCCACCAAACCAAGGTGGTCGGAAGCCGGGGACTGGGTGGCCTCGGGGAGGGTAGTGGGCAGTCGTAAAGACAAAGACTGTCACGAGCACAGCAAGCTTCAGATTCATGACCTCCTGATAAATAAAATGATAAAACATTTCATTTAAGAAGTGAATAAAACATTACGCATCTCCTTTAAGCCTTCATGTATTTTCTTGTTTTTAACAAACAATGTTTTTCAAGTAAGTTTAATCATCACATTATAATACTACAAAATTCGGCCAAATAAATATTCATGTATTTATACTCTTTTGCCACTGTCTTTATACTGCCTGGCTTTTTGTTGGCTGGAAATGTGTTTTCTTATTTCATATTAATTCCACTGAGATTTCTTAGATCTTTTGGATTTGGTAAGATAAATGGCTCACGACAGGATTTCAGATTTGTAAATGGAGATTTTATTTTTCTTCGTCCAAAGACCGTATTATGTCTATATTTTTATTTATCATCGTCTCCGGAAAGTTTAAACCCTTAACTCTAATCTTTAGTAAGAAAAATGTCAACATCATTTTTCATTTAAAGCCAATGTATCGCTACTATCATGATGTAACTTAATCTGACCACCTTTACAAATCGTCTTTCTTTCTAAACAAGTGTCATAGCTCTAAAATTAAGAGTGAAATGTTTTTTGTTGTTTTCTGCATTTCTTTGTTCTTTTCTTTTTTCTCCCATATTTCATTTATGTTTTTTTTCTTTGTTTGCAGATCTACAGGACAAATGGAGGGGTGCGATGTCTGCAGATCTACATGAGAACTGGAGTGATGTGATGTGTCCAGATCTACAGGACAAAAGGAGGGGTGCGATGTCTGCAGATCTACAGGACAAATGAAGGGGTGCGATGTCTGCAGATCTACGGGACAACTGGAGGGGTGTAATGTCGGCAGATCCATAGGACAAATGAAGGGGTGCGATATTTACCGATCTACAGGACAAAAGGAGGGGTGCGATGTCTGCAGATCTACAGGACAAATGGAGGGGTGCGATGTCTGCAGATCTACAGGACAACTTGAAGGGCGCAATGTTTAAAGATCTACAGGACAAATGAAGGGGTTCGATGTCTGCAGAACTACAGCACAAATGGATCTACAGGACAATGTAACATAAAACATAAAATTGATCATATCAAAAACTGTAGTTCAACTTTTATTTAGAATCGTCCGTATAGGTCGTTATATCCAAATATACTGATAGAAGACGTTTTCGTCTTCAATAACCATTTTTTTACGTAAATTTTACATTTTTTATTTGTATGATTTATGTACTTATTTATCAGATAAATTCACTGGAGCCTTAAGGTGTATCCATGTATCAATAATAAGGTTGAAATCCCGAGTCCAGGCTCGATAAAAAGATATATTTTTATAACACAAACCCGGTTGTGGGATTTCAGCTTTTTTACTAACACATAGATACAACTTAAGCTTCTGTGATAAATTGTATAGACAGCGTTTTCCAAAAACTGATTCAAATACAAAATCCAACGAGTATTTTGATGTATCATAAACAAATAAATGGCATGAATATATTGCATAATAAACATGAAATGACTCACATCGCTTTCAGTTGAAGTGAATTCTAGATTTTGTTACAATACATTACCGGTATTATCACTGGATACCCAGAAAAAAGACTTTTACATTTGAATTAAATTGGTAAGACAGAAAATCTACTTTGTATAGAAACGATGATAGTTATAAATGTGCAAATGTAATGTTTCTTTTTTTTCGCGTTGAGAATATCTTAAATAAAAAAAAATAAAGTGAAATAAAATAAAATGAAATAAATAAATAGATGAATAAATAAATGGTTATAATTTTATAAAAAAGAACGTAAAATATTTTTATACAAAAAAACTATAAAGCACATTACCTTATTGACTCCGAAAATGGTGTAAGAAGAAAACTCATTACCCATTTATTTTTATACTTGAATTTTTAATGAACCATTCAAAGATGACAACTATAAAACTGACAAAAGCTTCTTAAGCTTAACAGTTATGTCAAAAGACTCCTCATAAAAAGGCTGAGAAATGCCAATAAAAAAAGTTCGGCAAGTCAAAAGGTGATAGACATATTCTTGAAAAAGGAAATAGGTTGCATCGACTTTAATTAATTGAATAATCATGAAGAAATCTCAGGCGTTTTTATTCTTCTGACTTATATACCGACAAGTCTTATTGTAACAGGGTGTTGGGGGATGAAAATAAACGAAGGTTGCACCTAGCTACGGACCTACCACCTCCGGGTCCGGAGACCGATGCTCTAGCCCTTAAATATCACACATTTTCAAAACCTTAGTCTTTTAGTTAATATAAAAATCGGCCTCTGAGCACACAGATTTTAGACACTGTTAGAAAACAATATTCTATCCATTGCGTGTCTTGCCATTTTTGATGATTTTTTCGTTATTGTCGAAAACTTGTTTCTTTACAGCAAAATTTACTGGACCGGTGTTTCTTTGTCAATCAGGTAGGGCGTTACACTTTTTATCTATAATAACCTTATAATTCACGCCATTATGTGTCTTTTGAAATTACTTATATCATCACATGATGTCTTCCTCGGCAGGTTCTTTCATCCTTTTGAACGGTGTCAACGCATTATCACTTCTTCCGCATCTTTGGACAGGGTATTGTAACAGTTTTTAAATTCATTTTATAAACCGTCAACTGGCAACAGTTGCACAGTACATAATAGTTTACCTGGAAATAGTAAATCATTACCTTTTCTAGAAAGAACTGCTTCCATTTGCATTGGCGGTAAGCAGATTTAGAACTACCTTTTTCTTGACTGTTTCGATTTATAGCCCTCTGCTCTGCTCTGCTCTGCTCTGCTCTGCTCTAAGTAAGTCTTATAAATATGGTCAATATACAAATATACCCTTTCTTAACTGTATTGTGAACTATTTTCCTGTTAGAAATTATTTTTCTTCTTCTTTTCACGACTTGCAGACTTTAAGGGTACACTCAAGAAGGACGATAATTTTGGCGGTAAATATTTCTATTAAGAACCTTTTTTTTTAATTCGTAGATTAAAGTTTTTAAAATACACAATTGCAAGGCGTTTCGTTTTTTAATGACAACGATCCGTCAACATCATGAGTTACATGGTGTCACATTGATTAGATCTTAACAAATATTACAGAAAAGGTTACAGGTGCAAATATGTGTTTTGGTGTTTAAACATTTTTCAAAGTCATTCAACAAAAATATTGCATCATATATATGCATATACATTGTATTTAATGTACAAATGTGTACGAATATGTACCAATAGATCTAAACTTTCTACCTTGCGTTTATGGAAAATGTTACACATAAAATGTATGTTTTAATGTAAAAAGTAGCAAAAATTCAATCTTTCAAAGATCTTTGATCATTGTCAGTTAATTTTGCTATTTTAGTAAGTTGTAGTCTAAGATATCTAACCCAACTTTTAAACACAGAAAAAAATTATTTCGTGGCCACGAGTTACAACTACCAAATAAACCAAAAAAATATTTCGTTGCCACGAAACTCATAAAAAAGCCCCCCAAAAAGAGAAAAAGTTCGGCCACGAAATACAACGAAGACGAAAAAGCAAACAAAAAATCGTGGCTACGAACTACAACTGAGAAAAAAAAGCAAATGAATATTTCGTGTCAACGACGGATTACAGCTAAAAGAAAGCCAAAAAGAAAAAATATCCTGACCACGAATTACAACTAAGAAAAAAAAGCAAAAAAAAATATTTCGTAGCTACTAAGAGGACATAAACGAAAAACCAAAATATATTGCGTGGCAACGACTAAGCAGACCAGTCAGGTCTCTACATTGTTTCGTAGCCAGGTAATATATTTAATCGGAATGTTTTATGTTGAATGTTTTGCTTCTTTCTAACCCTGTGATATGCTTCTTACTATATGATAAGTAACGTTCAGTCGGCTGGATTTCTATTTTGGTTATATTATTCTGGTTTGGATCAATGTATAGTGTTAGTGCAACTAAGAGTAACCAAGGAAACAAAGGTTCAATCTTCAGTTCCTCAGCCATGCAATATTTACGGTCTTACGGTGCTAAACGTATAAATGGTTTACAAAGAACCAATGTATCTCCAAAATTTGGGACTCTCTCGAAAAAAAACCCCCAAGATTGGTAACGTTGATTCTAGTTGCGTTTGTCATAAGGAAGAAACGCTACTAAAGACATATAAACTTTAACAAAGAAATGCATTGGGACGGACCAGTGCAGTTGTAAAGCACAGGACAGGGGTCGCAAGTTCGATTCTTCGCTCCTCCGTTATGAAAAAGAATCATCAGTGTCTTTAGAATGGGATTTTTTAAAACATTTTTCACTATCCTCATTAACCTAAAATAATTCAAATGTACGGATGGACGTCGGTCATAAAAGCAACTAATAATGACAAAAGATGAACTCAAATAGAAAAAAAAACGAGAAAAAAAGAAAGAGAAAAAGGAAAGAAAGAAAACAAACTTAGCTAGACAGGATTCAAAAATAGTTCAACAACAAGATTATTTTATTTTTTATTAGAAAAACAACAGATTAGCATAAAAACATTTTAAATTAAATAAACATTTTTATGTACATGTTAGAAATGAATGAACAAGAAATCATTACAGAATATTGGTACAGCTCCGCAAAAGTAATAAATGAAAAAAATGAATATTCAGAGCCTCCGGTATCTTTAATCATATGCGGTGACCTTTGTCGTAAATTTTACAAATTATTTAATAAGGAGGCGACTTAACTGGTATTAAATATTCTTTATTAATGTCTCTCACGTGTTTGATTTGTCATTAACTGTTCCTTAATATTTTATCTTCTGATTTTGAAATGAGCTGTAAAACTGCCGTCTTCAACAGTGTCATACTGTACTCATAATTTTGATTTTATAAAACCTGCGTTATGAGTAGATTTAATGAATTGTGAATAATTTGGCAGTGCCTTTCATAAGGTTTGAAATATGTGTTTTAACTATACGAATGCCCCATTTTGCATAGGTATTGCGTTCGGAAATCCTTGGTTCTGAAACTGGTTATTAGCAAATCCCGTGTTAAAATTTGGTTGGAACTGGGGTGAGACGAATCCCTGATTTACACCATTCGGTATAGTTACGACGTTCGGATTCAGGCCTTGTGTTGCAAATGTGTTCCATGGCACATTGTTGTTGTTGTTGACAAAGCCAGGCGACAGCTGATTGGCTGGCACGACGTTTGTTGACACTCCATTAATTTGTCCTTGGTTTCCACTAGAGAAACTCTGCATCCCAGAGGTAAACCTTCTATAATGTTCCCATGGATCGTTGGTCCTTACAACGTTATTGTTTAAAATGTTTCTCTGAAAAAATATATAGGTATTTCGTTACATATAGCACTGCATTTAAATCATTTTTCGGTTATTTTCTTAAACGCCTTGCAACAGCATTTCCGTCACGAACAAAAACTAGCAGTTAACCTTGCCAAAGTCGAGTTATGAAGAGCCTCGTGCTTTGACAAAAAAGAAACATTATCAGTCCTAGTACGATGGCGGGCTAAAACTCATGTCTCTAAATCAGTGTGGTGGTACTGGTAATTCAAACCAGTGACCTTAACTGCACTATCATGTGTTTTGTCTCGGGTAGGTTCTAATACACACATTTAGATAAGAAAAAGTAACAGGTTGACTTTAAAAACTTATGCGAGACAGAAAAAAGGACTTTCTTAGACAAAGGACTCATTAAAATACATCAACACATATGTGTTGTGTATTATACGACAAAACTAAATTCTTCGTCATTATTTCACTTTGACATAAGTGACACAATTATGTCATTGGAAATTTTTACAGAGAAAAACTAACAGTTATTTAAACCGTAAACCAATTATTGTCATATTTTATTGTTCTATTTTTAACAACTGAAGTGCCATGCTCTACTAAAGAAAAAAAAGTATCGTAAAGAGATTTTTAAATCAATGACCAAGTTGAATTATTTATAAAATAGTTGAATGTTAGAACGTGTTTCTATTCTATCTTTCCCCTCCCTACCTAATACGCGTTCAGAATTCAGAATCAGATTTTAAAAAATATTTAAAGCCAGTCGCTAAAATTGCATTTTCTAAAGAACAACAACAAAATGTTAATTTCAATACCTGCATATTAAAGCTATTTCCAACAGGCGGGATCATAGGGATGTCATTGTTCCTATAACCCCATGTCTGTGGCCCCGGACCAAAACTGTTCCACATTGCATGTCGTGGTATCATGTTGTTCATGCCACCTAAAATCATGATGATTAAGGGATGGCTGTTATTAAGATTTCAGGACAAAATGCTTAACACTGAAGTAAAAGTAAGTCAATTTTATGGTTGATTTCTTTCTACTTAGAAATTTTGTAGGTCACCAATACAAAGCAGAGTTTGATGTAATTCAACGACAACTTTATTTTGAATGACAAGAAATGAATAAATAAAACGGAAGCTAAAATTAGTTAAACTTCTTGAAATCTTCACGACTGAACATTCTACGATTATTGCTCTAGACGTCAAAAAGGTCCCATATAATATGTTAAGATCAGGCCCGGTTCAAGACGGAGCAAAGTGGGCAAGCGCCCCCTTTCTTTTTAAAATAGTCCTTACAGTGTTGAAAATATCGTTGTGATTTTAAATCCAGTACCCACGCCAAAGCATGCCCACTCCTACCCCAGTTTCTGGATCCAGGCCTGTGTTTCTTAAATGTCCTAACTGACGAGAAAAAAATCTTTTAAACAAACTCTTTCAAACTTTGAAATGATTGTTATTTTCTCATTGAATAAAAAAGATATTTTTATTCATTCTAAATTTACCTCCTGGAATATTTGGACCAGTCCAGAATGCTCCATTTATTGGTACACTTCCAGGAAAGTGGTGTGGTAGAAGTCGCAGTAAATGTGCGTCAATGGTTGTCAATAGCAAAGTAATCACAGCAGTAAGTAGGTATTTCATTTTAACTTTTAATAAATGTTGCAAATCTGAAAAAGAAAGAATTTTAAATCAGTTTACGAAATCAGTTGCTAATAAGATATTGTAAAAGATAACTTTGAAAAACATATACATTGTATAAAACGTTTCAAAATAGCTCAAAACTCTGATCAAGGCATGGATAAAATATCTAGTATAAATAATAATGAAATTAATATCAATATAATCTATGAATATTATAAATAAATAAATAAATAAATAAATAAATAAATAAATAAATAAATAACCGTAGATTAAAAGAAGTGACATCGTCGTAAAAACTTTCTATCAAGTGTCAGCAATTTTATTGTCAAGAGAGAACGAATTTTAGAATATTTTTATTTTAAACAAAAGCAAAAATCGAAAAATCTTATTTATCTAAGTGTGCGCTGAAATATTCGATTAATAATTTACGAGTATCTAGTAAAGTACAGGAACAAAGATGCATTAGAATTGTAAATCCTTACCTCTTGTGGTGTTTTCTTAAAGCTACGATATTTGGCTATGCATTTTCAAAGAAGCGTGTTCATATATATATTACAAATCGGGTCACTCCCACACCTATGACGTTACCATGGAAATACTTCTTTCCAACATTACTCATTTTCATTTTTTCACCTATTCTTGATCACAAATACATGTTTATCAAATCAAAATATAAGAAAATCAATTAAAATATCGAAAAACAAGGTGACTTCCGTTTCGTCATAGATATTTACAAATAAAATATTACAAATCAATTTAATTACTTCTTAATTTACCGCACTGGCGAAAACTGAAATATTTTAATTAGAAAATCTGTCAATATATTCGATACGTCATACAAAAATTCATGTCAACAGCTACCGATTGATTGACTTTTAATACTTTTTGGTCAATGACGTCAAACATTATTTACTATATCTTGTCCGTCAGAAATATAGTTCAGGAAATTAATACAGTTTTTTTTTCCTCATTTCCCGTCAAATAACGTATTTGAAATAAACATTGAAATTCAGAAAATTCGCAAAGTAGATAAACCGCATATGTTCATGTTTTTTTTTCTATTTTTAACGCCACGTTATGACAGTAAATTAAAACATCGTAATAATTTATCAGTTTTTGGTTGTTTGTCCACGAGACTAACTATTGTTTGAATTAGAAAAAATAGGCGAGAAATAGAATGATTTTCACTGAAGGTTTAGCGGAACGTGTTCTAGTATATATGTTCATTTTCTTTTGGAAAATGTATAGAAGATCTTTCGTCAGAGTAAAGGGCAGACGTTAAACATCAAGAAAAAAGAAACAGAGAATACATTTTATTTGACCATTCTGCTACTGTTTTAAATTACAAATTATCCTTATAAAATAAGATTTTATAAGGAAGAAATGTGATTATGCAAAAGTTTTCGTAATTTATTTCTTCTGAATGAATAGTTTTGACTGATTTGACTTTTATACAAACCAATTTTGTTGAGATGAAGTGGATAGTTTATTCCATTCGGTAATAAACTGTTAAGTATTTGACACATTCGGATTAGTTTATGTCGTTTTAACCGAAATACAGTTCACATTTGCTGTTTTTATCTATTTATAGCAGCTTTTTAAAAGTTCAGAGGTAAATCATTTTTGCGAAGGTCAAGCTGAACAAGTTAAGATTTTATAACAAATTAGTAAGTATTCTTGACAATAAAACAGACACATTGACAGGTCATATCCGTACCTTTGAAAAGTAAAACTAACAGTAAGTTTTATAACCCCTCGTATTTTGAGGTCATAGTGTTCAGTCTTGGCGCGAATCTACGCCAGTTAAAGTTGTGCCCAGCCCGTTCCTCAGCGTTGCTTTTTTATTTCATTTTTAAAAAGTCGTGCCACGTGCAATCTTTATAAACAGCGTGTATATATATTTATACTGTAGCTATGAAGTGTTATATTGTAATTTTCAAGCCTTTTGCCCAGAAAGATTGATGTCGCCTTTAGTGAGTACAACAAAAACTGTCCAGTTATGATTCGAAGCTAGCTGATAAGCTAACTGGCTTCTGGTAGCTATTGGTTTCGCGTTTCTTTCTGGTTTGTCAAATGCTACGTGAACATAAAGACCCACTAGTGGAATTTTCATTTACTTCCATTTTAGTAAAGCCTTCAATTTTCTTCATAACCATTCGACAACTCTACTTAACAAACACGTTACTAATATAAATTTAAGCTTATAAGTACCCTTCCATAAATATAAGGAAACTTCTCAAAGTTTATTTTACATCATAATTCATTACATCTTATTCACATTATTTATTATCAGTTGTGAATGAAACTCGAGATTCAAATATAAAATCTTGCAAGACATGCAACCATCAAAAAAGAGGCAGATCAGTGGTGTAGTGGTAACGCTCTGGACTGGTAATCCAGGGGTCGCGAGTTCGATCCCCCGCTCCTCCACTAACATTAGCAGTTGTCTTTCGAACGAGACGTATGTATCAGTGATGATGACTGGGCATGGAAAAGAACCAGGGGGTGTCTTTGGAATGGGATGATTTCTGTATCTTGCACTATCCCATACAACCTAAAATACCTAACCTCTGCAGGGGGCGTCGGCACCTCGAACAGATAGAGAGAACCATCAAACTTGATTTGCATGTGGTCCGACCGATTTTCTTTTAAATATGCTTTGAAAAACAAATGAAGCAAATCGAGGTTCTCTCTTACTGGAAAAGACCTGTAATGCTTTTAACTGGCTGGAAATAGGAGGTAATCATTTTGATTCAAGTTGTATACATGTATCTACGGTCAGTATCCCTAATGTGATGTACACTGTACCCTTGATTATTTCTACCAATCAGAAGATCAAGCAGAAGACACATGTTATATTTGTTGAAAATTATCCAGTATTTGTCAAAATTATTTTGGACCAAAACCAGTATGGTTGCTAACATACAATCACTGCATTAACCACATTTTCCCCTTAGGTGCGAAAAATCCAGTAGTAAATTGATATATTCTGACGTGTCGGAAAGTTGTGTCCAATACCTCAGATTTTTGATGTACAAGCTATTGATAGGGTCAAATTTTATTTGTATCTGTAGGCATAAGAAAAAGACAAAAGCAAACAAATGTACAAAAGAATTTATTCCAGCAATGTTAGATAATCTAAAATGATATTTCTACCAAACAAAATGCTGCACAGAGCAAAAACACAATGTTTATAGATATTACTATCTGACAAATTCAAATTCAGTATGAAGCTGAAATACTCTCTTGATTTTTTTTTGTAATGGTGTCATACCTAGGCATCCAGAAGACATAGTAAATCAGCAAAATATATGTTTCTAAAACTCTACTGGTAGAAATGAAGAACAGCAGAAATGCAGGTCTTCAAATCTGCATTTATCCAGATATTTTTTTTTCTGGGAAAACAACATTTTTCATCTTACAGCATCTTTCAGACATAGCCAAAAATTACTGACAGGACCAATAAATATTATCTCAGTACACCATTTTCCTTCAAGCACAATGTCGCCCTATTCTGTTTTGACTGCATACAAGGATTTTATTTTCTCTTTCTTTTCCAGTCTAATACACTAAAAGAAGCCAAACCAAACCTTGTATAATATCGGTATTTATTTGCTTCTATATCTACTGTTGCTTCTTCTTTTGCTTAACTTTCGCAAACTTTGGTTTCGGAATTTTAGTTTTTGACTTGTTGGAAGAGTCTGATTTCAACTTACCAGTAGTTGAATTACTGTCCTTTTTCTCTAAATATTTATAATAGAGACTTAAAAAGCCGGATGCAAATTGGCAATAATGGAAGAAGATTGTAAACAGGAGAAAATGTCCACATGCGTATACAGAGACAACAAGAGGAAAGAGGTCTGGTAAATGTTCTGGAGGAGGAACCAGTACGGTTACCAAGGTCAAGATAACCACGCCCACTGTCGATACACAAAACTGAAATGAAACCAATACATTTGTGAGTCAGTGACATTTTTAATCATTGGAAAACACAAACTACTGGTAGCAGTATAAGAGGAAAGTAAATCTAATTCAAGTGCTTTTATATAGTGTCCTACCAAAAGAAAGGGCTGGCCTCCAGGGTTAACAAGACATCTCTTCTACTGAACACATTTACATTTGATTCTTTATTATGCTCCCCGAAGGGCGAGCATATAGTTGCCACTTTGTCCACCCTTCCGTCCCGTCCGTCCGTTCGTTCGTCCGACATAATTTTGTCCGGAGCATAACACAAAAACTAAGAGAAATATCAAGACCAAACTTCATAGGTAGTTAGATCTCATTAAGGAGCAGTGCAGTGCACAAGAACCATAACTTTTGCTTTATTAATTTTTGAGTTATTGCCCTTTGAAATTTCTCATACTTATTTTTTGTCCAGGGCACATCTCACAAAGTAAAAGAGTTATCAACTTAAAACTTTATAAGAAGAAAGATCTCATTGATGAGCAGTGCAGTGCACAAGAACCATAACTCTTGCTTTATTAATTTTTGAGTTATTGGCTTTTGAAATTTCTCATACTTATTTTTTGTCTGGGGTATATCTCACAAAGTATAAGAGATATTTACATGAAACTTTAATGGTAGATAGATCTCTATGAGGAGAAGTGCAGCGTGCAAGAACCGTAACTCTATTTTGCATAATTTAGGAGTTATTGCCCTTTGTTATTTTTCATACTTTAAAAAAAAAAACATATTAAACAATAGCCCTTTTGGAATTGGCATTTATTTGGGGAGCATCCATCGGTTCTACTGATTTCTTGTTCTATATGCCAAACACTGGACTAACAGGCATTCAAAGCCCATTCTGGCAGCTTGACAACATGCCTATTAAGAAAAAGTCCCTGATGGGACTCAAACCTTTGAACTCTATAAGAATAAGCCTTCACTACAAGACCATGGAGACAGTGAGGATATAAAGTGCCATTACAGGTGCTAATTAACAGAAGTTGCTAGATACAACATTGAATATACTTTTTTTCAACTGCTCATTTTTTGTAGCAATTAAAACAATATCTAAAAATTTACTAAGTAACTTTGCTCAAATCTATCAAGCCAAAATCAAATTTGTTACTGAATCAAATTTGACATGTTTTGTAATGTGAAAGGGCAATTAACTAAGCCATTGTTTACAGATGGTACCACTAACACACTATCAGTAATTCTAGAACTCATGACTTTTAATCAACAGAAGGTTGTTAAGGTCAGTAGCTCAGTGACCTTAACCTCTGAGGTGGTCTAAAGAAAGGAAACAAACAAACAACAATTCAAATACACTTACAGCTAATTTGACGAATATGTTAATCCAGACAGTAGTCTCTGAGTGATCTCCCTTGTCTGTGTTCTCCACTGGGTAGAAGTTATAGAACAGTATGGCATACAAACACATCAGAGAAAAATATGGCACCAGTAAACCATCCTTGATAAGTAATGGCAACATACTGCAAATAAAAAGTCAGTAACCACTGCAACATACTGTGATATAAACTATTATGCTCTAACTACTGGTGAAAGCCTTGTCAGTGACAAACATGTAAATTGGCACTATATAATCTCTATTTAGTGTTTTATTATCACACCACAATACATGGACTTAGGACTGATTCTGAAAGCATTATTGCAGAATCCACACTGCACATTGTTTCACAACTACTTTCTCTATGGCAACCTGAAGAGACTTATGTAAAACCAAAATTAATAAGCATAATTTTAAAATTTCTTTACACCTAGTCAAGTCATTATTCAAGAAACTAGCATCTGTAGTTGTTATTTGCAGAGTCCAGACTTTTTTTCTGAATGGACAGATAGACATATACGCAAAAGAAGAACAGAACTAAATGTATTAACTCGGAGCTTTCTAACATCTTACAAGGTTTTATAACTATGGTTTCTATACTTGTTGAGTTACTGCATGATTCAGGTTTTCTGCAACACCAACCTACAGACAGACGGATGGATGCAGGACAAAAGTAATGTACTTGAAGCTATACATTACTACCTATCTTAACACCATGTTTCATAATCCTAGCTAGTATACCTTTAGAAAACTCAAATCACAGAATTCAGATTTTACAAAAAGACTAGAAGATGGATGAAAGAAAAAAAATTAATTTCTCATAAAAATTAACTCTCAGAACTTAAATTATTATGTTAAGAAAATGTTTACCTGAATGTTGAAATCTGTAGAAACCAGAAGCACCAGAGGGGGTGATCAGGGATGAGTGAGCAAACTATTCTGAAAGTAAGAAAACATGATATCATTGTAAGCTTTGATGATACAAATATCAATCAGGGTTATTGGGAAATTTCAATTTAGATTTTTTACTTCCAAATGAACCTATTACTCACACATATAAAGGTGGAGAACAGTTTTAGCTCCAGTCTGAAGCCACAGTTTTATCTCACAGGTTATGGAAGTGTGAGATAATTATCATTTCAGTTATGATATATTTTTGTCTTATCAAGAAGAGGCATTAATTGTTTAAAACAACAACAACAACCAAAAACAACATAATGTTAACAACATATTAAAATTATATAGATGTTAAAATCAAGTGTTTTCATCACGTTATCATTTACATTATACTGTGTCTGTTTCATTAATACAAAAATCCAATCATCCAGAAATGCTCCATTTCAAATTTGTTGTCAAAATACAGTATTTTTTTTAAAACACTTCGAACTAAAGAAACACAAAGCCATTTCCCCCCCTTTCAAATAATGGTGATTCTGCAATGTACTCACATCTAAAAAATCTTCCCTTTGAAATCCTACTTTTTTCTCTAGAATAAGTTCATCACTTTAAAGGTCAAAATAGGTCTCATAATTCATAAGTCTATATTTATTTCGAAACATATTTATGTAAGTAATTTTATACTTACAATGCTGGTATCAGGATACTTTTTTCATGAACTTGGAATGAAAACAGGAAAAATACCATGGATGAATTCACCTGAAAATTTCAGGTAGAGTTTAAACCATCTGTTTTATTTAAACCAACTACTGAACTTTAGAGTTCAAATAAAATTTTACCCTGATCCATTTGTAGACTTTTCTATCTTTAACTGTGGACAATATAATAAATTTTTTACTAATTAATAGAAGTAATAACAAGAAGAGCTGTCACTTGATGTGACAAATGCCCCGGAAGTTGTTCAAGAGATATGTATAAGACATAAAAAGAGGGATAGGAGGACAGATGCATCAATTACAATATGCTTCCCTTAAGGATATAAAACACTTCCAACAACTGTAATAATAGTCAACATTATTAATACAGGTAACATTTTAAGTTACTTACCAAGGCATATCGGAATTTTTTAAATGAGGGACGGAAAAGAAGGTCCAGTGAAGATGGAAGCAAGAACACAGCAGTTGAGCCTAAACTGAAATCAAAGCACACCAGATCAACAGCATTGAAACAATATACATGTATGTATTTGCATTCTTGTTTTTGTTAACGATTAGAAAATATGTTTTAAAATGTCAAGACAGTTTTTTGTAACTTAACTACTCTTAATGACTGCTTCCTAGATGTCCGACCAGTACTCACACTGGAAGAAAGCTATGGTTCTCTACTGTTGAGTTTATAATATAATTACTAATTTTTGTGCAACTGAATCATACAGAAAAGATATTGCTCCGTGCAAATGTTTTCACAAGTGTTGCCACTGCCATCAAAAGTTGGTTGAAGGGGATGAGGTTACGGGGTTTTGAAGAATTTTTAGAAGATTTCAGTACCAACTCAATTCTTCTCAGGTCTCAGTGTAAAAAGGACCACATTATTTGGGGTTTAAAATACAGACAAGCTCCACCTTAAAAACCACTATGACTAGTTCAATGTCACACAAAATCAACAGTCTGATGGAACCAGTCAATGTCACACAAAATCAACAGTCTGATGGAACCAATCAATGTCACACAAAATCAACAGTCTGATGGAACCAGTCAATGTCACACAAAATCAACAGTCTGATGGAACCAATCACATGTCACACAAAATCAACAGTCTGATGGAACCAGTCAATGTCACACAAAATCAACAGTCTGATGGAACCAGTCACATGTCATACAAAATCAACAGTTTGATGGAACCAGTCAATGTCACACAAAATCAACAGTCTGATGGAACCAGTCACATGTCATACAAAATCAACAGTCTGATGGAACCAGTCACATCTTTGAACAGATAAGATCCTTTATATTGACCCCTTCATTATAAAGAGCACTTTAGGACTGGTCTAATTAGTGAAGCGTTACTGTACCTTCAAATAATATCCAATAAGGGAATATATTTCTTATGATTAGAATCATAGGACATAGTAACCTCCGAACACATATTGTTTACAAAAAGGAATATATTTCTAAAACAAGAGGGTCCATGGGACCCTGGGTCGCTCACCTGCCAACAACTGCTCAATGGTTGCGAGGGTCAGTGGATGCAAATACAATTGCCAATTGACTCAAAAGTTGCAGGCAATTATCAAGATCTTATATTAACTCAAGTATTGTACAAGTCTGATTAAAGGTCATGTGACACGAATTTTTGACCTCGAAATTTCAATATGAGCGAAAACTATATATCTAATTATGACAGTTTTAAAAAATTCTGCAGGTAATTCTCATCTTAAAGATGTTTTTATAGCAAATTAATATCCATATTTTACGCACTTGGTCGCGTGCACCTGTCACGAGCGAAACCGGAAGTGACGCACATTTATCTCTTGCCACTTGACACAGCTGCCTGGATTGTTAACAAAATCTTAAAAAATATGATGGAAAGTGAAAATGTAGAATGAATATATTAAAAAAAACCAAATTGAACAAGTCAAGCTAACATCATGAATACACATTGAAGACTTTTTAAAATAAATAATTTGAAATTTTGATGGAATTACGAAGCCAATGGGCAATATTATATAGAGGCTAGTTTAATTAGGGTTATAGAATTAAAAGATACATCAGTGAAAATATCTAGAGATATTTTTCAAGTAACTGATCGAAAAAGATGTTGAACATGCTAATTTTTATTCGATGCAGTTTTTTGGAAGACTTGATTAACTAACTCCAATCGAGAGATTTTTTTCCATAAAAAAACATTCTCTTTACAGTAATGTGTTGCTTATTTGTCTGTGGTATATTTTGCCTGAGGTACATGTAAGTAATCTTTGACTAGATCTATGACTTTTTTCATTATAACTTCCTACCTTTTTGTTTTGGCTTATTCATTCAACATTAAAAAGAATAACAATAATGATCATAGAACAAATAATATGAAGAAGCCATAAAAACTATGTCAAAATCATAGCACAAACACATTGTTCTTGTTTTAATTTGTTCACATTTAGAAGTCGAATGATTTTTATTTTCATCATAAATAGATCCATTACATTTAATTATCTAATTAAAATATGTATCTGCATGGAAGCTTCTTAACTAATTTAAAAGTCATTCAGACATGTTAATTGGAACAAGCTATTACATAATGTTTCCACAACTTTGACTGATCAAAAGTAATTCAATCAATTTTTAAGATCACTTGCCATAAAATTTTGCTATTTGTCTCAACTTTATCATTGATTGGGTAATAAAAAGTTAATTGCTTTGTTTTGACAGCTATGCAGAAGGGTCCCATTTGGGCAGGTTAATTTGCATAAATCCCACAGTATTAGGCGTGATTTATGGATCTTTGACATTTCATTGGATATTGATTTATAAGCAGACACAAATTTCTACTTGATGGACCTGCCATATTATTATTTTTCAAACAATATCCCAACGTGAAAATACACTGTTGTGACACAAATGTTAACACATAAGATCACCTAAATTCACTTCAATTTTACTCCTTTTAAATGAAAAAGAATTTGTTTATGACGTTAACATCAAGTGAGGAAGTGTTACGCAGCATGTTAAAACGTGAAGGAGATAGTTTTATATAGAACCACAACATGGAAGAAATTGGAATATTTATTAATATTTATTAAGGTAAAATTACAACCCCTTCTGCCGGAACAAAGTTGAATTTACTTATAAAAATCGAGAAGTGATCACATTGTTTTATTTAATTTACAATTCATAGCATGTTATTTTTATAAGTGTGCCTTTATTTTGTTTCTTGCACTTGTGGTTTAGTGTTATTTTTTCATTTAAAAACGGATGTGTTATGAGCAGTGTAATTCTGCACTACTGCTGGGACAGTAGGGATAAATCTACGTCACAGCCAAAAATTGCAGCGGAAACTACCGATGTCGAAACGGAAATAGCCGATCATCAAAAACACGTTTTTTCTTATCAACAGCAATATTTTCATAATTTCGCAATTAAACAATTTTAATCAGTACATTATGATTATTTTGAATAGACAAAGTTGCTATAGTCGTGTCACATGACCTTTAAATTCAAATAAAAAATGAAGCTGCTATTGTGCAGACAAGGTCTTAATAGTTAATTTTGGCACTTTCAGGAGCCATAACTCTGGAAACAAATAATGCAATATGGCAATTTGAAGAAAGGAACCAAGATCTTATGGTAATGAAAGTGAAGATCAGACCAAATTTAAGACCACTAGAGTGCTGACAAGCTTTTATCATAACTTGACCTAGTGACCTAAATTTCAAAGTCACATGACCCAGTTTCAAACTTGACCTAGATATCATCGAGATAAACATTCTGACAAAGCTTGAAGAAGATCGGAGCAAAATTAAGGCTACTACAGTGCGGACAAGCTTTTTCTATAATTTGACCTAGTGACCTAGTTTTCAAGGTCACATAACCCAGTTTCGAACCTGACCTAGATATCACTGAGATACACATTCTGACCAAGCTTGAAGAAGATAGGACCAAAATTAAGACCGCTAGAGTGTGGACAAGCTTTTTCTAAAATTCGAACTAGTTACCTTATTTTCAAGGTCACATGACCCAGTTACGTACTTGACCTAGATATCATTTAGATAAACAATCTAACCAAGTTTGAGGAAGATCGGAACAAAATTAAGACTGCTAGAGTGCGGACAAGCTTTTTCTATAATTTGACCTTGTGACGTAGTTTTGAAGGTCACATGACCCAGTTTCGAATTTGATCTAGATATCATTGAGATTAACATTTTGACCAAGTTTGAAGAAGATCGGACCAAAATTAAGACCGCTACAGTGCGGACAAGCTTTTTCCATAATTTGACCTAGTGACCTAGTTTTAAGGGTGAGATGACCCAGTTATGAACTTGACCTAGATATCATTGAGATAAACATTCTGACCAAGTTTAAAGAAGATCGCACCAAAATTAAGACCGTTAGAGCGCGGACAACAATTGTGAACGGACAACGGACGGACGGACGAAAGGCGATCACAAAAGCTCACCCTGTCACTATGTGACAGGTGAGCTAAAAAAGGCAGTGTACATGTATCTTACCACATGAGCAATATTCTGTCTAGTGACATCACTTGTTTCCATTTCACTATGACTGACAAAGCACACCATACATTTGACACTTTATCCTGAAAATAAATCACACCAAATTCTACAATCATTTCAGCTTTTTACATTCCAATTAAAAACTTTTCCACAGTATACAATTTTTGCCATATTCACTTTCCACTGGTTGGGAAACAAGTTCTTATATTATTACTAATCCCGCTTGATGACTGCTTCCTGGATTCAAGTACTTCCAGTACTCACACTGGAAGTGTGGAATGCAGGGAGTCACTAGAGACTCTCACCTTGGTGGGACTGGAATCAGCGACAGGCAATCTACCCTTTCACCACTGCTCTCAGTATCTTAGAATACTTTCAGACATTTAACCATGTCTTCCTGTATCAAAACTGAACACCTGTATGACTGTTTATTTGTACCACTGTTAATTTTCTCAAATAAACACACTTGACTCAGCAGCATAAATATGACCTTTGACCCCTAATCAGTGAGGACTTACAGTGTTCTACATCTAAAGAACCTACATGTAACTATTTAAATAAAAATGCAGAATCATACAAGCTTACTTTCACTTAGTTTCATCTCATTCATATCGAATCACTTGTTAACATAACAAGCAATGCTTTTACCCATGCACATAGCAGTAATTCTGTTATCTAAAAAGTTAAAGATACATTTTGAGGATTTTACCTTCTTTTATTGTTGTATATTTCCTTCTTTTCCTCCTGAATTTATTTACCTTACATGAACATGAAAATGAGATAATTTGCTATTATTTGGTCAAATTCTTATTTAACATGAAAATATATTACCTCAAAAATTCCTCTAGCAAAGGGAAATAACCTATGACCAACTTGTTTTACAGAATCCAAACTGTACAGAAATGGTGCCCAGCACACGGCAAAGGTCAGTAACACTGTAAATCCTATCTTCATTAAACTCACAATCCTGAAACAGAAAATGATCATTAATTCACATCATATCCTATTACACAACTTACATGTACTCAGAGAAATGTATTTGCACCATTTCTAGAGCTATCATTACCTCTTTATGTTGTACTGTGTTTCTATCGCATTTTGTACAGTTTCTGTTTAGTTTCATAAACTTGAGAAAAATAATATATTTTCATACGGAAACCACAAAATGTAAAATAAATAAATTTTTTCCCTTTTTTTCACTCAAGTAAATTCATTACCTTAATCAATCAACCAATACATGTTTCAGAATTTTCTTACCTTAATGTCCAGAAAACCTAGAATAGAACAGAAACATATCCTAGCATGAAAAATTAACCTCTCTTCCTTACCCTCCATGTTTGAATCTCCTTAAACATGATCCAAGTAGGTAACAAAAGAATGGCATGGCATGGTAAAGTTCCATCTGTTTATAGTTGAGGGCCAGACAAAATAGTGCCGAGCCCAGCACATCCTGCATGTTAGCCAGACTGGTCACAGCTGCAAGTGCAACTCCCAGACTGACACAGTTATATCTGGCACAGGTTAAAGGTCATACGAAAGATATATAGCAGCAAAAAACAGACCAGAAACACACCAAGAGTTCTTGTTATGAAAAAGGGAAGAGATAAGGTGAAAATTCAATCACTGTTTATGGCATAAACTATACTTGTATCATATAATACTTGTACAATATTGTGTCAAAAAATATTGCATAGGTTCTTAATTTCATCATCATCATATTCATCACCACAACCACCACCATCAACCTTACCACCACCACCATCAACAACAACAACATCATCATAAATTCTTTATTTACTTAAGTAATCATATTATATGTCAATCCTTACATACAACACCTAAAGGTTGACCTAGTTTCAAAATATGGATGTCTGTACACAAAAGGATACTGGAAATGTCCATAATCAATAAGTATAAGCCCTGGATACATCAGCATCAGGAGGAAGTTCTTTACCTGTAACAATATTGTCAATTATATTCTAGACTGAAAGACAAGTGAAAACTTAAGTGTGGTTCAGCATTAATAACATTAGCTTGCTCTTTTTATAATATGAACTTAAAAAAAATAATTAAGCAGAGTCATAAAAATGTCTGCTTTCGAAACATAACTCTTGATATACTGATTCTAGTGGTTTTTTTTTCTCAGTAAGGCAATATATAGGCAGACAATACCTACTTGCTCACAGAAACAGTTTGTGGTCAATATGGTAATAAAACAATTGATGCCTCTTAAGTTTAGGCAATAATAGGATTTATTGACATTGAAAAGTAACATCGACCTCAGTAAGGGGCAATAATTGGGTAACATACATTTATCATACACATTAAAAGGGATTAAATGACAAAAACCACATACAGTTGAGTCAGCATCTTTCAGGTTGGGTGCTCTTGCAGTAAATACCCACAGGACAGAAGGAAAATATATCAGGAGGTCAGCAAACAACACTGTAAAATACTCAGAAAATTAAACAGTGTAACACCTGTCAAAAACAAAATTACCAGATAAACTTTTCAAAGTGTTAAATTGTTGAGGATACACAGAATAGTCTGCTTGTACCCTAAACTACACCATGAAAAAATAATTTATCACTGACATCATACTTGATATTTAACCCTTTTTGCATTTACGCTCATATAATAATACCAAATTTAATTATTGACACACTAACATCATAGTGAGGTATGTAACATAATCATATTCTTTGACCTTTAACTATCATATCTTTGACAACTGAATATGTCTCATAGAGACGGTATATTTACCTGTATATCTCATAAAGAGTTTATGTTCGTAACTTTCATATCCTCTTGATGTGTTTAGGGCAATCCAGTCTGGATTAATCATCTTTGCACTGAAATCAACATGTTTTTAACAAACGTAAACTTTGTTGATAGAAAATACATTTAACAGCTTTTCATATTGATTTCTCCATAATAAAGTAAAAAAATTTGAGTATGTATACAGATGGTCCTTAAGAAGATAAAGTAGAAAATAAATCAATGGGGCAATTGTCAAAATATATCTTTTGAATTTGATGGGTAATACAAATTAATCACCAAAATTCATCAGTTTCACATGGCTGAATCCCCTTAACATTATCAGAAATTTGCAAATGGCATTTGATGCTTCCTGACATTCTGACCATAAGGCTAGTGTTAGTAGTGATCAAGGCATGTACAGATTGAACCCATGGCCTTCAGGTTAGGTTTTCAACAATCTACACCAGCACAACATCAACTTGAAATAATCCCTTTCCTAGATAAAGTCATTCTTAAGTAGATGTATATTAAACAAAACATCTTACATCTGTCCAACAGCAAGACTGTGGTAAGCTGTTAAAGGGGGATAATCCAATCCCCAGTACATCAGGTCATTTCTACTAGAGTTAGTGTACCTGTAATAAATACATCTCTCTATTAATACATTGTGTTTGATACTTCTTTCAGATTAGTTTTCACATCTGTATTTATTCAATATTAGTTTGTGCATAAAATACTTGATGAACAAATAAACACTACTATCATTTCCAAATTTCACAAATTTTGATGACATTGTTTCCGATTAACTGCATGATGTTTCTTTATATTCATCTCTGTTCATTAAACATTCAAATAAACTCTGTTTCAATGGCTAATATACCTTGTAAATGTGCCTAAGAAACATTCAAGTACTATAAATGCAAAATGACATAATATTGCAGTGACAGTATATTGCTAACTGGAATTTACTTAATAATTACTAAAGTATTAAGGGAAAACTTTTAATTTTAGTGCAGAATATCATGGCAAGACTTTTAATTCTTAATGCCAAGCTGGAGGGTTTGTTTACTTGAGGGAGGGGGTGGGGGCAATTAGATGGGGGTATATGGCAATTCCATTATTTATCATATTGCTTACCATTCTTCCACAGGTAGATTAACTGTCACTTCCTGCCAGTGCCTTTGTGCCTCATAATCTCCAAACATTGGACCCTTTCCAGCACCTTATGTAACAGAATGAGTTATTTTAGTTTTAACTTACTATAACAATAATTGTAGCATTTGGCTCACAGGATACCTCAAAGACAGCTAACAGTACTCACACTAGAATAACGGAATGCTGAAATCAAGATTATGCTCTGACCAAGGAAATCAATGAAGAAAATTTGACACTGAAACTTAGGATCATTGTGGGTTAGATTATAAACACGATTTACACAAAAATTTCTGCAAACTTTATGACACAACAGAATCATGAGAATGCATCCCCTGACACATAAAAGCGTCTTGAAACATTTGGTTACTTTACTCAGATCAGTGGTCCAGCGGTAATGCATAGGACTTGTATGTTCACTTATTTCAAATCCTCACTTCTCCATTACTGTCATTCAGATGAGATGTTATATTGAGGTCGTATCAGTACTATACACTGAGCATGTAAAAGAATGAGGGACGCCTGTGGAATGCGATGCTTTCTGGTCCTTATACTTTATACCGTTATCTAAAATTGCTAAGCTTTTCAAGGGGTGTCATAAAGATGCATCACTGGTACCGCTGATAAATATATTCAAATAGACCGATTACTTTTAGTGTTTCTTAAGCAGTTAAGGTATAAACTATTATTGACAATCTAGTTCAATGCCATTAAAATGCTGCCTTTATGTGAAAGTTTAACAAAGAGAAGTTCGATGTATCATATCACTGAGTTTCATTCATAACACCTTGCAATCGTGCATTTAAAATTTATGCCAACGTCCATGTCTAAATTAAGCATCCATCCAGATACTGTGACACTTCAAATTTATCTTACCAGAATAACCAAAGTATCCGACGCTCCATCTAACTAATATGGCCAAAAACATTGCAAGCACATATTTACTATATTTTGCGACCATATCTGTCTTACTGTTCTATATAATTGTCTATAGATATAGGTTTATGTTTTTTGTGAAATTTATCCCACGTCCACCATTGCTGTCCATGTCAAGAAAACGCTTGGAAATTGCTGTAGGTCACAAACTACCAAATCTCTTTCCTCTGTCGTAGTACGTAAAAACAAAGTATAAAGGGAGCGTGACAAAGATTGTCAAAAGAGAGTTTGCAGAAGAAGAAATGTTATTCTATACAAAATCAAAGAAACTGGAAAGAGTGATATTATCTATGTCACTTTTTTCACACTAATTATGACCCTACTACAAAGGGTGCCATTCACAATATTATCATGTCCCTAATTAAGGTTTTTGATATTAGCTGTGTGGTAATCATTTTCAAGTTAAAGTTCAAAGTTCTAAGATACTATCAATTCTAATGTCTTTTTTCTGTTCTAGCTCTACTAAATACACATAATTTACACGGACCGGGAAAAATGTTTTTGTAACTTAAACTGCACAAATACTGCCACTTGGATTCAAATCAGTTCTTGCACTGGAAGTGTGGATTGCTAAAGGTCATCGGAGAATCTCATTCCCATAAGACTGGCCCTGTTTTGTCATTTCTTAATTTGTAAGTTGTTACCACCAGTCTGTCAAATTAAGTATTCACCTTATATTCAGATTGCTCCATTAGACAGTTCTTTCAGGTGCTACATGAGTTGTTTCCATGAATGACTGAAAAACCTCAAACTGTAATTGATACTGCTCTTTTTTTTTTAATTGAACTGTTCTTATGATCACCATCTTCAGGCTGACTAGCATAATTCTTATATTGCTCTTTTAGTAACATAGATATGTTTCCTTTCACACAACTTAGAAACATAGAATGACTTTGATCAAGATGTGTCCCTGACCTAAACATTTTTCAACCCAATGATCTGTTTAGTTTTGTGTTCACACACTGTTAATACAAGTTCCAAATAGGCTTAATACTTAAAGGGTTGTCCTCGGACATTTTACCTATACTAAAAAGACATTAAAACAAATCAGAACTACATGTTAGTTTTTATCCTTCGCACTGATATTAAACAGACAAAGGCTGAAGAATGTGGTGTATACCTATCTGGAAAACTTGCATTATAACATCAATGAACAATGTCAACAGTATGAATTTTACCATTTCTCTTTAAATTATTTCAAGTTTTTCTGGATGCAAAAGGTACTGATGCTTGATCAATGATAGTTGTTATAAACATAGTGGAATGACACTTATGCCCTCCATAACTTGATGTATAATAATATAATCCAGGGCTAAAGAGATCATAAAGGAAAGACCACTAACTGCAGTTGAAAGTATATCCAGTTCAATAGTACATTGTAATAAACTCAGTCCACTTCGATAAATTTCATTTGTTGTCAAGGTTGGTGCTTTTGTGCAAAAACAAAATAGCTGACTTAATCACATTGTTAAGTTATGGATCATTGTATGAACAAAGCTTATATCAAATGAAACAAAATGAAAATGACACATCCCCCTCCTCCTCCCCCCACCCCCCACCACACACACACCTTTCAAACCCTGCAAAATGCATAATTTGCTAAGACTACGTTTTTTTCACATTTAACCTTTTTTTTATATAAAAAAATACTGAGCACCCACCTTTAAGCCAAAGGAAAAATAAAATTCAACTGCATTCTTTTTACATATTTTTCACATGTGCAAAAACTGCTGTACAAACCTCTGTCTGCACATTACCAACATACAGAAATGGTTATTTGGTCAAGGGTCTTGGAGTACAAACAACTGTATCATTTAGTAACATTTAATAACTTCAAAGACCTGAGTTGGAAACTGAAACCAGGAAGAAATACAATTGTTAAATGTTCAAAGTAAAAAAGGCTCTTTCATGTGCTACTATTAAAAAACATCAAAGAGAATTATTAACTCTCTCTATAAATTTAAAAATACTTAGCTGATTCACTGTCCTTGTTCTGCACAAAAAAATGCTATATGAATCATATAATCATATATTGTAAAATACTTAAATCTAAACACCAAATATCTTTAAACTATAAATCATTGTGTTACAAAAATGACCTTAAACAGAGTACAGACAGAAATTTCCTGGCTAGTTATTACAGTCTGTTGATGACTCTTCAAACAATCACTTCAAAAGAAAACTTCAAGGAAACAAAGCACAGCATTTTGCAAGTGTCAACAAATATCTATTATTTTCTCTGATAAAATCTGCTGTCTAATCCATTCAGACAGAATGATTATGATCACAGGTTTATTGTGTAGAAACACCATTAAATCTTAATAAAGAAATGGGAAAAATATCAAATTTCACAGATTTTGATTCAAGGACAAGTGCAAAAAATCACTCAATTTCAGACAGCTTGGGTGTCTTCTATTTAGATATAGAAATATTAACCTTTGCCTTAACGAAAAGTCACCTATAACTTCCAAAGTTATTTCCTATACAGAAATTTGACTCTGTTGCCAAGTTAAAACTTGGTCTCAAAGCAACTTAATATAAATCTGAATCTACAGTTCTAAATTGAAAATCTGACAATGGGAGTTTTAAACAATTTACCAAACTTTCAATTTCTGCTTCATTAAAACCATGACTTCGCCCACGTATTTTAGAGATCTCTCTACCTAAACTACATTTAAGTGTATATTTTGTCAATATTATGCTGAAGTTATGCTAACATACTTTCCATAGATATTAGCATTCTTCTCACTTGAGCTTTTACACACAAGAAATTGGTAAAACAAAAATAATGCTCCCCAAAGTATTTTTTGGCAGAAAAGTAAGAAATATAACTGTGTGGAGTTTCAATGAGATATCATTGATAGTTTAGAAGTTGTACACCAAACAAGCATTATCAAACATTTTAAGAATCATTAAGAGAGATAATTCAAAAATTAAGCAAGGTAGACATATGGTTATCAAACAGTGCACTTTCACTCACAAGTACCTAAGACTGTGTGAAGTTTTAATCAAATTCCTTCCATACTTTTCAAATTAATATCCGGACAAGCATCATTAAGTATTATAAAGGGAGACAATTCAAACATTTAGTAGATTAGAGTTATGGTTCTTTGACTAGTCTCTATAACTGAAGTTTCAATAAGATATCATGGACAATTTAAGAGTTATATTCTGGACACACATTATTAACTT
Source organism: Cyclina sinensis (assembly GCA_012932295.1). Taxonomy (NCBI): domain Eukaryota; kingdom Metazoa; phylum Mollusca; class Bivalvia; order Venerida; family Veneridae; genus Cyclina; species Cyclina sinensis. The sequence continues at coordinate 53,117,492 of JAAONU010000012.1, read as the reverse complement.
AAGGGAGATAATTCAAAAATTATGCAAGGCAGAATTATGGTTATTGGACACTGAACTTTCTCTCACTGGTCTCTATCAATGTGTAAGTTTCAATCAAATTCCTTCAATGCTTTTCAAGTTATTCTCCGGACAAGAGTGTGGCGGATGGACAGATGGAGAAGGCAGCGACTATATGCTCTCCCTTCAGAGAGCATAAAAAAATATTGTTAATGTAATTATAACAAGTCTAATGGCATCTGCCAGACTGCCCTAAATACAATGTAGGGCAAGACTGGATAAAACTTCTTCCTCTTTTGGAATTCCTATGCTGAACCCAGCAAATTAATTAAACGGTTTATCCCCAAGTAAAATTTCAACTTCCTCAATAAAAATTATATCAACTACCTCAATTAAAATTCTCACTGTCTGTACAAACAAAGAGGTAGAAAGTCTGCAGAAAGCAGTTCTCTTTCTTCTGGCATTGTGCCAAGTTCTGAGAATAATTTTTAAAAAATCAGCTTGTCTTGTTGGCTTTTAGCTCCCCATAGTCTTGTAAAACGTCACTTAAATGCACATTCTGTTTCTTGAAGTTTCGTTTACCACCCTTCTTTTTCCTAATCTGTTTCTGAATTACAGGTTTTATTCCAATATCCTGAAAATAAAAGAAATACAGTTTGCTGCTGTAGCATGAAGGGCATGTTTAGTGCTTGAAAAAATACTTTATTTTTGTTATTCCACAATTTTTTCTGAAAGGTCTATCACAAACAGAATCAAGACTTATAACATTTTCTTTCTCATATTTATAGAAGGTCCAACACTTGATTAGACTTACAATCAATGTGACAAAGATATACACAAATTTGTGACGATTCAACTACTAAAATTGCAAAAAATGTCTTTACTGTGTAAAATACTATGTAAACAAACTTTTCTTAACTATACCACGTCTGTCACTGGTCATTGGATAAGCAGTGAATTAACTGTTGTTTTTATTCAAACAAAAGTCAAAACATTCATGTATTAAATGATCAATGTTCAGTTACCTTCATGGAAGTGATTCCCTGCTTTTCAAGATATTCTTCTATCTTTCTTTCATCCATCCCTTCAACTGACACCCCTGGAAAGGTAAAATAAATGCTTCAAAACTTTTACCAACTGGCTACTCAACTTTGAGGAAGAACATTTTTCAATATTCTTTATAAACATAATAATTATTCAAAGGATCATCCTCTAGTCTCTATGACTATAGCTGTTTTACTTTAGCTATGTGGCCTATGGAATTAAAGCAATAGGTTTAAGATAAAATAAAATAAAAATTACATTTAGGGCTTTCAAGATGAGGCCATGTAAAATACATGTACTACATAACTAATGGTGCCGTGAAATTAAAAATCTGATCACGGAGCTTGCACCACATTGTACATGTAATCAAGCTCAAGTAAACAGAGCTTGCATTAAATGTGTGAATTGATCAAGCTCAAGTAAACAGAGCTTGCACCAAATGTGCGCATGTGATCAGGCTCAAGTAAACAGAGCTTGCACCAAATGTGCGCATGTAATCAGGCTCAAGTAAACAGAGCTTGCACCAAATGTGCGCATGTAATCAGGCTCAAGTAAACAGAGTTTGCAACAAATGTGCGCATGTAATTAAGCTCAAGTAAACAGAGCTTGCACCAAATGTGCGCATGTAATCAAGCTCAAGTAAACAGAGCTTGCACCAAATGTGCGCATGTGATCAAGCTCAAGTAAACAGAGCTTGCACCAAATGTGTGCATGTGATCAAGCTCAAGTAAACAGAGCTTGCACCAAATGTGTGCATGTGATCAAGCTCAAGTAAACAGAGCTTGCACCAAATGTGTGCATGTGATCAAGCTCAAGTAAACAGAGCTTGCACCAAATGTGTGCATGTGATCAAGCTCATGTAAACAGAGCTTGCACCAAATGTGTGCATGTGATCAAGCTCAAGTAAACAGAGCTCGCACCAAATGTGCGCATGTAATCAAGCTCAAGTAAACAGAGCTCACACCAAATGTGCGCATGTAATCAAGCTCAAGTAAACAGAGCTAGCACCAAATGTGTGCATGTAATCAAGCTCAAGTAAACAGAGCTTGCACCAAATTTGTACATGTCATCAAGCCCATGTAAATAGAGCCTGCACCATATGTGTACTTGTAATAAAGCTCATGTAAACAGAGCTTGCACCATGTGTACATGTGATCAAGCCCATGATAAAATGAGCTTGCACCATATGAGTACATGAAATTTAGCTCAAGTAAATAGAGCTTGCACCAAATGTGTACATGTCATCAAGCCCATGTAAATAGAGCCTGCACCAGATGTGTATTTGTAATCAAGCTCATGTAAACAGAGCTTGCACCATATGTGTACATGTAATCAAGCTCAAGTAAATAGATACATGTAATCAAGCCCATGTAAATAGAGCTTGCATCATATGGGAGCATATAATCAAGCCCATGTAAATAGAGCTTGAATCATACATGTACATGTAATCAAGCTCATATAATAGAGCTTGCACCACACATCTACATGTAATCAAGCTCATGTAATAGAGCTTGCACCATACATGTACATGTAATCAAGCTAATGTGAAAAGAGCTTGCACCATAAATGTAAAGGTGACCAAGCTCATGTAATTATCAAAATATGTAAATTTATACACATTTTTCTTGACATATTATGCTGAAGGCAATTTAGCTGACTTTACCTCTCCACAACTTTGTAAACTCCTCATCCACATTAAACTTGCAGTATTGGTCATTATAGAACAGTACCTTCTTCTTGTCGTTTGGACGTGTGACATATACTATATTGTCTCCTAAAATAAAACATTATATTTAGCTATTATCATACACAGCATACTGTCTCCACTGCAAAATAAACTGGTTTATAGGCTATCTATCAATCTGAGTTAACTTATTGTCCTTACGTTTCCATTATGACCCGACACCTCCTGAAGCGTTTACTATTTTAGAATGTAAGGAATAGTGCAAGATACAGAAAGCATCCCATTCCAGAGACACCCCTTTTATATGCTCATTGTATAGGCTATAGCACTGATACATGGGACCTTGGTTTAAGATCTCATCAGAAAGACAATAATGTTAGTGTAGGAGAGGGATAACCAACTCACAACCCCTGGTTTATCATTCCAGGGCATAACCACTGATTTGTAGAGTCCAATTGAAAGCCTTTTATACAGCATTTCATTTCTGTCATGTGGAAAATACTTATAATTCATGGGCCTTTAGAATAATACATAATTATAATTAATACATGGTCCTTGGAGCAATCATTAACACTAACAGGAAGTTGTCAATTACTTGATTAAAACAACACAGGTAACTATACTGTCAGTCTAGTTCATACTTCTCTTTTGTTATATATTTCAAGTTATGTCACAATAAGCTACCCTCAAAATTTCAATGAAACAGAAAAATACAATCCCATAATGACAGGAATATGAGCTCTCCCGAGTAGAAAATTTGATTTCATTCCTGTGAAATGTACAAAACATTGTATTTCACTCTTGAAAAAATTACAGCGCATTTCCTCAATGACATAAACCTTGATCTCTTACAGGAACAGAATTTCGTCGATAAATACTAAAAAAGATATATTCAAAAAGAGTTTAAACTATATAATTATTTTAAATAATTTGCTAACCTACCTAATTTTTTTAATGTTTGCTGGCAACGTGGCAAACTTTCTTCAATATCGTCCAAGAGTAACCCACCATCACCATGGAGATCACAACGCTTGAGTAGATTTAAGAAAGATTTACGATCTTTTAAATCATATGTTGGTTTATATTTGTATTTTGTTTCTCCATCTTCATGAATAATCTGAAATACAAGAAAATAGGCACTGCTTTTATGCTGACATGTTATTTTCTACAAAACATGAAAATCTACTAAACAGAACTAAATACTCTTACGGCAGTCACTGCACAATGCACTAAAGTAATAATCGGGTATTAATTTCATTCATTTTGTTTACAGTAATTAGTCATTAAAATACATGGTTGGTTTAAAAATGCATTTATTAAGTATAACCCACAACCAGTCAGAATCAAAATCAGAGATCTGACTGCTCAAAAATACAAAACCACTTTGATATTTATACTCTAACAAACTGGACATTTTTTTTTCAGATAATTTCTGTAATGATTACTTTGTATACTTTAACTTCTCTTGAGTTGAGCCTAAAACATTCTATTTCGAATAAATAAAAAATAGAAATTGTATCATGGGAAGCTTTGATTTCCAACATGTACATACCTCAATCTTCTGATTATTTGGTAGAGCCTCTGTCACCAACCAATGTTTATTTTTGTTTCCTATGTCTAACTGGTTGGTCTCGTCTAATATCTCGTCCAAGTTTAAAGGATATGAATCACTTTCTTGGTGCCGTTTCTTCATGAAGTTCACAATTTTTGCTAGTATTCCAAATTTAACTTGAGAACTCCCTTGAGCAGTCTTATAATCAAATGCTGTACTGTTGGACTTTGGTTCTCTAGGTTTTGATGAAGCACTGGCCTTAGCTTTTTTTGATGACCTTTCATTATCATGACTAGATTTTTGTTTTCTTTTCTCAACTGTTGGCTGTGCAATGGCTCTGTTCAAGAACTTTGCCCTCTCTTTCAGAAGTTGTGGATCCATGTTTGTTGGTCTTCTCTGTTAAAATTCAAGCTAAACAAAGACAAATACAGAAGTGTATGGCTCTAATGAAAATATTCGGAGAAACTATTAATACTGAAAGAATATCTTCAGGTTTTATCTTTATTATGAAAATCTTCATGCTCTAGGACTGAACTGAAACAAAGTATTATAAATTATTATATATAAACCACACCAAAATCTTTGTTCAACTCACAACCTAAACAGGCTTATGGTAGAGAGGTCTATACAAGAAGTTTTCCTCAACCCAACCAGAGTAATACTGTATGATAAATGAAAAAAATTACAAAAAAAAAAACAGAACCAACAGTTCTTTTACTAGGCATGAAAAATTAAAATAGCTGCATTGTGTCAAGCAGTTACAGAGAACTTTATAATTATTCTACCATTTTAGTGAATTTAAGCTTATTTAAAACTGATGTTTCACTGTTGAAACCTTAGTTGTGTCAACCGGGGTGTCATACTTTTATGAAAATGCCAAAACACAAGAACATTAGAAGATATGAGGCAGGTCAAGAATCATTCTACTGCACCCAAATCTCACATCAACTGCCATTTATCTCCTTAGAGACCCAATATACCACAGATTTGTAATTGCTTTATAAGCCACTGCAATACATTTTTTATTAATCATATGGCAAGTCAAAATATTTCCCATTTGGACAGTCAACCATGACATCAACTCACCCTTGAGTATGTTATGATCAAGTGAACTACAAATTAATTATATTTTGTCATCCTCAACAATTATTCATTATCAAGCCCACTGAAATATTTTCTCAAATTCTCCATAAATTTATTAATTCTGTAACTTGAACATTCTACATTGAAGGTGCCTCTTGAGACACTATGATGCTGTCCAGTTTTCTTGCACCCATAAGAATGCTTAATATGTTTTAATATGTTTCTTATAAAACATGCTACAGTACACTCAGCGTGGATTTTGCAAAACCCGCGAGACCCCGCGGATGAGACTCAACGCGGACGAAAATTTGCACAAAATTTGTCCGCGAGACCCCGCAGACTGAAAATGTTCACCACCGCGGACATGAATCTGTGGCCGTAAGCGTTTCCCCCGCGGAACGCCGAGGTAAATCGCGGCGGAACGCGGTGGTCAATCACCGCGGATCGCGGTGAAAACTGTAGCTTTTTACGATTAATTATTAAAACTTTACTTCTTAAAATATGTAAAATTTTATTTTGTAATAAAAAAAATATGTAGATACAATGTATTTGTTGTTTGTACATCTTGTTGTTCTCTCGTTATTGAATTACCAAGAACAAAAATACTCTAAATCGCGGCAAATCATAGTCGTATTTAATTCGAAAATAAGAGTAGATATGTAAGTTCATGGTTGTGAAAACCACTTTTAAGTCAAATACTGAATAACCTCGGTGTACGGCATGTACGAAAAAGTAACAAGAGACAACAATGAAAACGTCAACTTTTGTTTCTTACACCATGAAAACTTAATCCTTGTCAATATCTCCTTACAAAACTAGGTGTTACTATTTATAGATTTTCCGAAAATGAGAATTGAAAGTAGAGAGCAAGCATCCAAATTAGATGCAGCATTCTAACACTATCCGCAATTTGCCGACAATAAACAAAGAAGGAATTGAGCTGACGTCACTGAGAACGCCACTGTTAAATAGTGCACATACTTACGTCCCTTATAAATATACATACGTGTTAGAATGGAAATAGATTTTAACATTTTCGTGATCTATCTTCTTATATATCACGGTTTCTCGTTCATATGCGTAATTATTTAATCACTCAGGCCTACGGCCTTCGTGATTAAATTACTAGGCATCTGAACTCGACACCGTGATATATCAGACGGTATATCACTCAAACTTAAAATCTATTTCCTAATTAGATCATGTGATGTGGAAAAGGCTGTAAAATACTGGGATTTTTTTATGGAAAATTACCCAGGCTTGCTGTCAAATGTTAGCTCTTGAATTACAACCAATAAAAATACGATGTTGTATCACGTGTAAAGATCATAGGTCACGGGAATTGTGATTGACAGGTTGTTCCTTTGAGGCTACATATAGGTTTCACAACAATATTACGATATCAAAGATTGTGAAATTCATCCCCAAATGATAGAAATATAAAAGGGAAGTGCTGAGCCACTGAAATTTACAAGTGTTTGTTATGCATCGAAAAAAATATTTTTTATACAAGATCTGTAGATTTCACTTTGAAACCAGAGCTCAGATTGGTTTATAAACTAGTTTGAAAAAAGGTGATTTAGTTTGTATTTAGGTATGTTATTCACACAGGTGTCAGCTGTGATTTTGAGTTAATCTGAAGACATAGCGCCCTTTGTAAAAAGTTGAAAGCCGCTACTGAGTGACGTAATTTCTTTGACAGTTGAAGCAGTTCACTTGAAATAACCCCGATAATTAGCATGTGTAACAAGTAATTGTTGTTAGGAATGTTCTAATTTGCGACGGTTTTGGATAGTTCAAGGGAACAAGGATGCTGTAGTATACTCTGTAGTATGTAGTTTGTGTCTATCGACGCGGTCATTCCAAATTTTACAATCAAAACAAAGGTAACGTTTTTTATTTTAAATGCCGTTTTACATCTAAAATTTTAACTAATGTTATTACCATTTAAGTATTTTGATTGATTTAAAGTCATCTTGTAAAATAAGAACATGGTGAAAATTTTAAAAAATAAACATTTATTTTTGAGCTATAGTTATAATGGCCGCCGCGTTCCGCCGCGAGAAACAGGTAACCGATTTTATTGATAATTTAAATATAATCTTCGGTATTTTGTCCGCGGTGGAAACAACTGGACACCGCGGATCGCGGCGGAAATTAGCCCTCTCATCGCAGACGTCCGCCGCGTTTGTCCGCGATAAGAAAAAATTGTCCGCGGTGGTATCGCGGAAAAGGCAGAATCGTACTGTAGATACTTCGTCACCATTTTGCCCTTTTTTTTTTTGCACTGCCATTTTCTTTCACTCAATCTCAAAGATCTAGATACCCTGCATATTTGAAAATCAGCTATGTCTCTGAATTCAGTGTTCTGATCGTGAAGAACGATCGTGAAGAACAATCGTGAACAACGTTTATTCATACACCTTACAAAATACTGTACTGAAAACCACAGAAAATGCAAAATACGTAGGGGTTACTATAATTAGTAAACTCAACTGGTCATCCCACATAAACAACATCACAAAGCAAAATACTGTCTGAGATTCATCAGATGGAATGTCAAAACACTCATCATACAGCTAAAAGAAGCAGCATACAAAACATATGTATGACCCCAGGACAAATACTGCTCAACCAGATGGCACCCATGGCAGAAATACCTCAATCAAAGAATAGAAATGGTCCAAAGGTCAGCAGCAAGGTATGTTCAAAAATGACTACGCAAGCAGCCAGCTAAGGCAAAACAAAACCAGCCTGGTCATGCTATACAAAATCAAAAATTAACAGGTCAATGTTGTAGCCCAACAAATTGTGCGCCAGGGCTCTTTATTATATAGATGGTCGCCCTTCGCCGACATCTATGTAATATCAGTTTGTAAATCGGTCGGTCTTACAGTCGAAATATTGAGACTAGTCAATGTTGATCACAATAACCTCACAAAGTGACACACAAGAAACAACAAATTCCTCTTCCCACAGTTAAGAACACATCACATCATTGGCTATACGATTCTGGAACGAATTCCGGACTAAGGTCAAAGCTACCCCAACTGTACCAGCTTTTACCAGTGGATTAAATAAATTTTATGGATATATCACAATAAATGTTTAGGCCAAATGTTTAAGACAGAATTCAGATTTTTGGTAAAAATCTCATTTACTCTGTTTTTATCATTATTATTATGTTCCTGTCATGAGCCTGAACAACGTAAACAATGAAATGTTTTTACTAATATTAAAATTAGATAGATCTAGATATCTAAGTGGCCCATATCTAACTTAAGTATGCATTAAACTTCTGCCTTTCAAACTTACTGAAATATTATTCTTAAATCATTTGCTGTTGTGGCCCTATTGAGATTGACGAGTGCGGCAATTCTTAGCACTGGCCACGGTTACACAACAACGTTACTGCCGTGACAATTTGTAAGGTGTTTTGTTTGATATAGGTTCTAATATATAGGCTCTAATTAATATAATTCTTTTAAAAACCAATGCACACGGATTTTAATCTTGTTTATATGTTAAGACCGAATATTCGAATTTATATCACGACGAGCAGTCGACAATTTGGTCATAAACCACTAAATATGGTGAGAACTACATTTACAGATAACACCCGCGCATTCATTCTTTATGCTGATGCCGGTAGGTTGCTGAAAAAAATAAGAAGAATTCAGGATTTTTGTTTAATGTTAAGATACGATAAAATATAAATGACTCCGCAGATGTTTGCGTAAAACAGCAGCAGACATACATTAAAGATCATTTCTGTAGACATTTGCAAGTGGGTTCAGTGGTTGGGTTTCCAGACGTTTCACCCCCAAGACTTTTCCTCACTGAGACATTTTACCCCTAAGACTTCCCCTCCCAAGACTTTTCACTCCCAGTTTTTTATTGTACAAGACATTTCACCCCCAAAATATAAAAAGTACTCAGATGGTGAATTATATTTGTATTTTCTGGTTTATTTTTAAAGTTAATGGAGTTCAGAAAGTTATTTTCATAATTTTCAAGAGATAATGGCTATTTAAGAGATAATGATCGGATTACTCACATTATCAACACAGTTCAAAGAAGCATGCATTGCTAGGATTGTTTATTGTATATTGCCCACGATTGGCAATATACATACATATTCTTCACACATTTCAGTATGAGATGGTGATTAAATAGGAGTAAAATTAAAACTCAGTAGTTATTTTAAATTTTCATCAATCTTTTATTCGTTCATTCAAAAAGCCAAAAGGTGAATATATGATTAGTATTCCAGTTGCAATTTGCTTAATATAATATATATCATAGATAAATAACAGACTATGTCAGAACTGATTCTTTTCATTTGTCAGTCTAGAAAAATAACTGATCATGACCAATCTAATTCTTTTAATTTGTCAGTTTAAAAAAATAACTGAGGATAACAATTAACAAAAATAATTGATACGAGTCAATACAATTATGCAAATGAGCTCTAATTAATACAAGGTAATTATTTAATTCCATTATTACAAATTCTTGAAAATAAAACATCAACAGGATTAATATAATTCATCCGTTAATAAACATGATTAAATTACATTGTAATGACAATTTTTGAATGAATATGTATTGGGGGTGAAAAGGCTTAACAAGTATAGACATTTCACCCCTAATTTGGGGGTGAAATGTCTTGGGAGGAAACGTCTTGGGAGGAAAAGTCTTGGGGGTGAAATGTCTGTCAACCCAGTGGTTGAGCAATATCCTAATTAGGTGAGCACAACAAAGAGAAGTATATTTTTCTCTTAATGGCTTTTATATGAAATCACAAGATTCATTGCAAAAATCACGATGAAATTTTTGCCTTCTTTTTAGTCCTAAGTAGAGTTTCTGTTTGATTTTTTCAGTCTATAGTCATAATGGAATTGTATTGCTGGTCATTAGATCGGTAGCAAAAATTATGATATTTAAATTAAAGAAGAATAAAAACGGCAATTTTACAAGTACTCTTCTTAAATTTATCCATCATTTTTACTTGTCCCCTCAAATACCCGATAACTGTCGGAAATGTGTGAAATAGAAACCTCCAAGCAATTTACTGAACTTGTTATTTATCGAAATCTCCAGTAACCAGTTATTTAAAGTTGCCGATGATATTGCAGGAAACACGAAGATGATGGTCCAGTTGTAATGCACTGGACTGATAATCCAGGGAACGCGAGTCTTATCTCCCGTTCCTCCACTAACATTACTAATTGTCTTTCGGATGAGACGTTAATTCGAGGTCGCATGTTTCAGTGCTATACACCGAGCATGAAAAAGGATTAAGGGTGTCTCTGGAATGGAATGCTTTCTGTTTCTTGCACCATCCCCCACAACTTAGAATAACTAACCTCTGCAGGGGGCGTTGGTTACATGGGCAACCGGTACCGACGATAAATGAACTCAAATAGATAAAAATAGAGACGCAGGAAACAGAAAGCATCCCATTCCAGGTACACTTCAACATGCAATGCTTTCATGTTTAGCACCGATACACAGGAACTCGGTTTAACGTCTCTTCCGAAAGACAGTTATGTTTGTGTTAAAATTATGACCATATCCACTGCAGAGTTAAGTAATTTTAGATTGTTATGGATAGTACAAGATGCAGAAAGCATCACATTCAGGAGACGCCCTGGTCTATTTCCATGCTCAGTATATAGCACGGGCACAGGGGACATTAGTTTGACTTCTAATCCAAAAGACAATAAGTAATAGTAGTACAGGAGCTGGGAATCGAAATTCCAACCCCTAGATTGCAGGTGAAGCGTCTTACTACTGAACCACTATTCCGCCCTTTAATGTTAAGCTTTAAACCGATGATTAAGTATGTCGTATGATGACAGAAATTACATAATCATACAAAATCGCACTATTATGAGACGAAGCATTCCAAATATATTAATCGCACTTCGTTGTGGTGTAATAAACTGATTGTGTTTTGTTTGCAACATTATAAATTTAATAAGTTTAAAACAATAACTTAACTAAATGAATCTTAAAAAGTGTTTTTCATTTACAGACTCTTGGTGAATGGCATAAAATCTAACAGCATAACTGTAACAGCTTGAATAAAAACAAAGAATATTCAAGGAACATATAAAACAATACCGGTATACAAAAGACCTAAAATACCAAGGGCTGGCTAAATGTGCAAATCTCACAAAGTCTCGCGGTAAATAATAAGACCTCTAAAAATCCCGTTTGTCTATATTTATATTTCTTTTACAAGACAATAAATTTCTCATCGAATTAGGACAAAATGAAAAGATTTGTACATGGAATGAATACTCTGTGAGGTAAAGAATGTATAAAATCCATCCGAATATCAACGTCGGATACCCACGTCGGACCCATTACGTTACTCTCCATAATGGAATAAGGTGCTGTGGGTATCGGAAGATGTCAGAATATCTGATTCTGACTAATATCAAATCAGTATTTCTATAATAAACATAAAATATATAGTATTTTTATTTCTTTGGGTATCTGACAGGGTTGTTTTTGCCGTAACGACTTTAGTTTTGAGTAATTTGCGACTGGTACGTTTTTGCGAAAGTATATTGTCGCGAAATCATAAACAGCATAAAAAAACGCAAATTATTAAACGCGAATGTCTTTTGGTTTTTTAGTCCGATTAAAGCGGAAATATTCTGTCGACAAATCTTTGGAGATATAGATATGTTTTCAAAATGATATGAAAGGATTACTGTACAGCCATCTGATAAGAGGGCCGTGGTGTCTGTTATTGTTCAAATGAGTATCACAGCTAAACAGCAAGACAAGGAGGGGCACTTAAGTGATGAACATCATATTTAGGCATTCATTACCTGGACACAGACCTATATAATAGCTTATTTTAGCAATTACCTATTACTAGTAGGTCTTCTCTAATTAGTGAACCCAAGGCCTGTTCAAGTTATGAAATTGTTAAATGTACCTTCAATAAGTCTTGCCAAAAGCCACAGTATCAACAGTTGTTCATTTCGATTTATTTTTTCAGAGGAAATGCTGATTAAGACAACAGATACTTTTAAATAGTACTTACAACTTTGAATCGATGAAAAACACAATATTTCTTTAAAAAATGGAGTGGGTTGTGTGAGGCAGGAAAGCTGTTCTTGTACTGTTCGTATTTAGCTCGAATATCAAGGAAGACTTAGCTGTGAGTTCTAGTAATGTGACGGACAGGGTGTATGACATATTCAGGGATGATGACCGGAAACTGGTTGTTTTTGTTGGCTTTAAAGAATGTTGTGAGTCTTTTTTCTGTCTTCGTTGTTGAAGTGGAGGCCATTATAACACAAAAGAAAAATTGTGCTAGATTCATTTTTGGACTACATCCAAGTGTATGTGTTTCTTTTAATTCCTTTTACATGGTAGTCCCGACTGAAAGTGAAAACAAAAACAGAACATGTGCAAGAGTACAAGAAAGAATTTTAACCGAGCAACGGCATACCAGTATTAATACTGTTATGTGCGTCGGACGCTTCCCACTACCCTCCAATTATATAACATAATTCTTCCATATGTGAGGTTTGATGTTAACTCAGGTCCATGGTAGGGAAGCGGCAATCTGGCGCGATTTAAAGTCACATATCTATGTCCCACCTCCACTCCTCTCCCCTCACCGAAAAAAGGGTCCGACATAATTGGAATGAAACGAAATGAAAAATATTACACAAAAATTTGGAAATTGTCGTTTCATTTAGTATATGTAAGCCTTAAATTACTTTGCTGTATAGAATGCACTCCGTGCTATCAATACTTCGAATCTGCCGATAAGATAAGCGAGAGGTAGCTCTGTGTGAAATAATGTGTATTGGATCGGAACAGACTTCGGGTCGGATAAATTTATCAAAAATTACATTGAAATATAAACTGAAAATTGAAGTATGAAAACATACACGTATATTCGCATTTCATAATTATTGTAACAGATTCGTAATCATCTTGTTCAAACTTTTCTACATGCGGAGATGTGAATTTATTTACATGTTAATTGACCTAAATTGCTAAACATGGCGTCTGTAAGAGTAGGTCAAGTCCAAGCACTTTCTTTGTCAACACTGATTTTACGAATCTCAGTTCTAATGAGTGCTGTTGTTTCAGTTAATAGTGCAAAAGACTGGGATTCTAACCAGTTGAAAGGAAATGGATTAAGCTTGAAGGATTTGGGAAATAGTGAGAGTTTGACTAGATTATTTGCCAGTGATGGTTACTTCACTGACACAACGCAAGAAAAAGTGAAACCGTTTCATGGAATAAGTATTCAGAATGAAGCACAGAAATTGTCAGCAAATCTTCGGCTTTTAAGCAATGAAGAGATTGGTGTTACAACAATGCAGGTAAAGTAAATGAGAAGTAGCGACAGTACTAAAACAAAATTTTAAGTCATATTGGGATATATTGATAAACTTGGTTGGGTTTAAAGGTAGGTATGTGATAGTAAAAGACTACCCACTGCAAAGACTTATCCAAAGCAAAAATTCACGATGCACCGAAAAAAGTAAAGAAATACAGTACAGCTCAAGCAATTTTTCCACTTTCCGCTCTGTCACCGCGGACACTTTTAACGACAAGCGGAAAATCGCGGGGGACATACTATAGTCAGCCGCGGTGACAAATCACCGCGGACAGGTAGTAAAAAAACCCCGCAATCCGCAGTGAAAAATCACAGAGATTTGCCGTGATTAATTCAGATATACATGTAAATGTTCACGTAAATGTACAATGTAGTCTTCTTTTAAAAAATCAATAAGACTTACAATGTTACTGTTGATTTTAATCAATAAAATTATTTAATTAGCTCGGCAATATTAATGTACATTTAGGGGAGAATCACATCACAAAGCAGTTCAATAAAAAAAGTTTCAAGAAAACGGAAAAACGATCCAAAACACATCACAAGGCAGCTTTTTGTGTTCCGTCCGGAATCTATGAGTTCAGAAGGATGCCTTTTTGTCTCAAAAATGCACCTATGTCATTTCAAATGTTAAAGATTTTATGCGCCAGAATTAAAATTTTGGCGAGCGACAGCGGGAACCCTGTAACAGTCATGATCAATATGTTTATTTAGGTGAATAAACATGATATAGCAGTTGTGAAAAACATCGAGGAAATTTCACACGCAAATCTTTAAATTTTGTAATTATTTGCATACGACAGGTGTTACGTCGTTTAAATACATAACATAAAGGGGTGTTGGTCGTTTCCTCAAACCGTCGTTTCGTCAAACTTATTTTTCTGTACAAAACAGGTAGTTTGTTCGTCAAACTTAATTTTTAGAGTAGATAATTACCGATTTTACCAAAGTGTCAAACAGATACAATTACATGCAAACAGACAAAAACGTTAAAGTTGTTCACATTAAACGTCGCGCAAAGGTACCGCTGATTAATTGTTTGTCTTATCGGTAATTATACAAATTAGATTATTATCCCGCTAATTAGGTTGATTGCACATTCATTTTAATGAATCAAAAACACACTTCAGCAATCAATTATAATTTGATTTCAATAGGTGTGAAATACTACATATTAGTAATTTGACGAAACGACTTTTTGCTTGCTATATAAAATAAGTTTGATGACCATAACTCACATAAAGATTTTCTTCTTTAAAAAATGTGTTTGAGTTTGTTATACTTTACAGACGTACAGTAATAGTAATAAATGTCCCCGTGTAATAAATAAATTAATGGTCACCCGAGAGAGCGAAATACCGCTGCAATATTTCACAGTGATCCGCGGTGACGATATCGAGCGGAAAGTCACAACTGTCGCAGGGACATCGCGGTGACAATCCACCCGTAAAAAAATCGCGGGGATCGGCGGACTTTGGAAAAATTGCTTGAGCTGTACTGTATAAGTAACAAATGTTGGACGAAGTGTACATTATGCGCCAGGAGGAACTCGCATTTTCCACTTTTTTGCATGGAAGAGTAAAAAACAATATCTGCCGCAGCATTGAGGTTAAAGACAGACTTCCTCAATGTCATAACATCGTTAATTATAGTGTTGTATCCAGGATTAAAAAAGGGCATGGTGCTGTGAAAAAGGGGCAGGGTGCTGCCAAAAAGGGGCAGGGGGCAAATATGCGTCTTTTGCTAGCAAAAGGGCATTTTTCACCATACACCGTGCATTATATTATGCCAAGCATCGTCTCTTTATTATTATTGTTATCATTAAAACTATATAGTGTTGTAAAGTGTGAAACAAATACAGGTATTTGTTTTATTTAATTTACTTTTTAATCATTGTATAACTACTAGTATATGTTACTGAAAACAGACAAATACTGCAAGAAACTTCTAACAGCTTTTATTTTTCTAATCTCTCCATTTCATACAATCATGTAGATCATTGCTAGCATTTGAACAGTATACACATTCAAGTAACACAGCATACTATAACATAATGCACAGTAACCTTTTAAGACTGTTTTTATCTACTTGTAATCAGTTTGATGTTATAATGTGCTAATTCTGACAATAAAACAGCAAGAGTACAATCTTGTATAAATTGAAATCGTAACCGAAATTAATTTATCTGAAATATCATACACTTATCACGATGGTGAAATGCAGTGTTCAAATGATAAATTGTACAGAAAATAAAATAGTATCAAGACAAATAGATGTTTCCTTTGCAGTCCTATATATCAATTTATTTCTAAAGCGCCGTGGCTTACATATTGTAGTTAACAAAAATATCGGCGAATAAATGTTTATTTTCAATTGTTATTTTGCCAAATGCTTAGTTCTGTTCTTAGGTTTTATTTAATTTATTCTTGATATATGTTCAACAAGTATCCTCGGTCATTAAAACAGTCAAGACTGAATAAATATTTGGCAAAAACAGCGCTACAATGGAGTTCAAGTAAATTAGGATCGGGATACTTGTTCGGTTTTGTATCAACGGTTTTATTTGACAAAATTATCAATTACAGTTCGATATGTAAATGACCATTTAACAGTCCGCTCGTTAAAACTACATATATAGGTGAAATGTTTATTTCTTATTAACATTTATAACGAACGAACTTTCCTGTGTTTTGGCGCAAAAACGCACGTGCGTCCTAAAAACGTGCATTTTGACACAACCGATACCAATCTGGGACGCTTAATTGTGAAAATTGACACATGTATAGTTTTTTGTAAACAAACACGTTTCATAATTAACTTCTGAAGGCTAGAAACAGACTTGTTTTAAGATCGGCGAAACAGTGATTCGTTTTCACTATTTTTGCCCGTTCCTTTTCTAACTGAGCCAACTTTCGTTTTACGGAAGGTATTGTATATGCAGACAGAGATGTTAGTGCTTCTAATTTTTTGGTAAGAATGACTTTTAATGACAAATTGGATGGGTGGACAATTAAAATCAAAAAAGACAAATGGTTTTATTAAGTTCTAGTTTATTTTTCACAAGTTTTATTGTGTTTACTGATAGTGACGACAAACACTTGTTATATTCCCAGTCAACGAAACCTACATCATTTGTCATCTGTATTGTTTAACTAATCAATTCATCACCTTAAATAACAAGTTTTTGTTGTAATGGCGATCCAGACATTAATCCGCTAATTGATTGGTAATGATACAGGACCCAGTGCACGGTTGATTATTGATTTTTCGGCAGTCGCTGTAGGGTATGTATACATGCGTCGCCGCGTGTCTTGCTAATTAGAATACACAAGTAAGTTAGGAAAACATAGACACTGAATAAACAAAGGCAGAATTTGTGGTGATTAACATTTATGATTAAGGACAGAAGGGCGCTAGTGGGAAAAGGGCAGAGTGTTAGAGATTTAGGGCAGAAGGGCGCTCTTCAAAAAGGGCGGGGCGCAGCGCCCCACTATCACGCTATAGATACAACACTATAATTATCTCGGTGAAGTTTGACGTCTGGCGCGAAATTAATTAGGGTCATAACTGACCTGGATTAGCTGAAACCACCATAATGAAACTGTACTTTTTACAGTATGCGCCACGAGGAACTCACATTTTCTGCTTTTTTGCACGGATGAAGAAAAAGAAATATCAGCCGCAACATTGAGGAAAGAGATGGACATCCTTGATGTCTGGACATCGCGAAATATCTCGGCGATATTTGACGACCAGAACGAAATTAATTAGGGTCATAACTCACCTGGATTAGCTGAGCATTTAATGAAATGACCATAATGAAACTGTGCATTTTTTTATGTCTACCAATTTTGTGTCATTTGCTGTGTAGGTTTATTGTGTACTTTGGTTGTTGAAATTTTGTAAACGCTTGTTATTATATAGCAAAATAGATCAATAATTTTTGCCAAGTGCCTAGATGATACAGATGTAGCAGCAGGGTTTATGTTTTCTCTAGATAGGAAAGCAGTTTTAACACGTCTCAACCGGAAACCAGTCAATTTATTTTCTGAAAATACGGTCAGCTGTTTCGAGAAGCAATTGCTTTGAATTGTCATTCTTTCTTTAACAAATAGGAGCATTTGTAAACAGATGCATCAGAATGAGAGTTTTATACATAAGTTTTTTAGAAAAAAAAAAAATTAAAAAAGCGAACTATTTCACAATGTTAAAATAATTCACTCTAAGCGTCGTACACAGCTTCTATAGTTAAATAATAAAAAGGTTTGTTTTAATGTTTTTAAGTGGTATCGTTAAAAAATGTAACATGTTATGTTAAAAAAATATAACCAAGTAACATATTAACAAAATTTGTTATGCTCGCATTTGATTGTTTGCACAATCTGTGATCTCTTTGCACAGTGGTAGCAGTGGCACGTTTTACACGATATTTCCGTAGGTTAACTCGACACTCTTGTTGTTTTTTTAACCCCGTCTTATAAGTGGGTCTAAGCATAATACAGACGATCTCCCGGGTGAAGTAGGGGGCGAATCGTCTTATAAGCGAGTAAACACGGTATTGTAATATCTCCACTTGTGAAGTCATTTGTATTAAAATTGTAAGACAAAAATAAGAGAGGCTGCCTCGAGATTTTTGTTCCTCTGCTAATAATGTTTTTTTTTTTTTTTTTTTCGTTTTTTTTATGCTCCCAAAGGGGGGCATATAGTTTTTGAATCGTCCGTCCATCAGTCCGTCCGAAAACTTTAACATTGGCCATAACTTCTTTATTAGTAAGTGGATTTAATTCATACTTGGACACAACACCCATTTGGACAAGAGCTTCCCACTGACCTATATTTATTTGACCTTGACCCCTGAATGACCTTCACCTTGAAGATGCAATTGTCCAAAAACTTTAACATTGATCATAACTTCCTTATTAGTAAGTGGATTTACTTCATACTTGGACACAGCACCCCTTTGGACAAAGCCTTCCCATTGACCTATATTTATTTGACCTTGACCCATGAATGACATTCACCTTGACGATTCAATTGGCCAAAAACTTTAAACATTGTCCATAACTTCTTTATTAGTAAGTGGATTTACTTCATACAGTGCGCGCCATGAGGAACTCTCGAGCTCGCCGCAGACTACCCATTCCGTAAAACGCGACCAAATCTGCTAAATGGTTCCACGAACATTTTCACAGGTATAATTATTGATATCGAGGCTCTCACAGTTCCCGATTACATGCATTTCGGCAAATTTAACGCTTTCAAAATATCATATAAATGTATAAAACTCTCATTCTGATGCATTTGTTTACGCCTATTTGTTAACACACAGAATGACAATTCAAAGCAATGGCTTCTTGAAACACTGACCGTATTTTCAGAAAATAAACTGACTTCCGATTGCGACGTGTTAAATTAAAGAAAAGAAACAACATGTAAACCCTGCTGCGACATCTGTATTGTCTAGGTAGGGTTTGAGGTCACTGGTTCAAGGTCAAGGTCACCATAGCTTATAATAGATATTTCTACTTTCTGTCATAGAGCCTTTATTTATTGACTGTTATTTTACATATTTGGTTTGTAGGCACTTACATATTTTCAGTTAAAAATGAAATACTGCTTAACAGCAAACCTACAGTCAAAGTACTCAGGTGAGCGATCCAGGGCCATCATGGCCCTCTTGTTTATTCCTGTGCTGGGCAAAATTTCACACATACTGGACTCTACATGCACGGTAATAGCGGAAATGAACAGATTTTAGCGTTGTCTGCAATAAGTCAACATCCGCTCTTTCTCCAGATTAGATATCTCTTTGTAATTATGAGGGGCAAGTGGATTTATAAAGCCCTGCTTAAAAAATCGGTCTGTCTTGTGGAGATGTGTCTCCAATTAACGCCCATCCCTAACTTTCGAACAATCCATGATTCTAATAAAAGCTCGGGCTGTAAATGGAATTTTTACGGTATTTGAAGTTTGGTTTTAATTTTACCAAATGTCACATAACTGGTAGACGTAAAATGCACAGTTTCATAACGGTCGTTTCATTAAATATTCAGCTTATCCAGGTGAGTTATGACCCTAATTAATTTCACGTTGGTCGCCAAATATCACAGCGATATTTCGCGATGTCCGCCTTTTTCCTCGTTGTCGCGGCAGATATTTCTTTTTCCGCATCCGCGCAAAAAAGCGGAAAATGTGAGTTCCTGGTGGCGTGTACTGTACTTGGACACAACACCCCTTTGGACAAGACCTTACCACTGACCTATACCTATTTGACCTTGACACTGTAATAACCTTTACCTTGAAGATCCAATTGTTCAAAAACCTTAACATTGCCCACAACCTCCTTATTAGAAAGTTGATTTACTTCATACTAGGACACAACACTCCTTTGGACCAGACCTTTCCATTGACCTATATTTATTTGACCTTGACCCTTGAATGACTGGTCCTCTGCTCAAAGTCAAGGACCACTTCGGGGGCATGGTCATCTAACAGTGACAGTTCTTGTTTTTGTTTTTTTGCAACTACTTTTTTTTCAACTTGCTTAAACTTATTTCGATCAGAGAAAGGTCAGACACATAGAATTATGTCCAAATTGCTCCAGCCAGGATTTAAAAAGGGCAGGATGTTGTGGGGAAAAAAGGCACTTGTAAGCATGAAAAATGTGAAAAGGGCAGATATAGATTGGCTGATTTTCTAAACTTGATTCAGTTTTTTGATACTATATAATTTAAAGATGTCTTCAATCCTTCCGAACTCTTGGTACCATATCATTCAAGTCAGTGCCAGTTTATTAATAACTTAAAAATCCACAAGAAGGTAAGTGCAGAGTCCTGTCTTGTAGGATACAGTAAGGTGCAGGAGAATTAAAGAGTTAAGGTGCATACATGTATATGTATTTAAAGGGGCAGAAACCCTGCAGTTCTGTACTAGCTGGAGCAATGTAGTAAAACATGAAAAGTTCAAAATTACCCATTTTCTTCTAATCATACGTTGTAGTGTACCAAATGTTTACACCCTTTTTTTATTACCTGCATGTCTGTATATAAAAAGTCCTGGATACCATATTATAAAACAGATAAGGGTTATGAAATTTACAATGTAGCTGTATTTGGCCTGATTATGTTTTAGTACATGTATGTGATAGTGATAATTCTTTTATAAGCATTATTCCAAAGTTTTTTTTTTTCCACCAATTTGTTCATTTGATAAAGCAGACAGCCAGTTTTCATGAATGATTTACTTATGACAGTTTGATTGTGGAATCAGTAAATACATGTAGAAAGTTTTTTTCAATTTTTTTGTACAGAGATTTTTAAGAAAATTGATTACTAATTTGATCATTGAAATTTTGCTTTGATGGTAAAACAGATTGAGTGATGTGGGTAAAACAGAGTTATATTAATCTAATTTTCTTGGTAATTGGTCAGAGTATTAAAGTTACCATGGAAATTTTACATTCAGAGTTAACCTAAGAGATATTTCATTTCTTATTAATCAAAATATTAGATTTTCGTGTATGTTTAAAACGTATCTAGTTCTGTCTTACTGGGTAACATTGTATATAACTTTTTTATGCTCAGCAATTTGCAATACTTTTTACTAGTTCAGATATCAGTATGACAATATATTGAACACGTTTGAGAGATTTATTGCTGGTCTTGGTCTGTAGAAGATGCTAAGGGAGACTCAAACCAAGAACCTACCAAACATTACATGAAGCCTGTAATAACTGAGAGTTAGACTTTTGAGACCTTTATTGTTTTGAACCTGTTTCATTCATTCCCCATTGCCTTTGAACCAGAATTTCATCTGGCTACATGTAGTTCAATTTGTTGACAAAAACTTTTTCTTCGATCTGGGGCCAGCAGCACGATCTGGGGCCAATAGCACGGATAGTAGCACATTAATGTTAATTTTCTAAGTTGAATATTATCAACATGTTTTTGTTAAGGATGTGTTCCACCATTTTGCATGCACCACATCTTGGATTATTTGAAGTGATTCCATACGGTATGCAACTTCAAACATTTTTTTCTTCTTAATGTGGGTCTGTAATTCTCATTAAGTAATAATATTGTCATAAAAATAGCAGAGCCGAATGCCAGGGTAATATTCTCTGAGCATTACCAGGGAAGCTACAGGTTTTATGTGAGTTCTACATACAAAAACTGGCAGTAAATGGAGGCAAGCAAATAACTGTTGATAATTTGTTGCTTTAGATCTCCAGATTGAAAACACTTTGTAATTACCATCATCAAAACATATCAAAGGAAACAGTTGTAAACATGGCGGAAATCATCATCCAAACTGCAGATTTTTTACTGGTGGAAAACAGTTTTCACTTGCAATTTGTCCTGGGGCATTTGAGCAATAGGATATTTCAAACTGATACTGTTTGATGTAATGTGAGGAACACATATCTTTGCCTTATGCTGAGACTTTTTTGCAGATAATTTTCAATGGTCGTTTACTGAAAAGAGAAAACTTCAAGTCGATAAAATAAACCAGTGGTGGTTAGAAATTTGAAAATGTTAGAGAAGTGGGAGTGCAGATCCCATCATTTTCGAAAACTGATTGTTTTGATACATAATGTATGCATTTTTTGCACACTTGCAGGTCAGTGCTTCAAAAGTTAAGCCAGACAATTGATACATGTACATTACTGCTCAGTTTTTTGTTGTTGACTATTTTTACTTTTAAGTTGTTTTTTAGAGTTCAGGCTGCTTTTGCTTATTTACTGTTTGCCCTACATGTACTTCTCTAGCCAATCAGAAAGCAAAGATATTTAAATAAGGTCTTATAGATTTTTTTCGTGAAGAATTGCAGTTTCTCCACTTAATTATGAAGAGCGCTCTGTGTTTTTTTTTACAAAAGCGCACTTGCCAAAACATGTTGTCTGCACAGGTGTGTCAGCGCACAAGTGCGAGTGGTTTACTTACGGATAGGTATGTTCCAATTAAGGAAGCCAATGAAAAAGGTGACCAATCAAAATAAGAAGGGCAAACACTAAGTCTGATAGAGGCTATGTGAAATCTTATATCACTCGATAGCCTCTATCTTATACTTAATACTTCTTTCATTGAAATGAAACTTCTGAGCTAAGTACATGTATGCATGTATCTGAAGGCTTTCAATGAATGCAACTTCTGTTTCTGAAATTATATCCTTCTTGGCTTGAGTTTTACATAAAGTAATTCCTAGTTGTTCAGTACAATTTAGGAAGAAAAATGCAGAAATAACAAAGAACAGCAAATGATGAGGCACATGGTTACATTCTTTGAAATTGGATCTTATCAGAGAAAATTTGCAAGTTCAGGTTGAAATTCATGAACTTTAAACATAGAAATTAAGTCTTAAGTAACTGAAAAAAATTGATTAAAATTCATTTATTATCATAAGAAAGCTACAATTTCTGTGCATCAAAAAGTTTATTTAAACTTTATTTTTAATTTTTAGCCTCAAAATTTAATTTTCATTACAAAATATAAAAAAGTGGTATTAAAATAGATTTCTGTATTATGTTTGTCATTCAGTAATATGTAAATAAAACTTGGGTAGTACAAATGTATCACTGACATAAATTTTTGTATCTTAAAATGAATTGCAGAGATAAAATTTCTCTTGTTCTTTCTTATTCATTTTGGAAGTAGTATCTTTTCATACTGAATAGTGAGACATGTCAGTACAATAGCATACTCCTATGTCATAGAAAACCTTCTCCAGTTCGTATAAAAAGTTAGTAATGGTTTAAATGGTCGTATTTGTGAAGTAGGTTGACCTGTTTTGACAAAGACAGACAGAAAATTTGTCATTTTTGTGAAATGACAAAGCCATAAAAGGCTTCAGATAGTGTGGGAGATGTTTTTTTTCCTATATCAAAGATTGTATTATATGTCCAATGATAATTTGATATGTACTTTTGTACTGTACTAGAAATACATCAAAGAATATCTTGTACTTTAAGTGTCACTTACTGACAGAATGCTTATACATGTAATCCTGAAACTTTTTGGCTTTGTCTTAACCAAGGACACTTAGGAACATTCATACATATTAATAAACAAAATAAAGTTTTAAGTGCAGTCATTATTTTCTATACCCCCACCACTTTGGGGGGATATAGATTTGCCCTTGTCCGTCTGTCCGCTGTCACGCTGGTTTGTGTCACGTGTAACTGCAAACGTATAACTGCATATGAAACTTTATAGGAATAGTTGTCAGCATGTGAATTCATGCACCTGGGTATTTTAACACAAATTTATTGGAGATTTGCAGAGTTATGCCCTCTGATTAAGCAAAAAAAAAGCATTTGTAGACTCCTTAATGTTAAGGACAATGTTTATATGCACCTGTAATTGTACAGGATTTTTAGCTCACCTGAGCATGCTCATGTGAGCTTTTAGGATCCTTGATTGTCCGGCGTCCGTCCGTCCGTCCGTCCGTCCGTCCGTCCGTCGTCCACAATTCATTCAAACGACATCTCCTCTGAAACCACTGGGCAAAATTTAATATAACTTGCCTAGAATGTTCCTTGCATGAAGCTCTACCAAGTTTGTTCAAATGGTTCTGGTTCATTGCATTTCTGGGTCACAGGAGCTAAAAACAGATTTGAAAAGTTGGATCTTTAAAAATCTTCTTGTCAGAAACCACAAGGCCTGGAGCTTTGATATTTGGTATAAAGCATCATCTAGTGGACCTCTACAAAGTTTGTTCAAATTATGATCCTGGGGTCAAAAATGGCCCCGCCCCAGGGGTAACTTGTTTTACATAGAGTTATATAGGAAAAACTTTCAAAATCTTCTTGTCAGAAACCGTAAGGCATAGAGCTAAGATATTTGGTGTGCAGCATTGTCTAGTGGACCTCTACCAAGTTTGTTCAAATCATGGCCTCTGGGTCAAAAATGGCCCCGCCCCAGGGGTAACTTGTTTTACATAGAGTTATATAGGAAAAACTTTAAAAATCTTCTTGTCAGAAACCATAAGGCATAGAGCTAAGATATTTGGTGTGCAGCATTGTCTAGTGGACATCTACCAAGTTTGTTCAAATCATGGCCTCTGGGTCAAAAATGGCCCTGCCCCAGGGGTAACTTGTTTTACATAGAGTTATATAGGAAAAACTTTAAAAATCTTCTTGTCAGAAACCGTAAGGCATAGAGCTTAGATATTTGGTGTGCAGCATTGTCTAGTGGACCTCTACCAAGTTTGTTCAAGTCATGGCCTCTGGGTCAAAAATGGCCCCGCCCCAGGGGTAACTTGTTTTACATAGAGTTATATAGGAAAAACTTCGAAAATCTTCTTGTCTGAAACCACAAGGCCCTGAGCCTTAAGATTTAGTATGTAGCATTGTCTAGTGGACCTCTACCAAGTGTGTTCCAATTATACCCCTGGAGTCAAATTTGGCCCCACCCCGGGGTCATTGGTTTTACATAGGCTTATATAGTGAAAACTTTGAAAATCTTCTTGTAGAAGGAGAAGTAACATTTTCAGTCCAAATAATCTGGAAATTTGTCAGACAGGTTGTTTCTATGATTTCTAGCTCAAGTTCGAATATTGGTCATCTGGGTTCAAAAACTAGGTCACAGAGCCCAAAAATAGAAAAAACCTTGTTAACACTCTAGAGGTTACATTTTCAGTCCAAATATCCTGGAAATTTGTCAGAAAGGTTGTTTTGATGATTTTTAGCTCAAGCTCAAAATTGGGTCATCTGGGGTCAAAAACTAGGTCACAGAGCCCAAATATGGAAAAACCTTGTTAACACTCTAGAGGTAACATTTTCAGTCCAAATAACCTGGAATCTGTCAGAAAGGTTGTTTCAATGATTTCTAGGTTAAATTTGAATATGTGTCATCTGAAATCAAAAACTAGGTCACAGAGCCCAAAAATAGCAAAAAACTTGTTAACACTCTAGAAGCTACTTTTCAGTCCAAATATTCTCGAAATTTATCAGAAAAAATGTTTTAATGATTTCTAGCTCAGATTCGAATAAAGGTCATCTGGGGTCAAAAACTAGGTCACAGACCCCAAATATGGAAAAACCTTGTAAACACGCATTGAGGTAACATTTTTAGTTCAAATAACCTTGAAATTTGTCAGAAAGATTGTTTTAATGATTTCTAGCTCAGTTTTGAATATGGGTTATGTGGGGTCAAAAACTAGGACACATGGCCAAAAAGTAGAAAATCCTTGTTAATGCTCTAGAGGTTACATTTTCAGTCCAGATGTCCTTGAAATTTGTCAGAAAGGTTGTTTCAATGATTTCTAGCCCGGACTAGGATATGGGTCATCTGGGATCAAAAACTAGGTCACAGAGCCCTAAAAGGTAAAAACCACTTTAACACTCCAGAGGTTACATTTTCAGTGCAAATATCCTGGAAATTTGTCAGACAGGTTGTTTTGATGATTTCTAACTCAAGTACTAATATGGGTCATCTTTGGTCAAAAACTAGGTCACATTGACCAAATATGGAAAAACCTTGTTAACACTCTAGAGTTAAGATTTTAATTCCAAATAACCTGAAAATTTGTCAGAAAGGTTGCTTCTATGATTTCCAGCTCAGCTTTGAATATGGGTCATCTGGATTAAAAAACTAGGTCACAGAGCCTAAATATCGAAAAACTTTGTAAACACTCTAGAGGCTACATTTTCAGTCCAAATGTACTGGAAATTTGTCAGAAAGGTTGTTTTGATGATTTCTAGCTCAGGTTTGGATATGGATTATCTGGATTAAAAAACTAGGTCACAGAGCCCAAATATCGAAAAACCTTGTTAACACTAGAGGCTACACTTTCAGTCCAAATAACCTTGAAATTTGTAAGAAAGATTGTTTCAATAATTTCTAGGCCAAGTTTGAATATGGGTTCAATTAACCAGGTCCATAGCAACTTTGTTAAAAGCAGTCATATTCAGGTGAGCGATATAGGGCCATCATGGCCCTCTTGTTTGACATTGCAGCGGAATGTGGGGGCATCTGTGTCCTATGGACACATCTCTAGTTTTTCCTGAAGTGGTTGTACATGTTTACAGTTTGTAAATGAAAATGAAATTTGCACACACACACACAAAAAAAGAAAGTTATGAAGGTTGCAGATAAAAATAGAAAAAATATACATGTAGGCTTTAGTAATGTTATCTTCAACTAATCTAATTTTTATTAGATTGCCATATATGAATATTTAATGTTAAAAAAGTTTTTTTGCCTTTGAAACTGCACCTTTCCAAAAGATTTACATTTAAATGAATATAGTGTGTAACAGCATATAATAATATTAAATATTTCATTTTCAGGCCATCTATGATACACTGCCATATACTGATGTCCCAGCTGACTATCGCAATACACTCAGAGATGTGAGTATAAAATTTAATGTATTTATATTTTTATGGCAATCGAAGTTACTCTATCTCAAATTCAAGAGGTAAAACTGTAAGAGATAAGAGTCTAAAGTTGAAACGGATCAAATCCTTTTGGTTTCCATTCTCGGGCAGATTGGCTATTTGTGTACGGAAATTTTGCTCTTTCCTTTTTCTCTTCAGTAGGGATTGTGGTTTGATATAAGTTTTTTAATTCTAGAGCAAAGTTAAGTTTTCGTTTACTGATCTTTCTGAATTTCTTAATAAATAGCATTTTTCTTTTAAAGTAGACATTGCTGGGATTTTTTTGTTTTTTGTTATAAAGAACACTTTGATAACCAATTAGCAAACAAATAGAGTAAACTGTAGTCTGTCTGTGCACTTGCTAAGCTATGCTGTATGAATCTAGTACACTTCAGTTGCCAACAGGACATTGTATATTGTTTGTCCAGCACTGTCTTTGTGCAAGGGCTGGTTTAAAATATCAAGTGCAGTAGACACACTAAAATACAAGTTGAAATTGGACACTGTTGAGAGACACTCTATAAAATACTTATTAAAACTGCACACTTTTAAGAGGCATGCTGTAAAAACAAGATTTTTTGTGTGAATTGTTTCAGATGACTGATAGAATTCATCAGAGGTTCAAGAACTACTTGCAGATTGTACAAACCAACAAAATCATAGTACAGAATCTCTACAAGTTCCATATTAAACAACCTATTACACAGAAACTTGACTGCTGTCATCTGAATGCCACTGACTTAAGGTAAACTTGTATATTGAAATCATAAATTGTAGATTACATGTACCAGAATGTTTTTGAGTTATGAGGTAATAAAACCCAGTAAACTGTTTTTGTAAATGTAAACATTTAAAAAAAATGTCAAGTTTTCAGGTTAATCACACATGATGTTTTGGTATTGTTTAGCATTTGGGTGTACTGTAATGTCCTTGACAAAATGACCGCAGGACTGTTCAGGAATTGAAATGGGCCATGTATATTGTTATCTATTATTATTCAGTTGTCTGTTTACACCTTGAGTTAAATAGCAAAATAGTGACAAAAATATTGTGTGCCATTTAGCAACCTAAACTTGGCTAAGCTGTGTTCAAGCACAGTCCCAGTAAAAAAATTCTTTACACTTATATGGTGCAGTAAAGTTTTGAATCCATTCTTAATACAGTTGCCTTTGAAAAACATGACATCTATTTTCCTGCTGCTTATATCATATGTTTTATATGGCTGGCATTCAGCTCAGTGGTAGAAGTTATAATCAGATTCCCATTGATTTGGATATAATTCTGTTTTATGAGCAGTGCAGCAGTTGCCAGGCTATTATTTCAGAAGTAGCATTATTCTTCTAGAATATATGTGTTCCAGATGTTGCAAGCTTAAGAAAATGAAAACTTTGAAAAATTTTCAAATATTTTTTTTTTGTGATTGTTTGTTTAATCTTTTCTTTAGATGTGTATTTGTCTCTTTTTTGGGTGTGTGTTACCCATTATCCCCTTAAATGTTGTGGTTGGCCCTCAACCTGCATTTGTTGCACTACCAAAAGAGAATTTGTCGTCCTTTTGATTTTAATTACCATGAAATAAGTGACTCATATTACTGGTATTGATAGGGGAAGAAAATAGTAAATTTTGCATACATTACTAGAAATAGTTGAACATACTGGTTAGATGCAGTGTGGCTGCCAGTTTGGAAGTGAAGTGACACAGGCTGTTTAAGTGATATTGGTTAGGACCCTCTGGAGTGTAGTGAGGACCCTCAGGGGTGTCATGATTTTGATACTGTTGTCTGCCAGAAATTGTTTTGAGATGTTGTGGCCAGTTCTTCCTAGCAATATAACTAAACTTAATTTTTTATCCATGTAAAAAACCTCTACCTGTTTACTCTATTGCCTGTTTCAAGATTTTGAATTGATTGCATGGGTCCATATATTGAATGATAGCAGAGACAAAAATGAAATTTAGCAGACTTTTTCTGAAAGTTTTTGAGAGGGGTTCAAATGCATTGCAAACTTTGTAAGTGTTGAATCTTTGAACACATCAACGAGAGTAAGTGGCATTATTGGTGACCTTGCATGAAGTTTTAGTATTGACAATTGATTTGAGAGACAAAACATTCTTCCTTTCAGACCAGACAGTGAGTACAGATGTAAAATCTCCAGGCAGACCAGCTGTGACCTGATTCCTTTCCATATTCCTAATGGGGCATTCAATCCAGGACGTAACCTCACAGAAGGTATGTAGACTTCTTGATACAGTCAAACCCTTTAGAGAGACCAGTATTTGGAAAAACCTAGAGAGGTCTGCATTCTGTATTCAGAAGTGTCTGTGCCAAATGTGCATATTTCAGTTTTGGACTAGATTTAGAATTGTATTATGTACATGAGTTTCACTGAAGTTGAACAAAAGAATATGCTGTATTTCTCATCAGCTTCTGTTAGACTTGATAATGTTTTTATCAGATTTTATATTTAGAAAAAGAAACATATTGGACCTGTTTCTGTATTGAACATTATATATTAGACTTTCTTGCTTCTAAATCTTGTAAAAATCACATAGTTCTTTTTTTGGCATTCTGAATATCCTTTTCTTCTACCATCTTTTCAAAACAGATTTCCCCAAGTTAGTATCAATACTTCTCAATAGGTTGTTAAATTTAGAATTTTGCAGATTTGTCTTTGTCTGTAGAGGCCAAACTTTAGTTGGAAGTGCAAAACAGGTTCTATGTTTTCGTACATGTACATTAATACCTATGTAACTTGTAGTGCCACTTCTTACAAATTATAAATTAATACTGGCATTACTTAAAATCTATGTAAATACTTCTCTATAATCATCTAGTAAACCTGACTGTTAGCTGCCTCAGAATTTTCCCCACTTCAAACGCTTTGTAGTTACAAAAATTATTTTGATGTCTTTTCAAACTTTTTGATGTTAATATTCATGAAGCTTGTAATTACAAACATTAGATGTGTTTTTTTTATGTGTTGTGAACACTCATTAAGTCTGCACTGGTTAGCTTTGCAAGCTTCTGGGTAACACAGACTTTTTGTATCATCTTTGTCACTTGAAGGTTTGAAAACATGAATCAAATGCACAATCTATAGCTAGGAGGCCTATCTAAATTGCCACTTTGATAGCAGTACAGCTTGAATTGAAATTCTGAATGATTTAGATACTGGTTTGAGTCTACGAAAAGATAAAATCCTTCAGTTGTTCAGAATTATAAAAAGAAGAAAAAAAAAGATCCTGATTACTTTTGTACCAGTCCTTTAACATTTATGTTTATGGTGAAGTTATATTGATGAAAAAAAAAGAAAAGATGAGACTAATCCTAGGGGTTGAATTTTGAAACATTTAAGTGAATTTTGCATTTAAATTAGGATGGTTCAGTTTTTGAAAAAGTTCTATTCAAATTAAGATTAAATGCATCAGGTGCTTATTGTATAAATTCAACTCTTAGTAAGTAGATTCATTTGTTAATCGTTTAGAAGGTCACTGTATTTTAAGATTCAAGTGATGCGTGAGGTATGAAAATAAATTTGCCGAAAGTTGTCAGTGATTGGGCGAGACTGGGTCTCATCACAGATTGATTATGATAAATGTGTTAAGACTCTGTCATATTATGATTTAAATGGCTGCATATGCCGACATATACACAATCGTCACGATGAATATATAATAATATGGTTCGTGCTTCATTTATATTCATGATTTATGTTGAACGACCTTGATTTTTGTATTCAAATTTATACTTTTTTATTGAAAATGTCATTGAAAACAGCTGTGTTTTTTTCTTTTTCTTTGATGTTGAAAATTTTTTTTCAATGAAGTATTTTAGGTGTTCTTTTTTCTCGAAGATCAAAGAGTTTTCATTTATATTTTATGAACAAATTTTAACTAGCTGATTAATTAGTTCCTTGTATTAATCCTTAAAGATTATGGATGCTGAATCGAACAATATGTGAATGGTATTTTGTGTTCAGTGTGTGATTCTGTGTCTTTCTCCACCTCAATCACTGATAAGAAATGACTGGTGGCAAAATAGCTTTTTACTCATACAGTTTTGCCCACATTTGTTGACTCATCATTTACTGATGGTATTTGTATACTTTCTGGCCCTGACTTGGAAGACTACAGTTCATTATTGCCAAAGTCCAGTTACTGTCCGATATGATCAGAGATAGTAGAATAGAAGAGGTTGGAGATAATGAAAATTGGTAACCAGTGCCAGATGCTTGCTGTAGGAATGTTGGACTCAGCAGGACTCTTAAGACTCATATAAACCTTACAGTTTAATGGAAAGATAAGAGAAAATCTAGTATTGATTATTTTGTCAGAAATATACAAAAGAGGATTAATGGTTTAATGACCAGTATAGTTAATATACATGTAATATTTTTGCTTTGACGAAGTATTTCTAGTTTTTCAGTGTACAAGAAATTTTGTGCAGAAATGTGCCAAATGAACAAAAAAACCAGCCTCTTTTACATTCATTACCCGTATAATTATTATCTTCATGAAACTTTGTTAAAATGTTCTTCATATCCTACCTGTCTCAGCAGAAGAGTGATTAAAGTTATGGTCAAGCCATTCAAGTCGCCAACTTAAAATCATTTTAAATAAATGACCTAAGTCTTAATAGCTTATGGCTGTTTTGGCTGTATGGTTACAGTTAAACATTTCTTGTAAGTTTTAAAAGACCATCCTAGGCACAAGTCTGTGCTTTATGTAGATTTCTGTTTAAACAGCAAAAAAAAATAATATCCACTTCTTTTTATGAGGTAGATAAAAAAAATGAGATGAATTTCTTCAGAATTAATTGTAATTTCACTAAGTTTGTGTTTCAACAGTTTCCAAGTTTCGCCATTCAGTACATTTCACATGAAACAGAGGTTTATCTTAGGGTTAACAATTTATGGCCCATATCTTTCCTCTTTTATGATCCTCAAAGCTTCATGCTTCAAAGCCTTACAACTTCCCAATGTTTGTGAACAGTAGAGAAAGCACTTGAAACACATATAGATAAGATGAGAAGATAATGAAATGTTTGAATTTTAAGTTTCAAAGGGGTATAAATTGACCTGAAATATTTAATGCATACATTTTCGTCTTGAGTAATCGTAAAACATTTGAGTCAAGTGGTGCAGACTTTATGAAAAAATGGAGATGTGAAGGCCCCATGTGACTATCTCAGTACAGTAAAATAAAGTAAATTGAATCGTAAAGTAACATAATGTAAACATTATATAATGCACTTGTTTCTTTGTCACCATCATGAAAAGGGCCAGGCTTCCAGCCTTAGAGACACTTCAAGTCAAGTTCTCATTTAGTTCCTGATTCCTTATCTCATTATGCCAACATCAGACAGGCAGCCAGTCAATACGTATTATAATTTTGGCAGAGGATCATTCTAACATTTAGTATGTTCAAGCCTTGCATGTCCTAGGACCTTAATTTGGCAGCAGTTCTTGCTATTCCTTTGCCAATAGATTTCTGATTTTATTAAAGTTTCACCAGATGGTAAGATTGTGCCTGGGTTTTGGTGAAAAAAGTTTCTGCATATTCAGTAATAGAGTTTTTTAGTGTAATTGAAAAGTTGATGTCTACATCCCAGTTAAATAGAAAAAAAATTCCTCAAGAACTTGTGTCAGTGCCTGTTCAGAGTCATATATTATAGATCAAGATTTCAGTCTTTTTGTGCTTCCCTTAGGGGGGCACTTTGATTTGCTCTTGTTTGTCTTTCTGCGTCTGTCTGCCTTTGCATCTGTCCAAAATTTAAGTGGCATGCTTAGCCGACACTTTTACATTTACGGTCATGAAACTTCTCAGGGGTATAGATCAGCAAGTGAAGTCGCACACCTTTTTCTTTTGTCTCTCTCCATCCAGGAAAATATGAGTTATAGCCCCTAATTCAGTAAAAAAAAAAAATAGAAACCAAAACATTAGTGTTGTGTGCTCAGCCAGCCTTATTAGGCCTGGGTCATGAAACTTCACAGGGATATAGATCAGCAGATGAAGTTGGGCACTTAGTGTTGTTTTAGAGCAGAGTTGTAGCCTTTGATTTGGTGAAAAAAGCTACTGAAAAGCTTGTGTCTTGTGCTCAGCCAACACTGTTGCACCCATGGTCATGAAAATTTACATGGATATATATCATCAAGTGAAGTTGTGTACCTTAGGTCTTTTGTTTCCATCCTTCTAGGTGGAGCAGAGTTATGGCCCTTGATTTAGTGAAAATTGCTACCAAAAACTTTGTGCCAACACTTTTGCACCCAGAGTCATAAAACTTTACAGGAATGTATTCAAGCAAGTAAGGTTGTGCACCTGGGGTTTATCAGTTTATTTATAGCTACCTTGACAACCCACACCCTACCCCTTACCTTGGTCTCCCCTGGGGGCACACATGTCCTCTGGACACATTTCTAATTGCTGTATCATATGATATCTATTTTTAGCACATATTCGAAATGCGCTATTTTGTATTGTCTTTGTGTTTTCAGTTTGGAAGAGCAACATGAACTTCTTCCCGACATTGAAGTGGCAGTATTACATCTCGACGGAGGGAATCCACAATGAATATCCAGGAAGTGCCTTCCAGTGGACCAACTGTCAATCCATGCATGATATGAGACATCGGTAAGTTATTTCGAAGCAATGTTAATACTGTTTGTGGTGGTAACTGACACTTGATATCAAACTTATGTGTTGCTAGGTGATGTCACATCTTAGAATTGGAAGACTGTCTACCACTTTGGGTTTTGTGAAATATTTTCTGACAAGGCAAAATTATAGATCGAGATATAGATCACTTTCAGTTTTGGCTCTGGTTCTGTGCTGTGTTGTGTATGTTGTGAGAGTAAAAGGAGTGTGTCTCAAATTTAAGTGTATCCTGCGTTAAATTATTACAGTTATGACATAAATTATAGATGATATCTTCAAGAGTATTGAAATACATTTGAGGGTAAGATTATTCAGGTTGGTCTTTTGTTCAAGTGAACAAAAAAATTGTGTTTTTGATAGAATTTAGAAAGACAAAAAAAAAATCAACTCACTTCTAAGATGAGGAGATTCCCTGATACGGAAATATAAAGACAGAAAGTAAATAATTTCAGGGAAAAGGCTAACACTCCATTACCTGTTACAGTTCTAGTAGAACACAAGAACCAGAATTATACAAAATGTACAGACAAAGGCCCCCTGCAGTGTGCATGTGAAAAAGTAATTAACATAGGGAGAAATGGTTTTGGAGTCCAATATACAAGTTTCTGGTGTATTCCTTGCAAGTTGATTATGACTTAGAAGTGTTTTTCAGCCCAAAGGTTAACACCCAGAAAAATGCTTGTTTTGCTTATGATGACATTGACACTGGCTACGTATCAGTTAAAAAGAGCCAAAGCACTATTGTATATTATCTTTTTTCTTGGTAGTCCAAGTAAAGAATTCTCAGTTCACTATACAGGGGTGTGTCAGTGGTTCTAATGGTAATGAGCTAGAAAGACAATCTAGGTTAACTTTACAGTTCAGTCCACTGAGGTAATACTGAGGCATTTAAACCTTGTTCCATGTTTTAGTGCTATTCACTGAACATAAAAATGTATCAAAGGTGTTTTTTAAAAACTGGGATCCATTTTTCATATTGCACATCTTGAACCTTTAAATAAATTTTGAGGGGATTCATGGATCCACAGCATGACTCTTAAATCTTATACAATAGGTTTTACCCACAAACATAACCATGTACTCTTTTGTTATATATTTGTTTGTGGTGAAAATGTAACTGTACTTCTTTGTTAATTCATGCAAATGTGAGTGTGAGGGGTCAGGGATCCATCAGTTGGTTTTAAATAACGGTGCTTTCTGTGGGCTTTGGTTATATGTACAAGTAGTAAATAATTCCATTGCTTTCATGTAGAGCAAATCAAAGTTCTGCACATTATCTGAAACCAGACTTGTTACAGTCATTCATATAAACTTAGAAGTGATTGATTATCATTTTACGAAGTTTTATGTTTTTATTTTGTTTTTTTGTTTTGTTTTTGTTTTTTTGTTTTTGTTTAAACTTTGTACTGGTTAGCAGTATTTGTGAGCTGTCATAAAAACTAGAACAGTGTAAAACCTGGCATCTTTGTGAAAAAAATTTTTTTTTTTCTCAAGTGTTGATATCTAAGATGTGACAGGTTGTCAGCATTTAAAGTTTTCTTTCATGTAGATAAAAAGTTTTATCCTCTGATCTTCTTTTATTGTTGTCAGTAATTTTTTCAGCTCTCCTTAGGTATTACATAATTTATAAGGGTTGTTATTTTATATGCGTAAACTTCTCTCCCCGCACCCAGTATTTTAATCCGGCATTTATGGAATATTTTAGGAGATATCATAAAGAAATAAAGTCTTCTTGTTTCTAAAATGCTTCATTTTTTTTAACAATCTTGCATAAAAATGAGCTCCTTGGCAGCCTAGGTTTTGCTATCCAGGGCACGGCGTACTTTCAAAAATTGCTAGCTTGCAAGGCTTTGAAAACATACCAGCATTTAGCCAATTATAGGTCAGAATTGGCGCTAATTATGTCTCCCCCCAAAAATGGGGGAGACATATTGTTTTTCCCCCAGTTGTCCGTCCGTCCGTCCATCCGTCTGTCTGTCCGTCACAAAATCGTGTCCGCTCTGTATCTTCCAAAGCCCTTGAAGGATTTTTATGAAACTTGGGTCAGATGTTCACCACATCAAGGCGACGTGCAGAACCCACTTTGCGGGTGTGGTGTCTCAAGGGCAAGGTCACACTTGGAGGTTAAATGTCAAATGCCACAAAATCGTGTCCGCTCTGTATCTTCCAAAGCCCTTGAAGGATTTTTATGAAACTTGGGTCAGATGTTCACCACATCAAGGCGACGTGCAGAACACACTTTGTGGGTGTGGTGTCTCAAGGTCAAGGTCACACTTGGAGGTTAAATGTCAAATGCCACAAAATCGTGTCCGCTCTGTATCTTCAATAGCCCTTGAAGGGTTTTTATGAAACTTGGGTCAGATGTTCACCTCATCAAGACGACATGCAGAACCCACTTTGCGGGTGTGGTGTCTCAAGGTCAAGGTCACACTTGGAGGTTAAATGTCAAATGCCACAAAATCGTGTCCGCTCTGTATCTTCAATAGCCCTTGAAGGATTTTTATGAAACTTGGGTCAGATGTTCACCTCATCAAGACGACATGCAGAACCCACTTTGCGGGTGTGGTGTCTCAAGGTCAAGGTCACACTTGGAGGTTAAATGTCAAATGCCACAAAATCGTGTCCACTCTGTATCTTCAATAGCCCTTGAAGTATTTTTATGAAACTTGGGTCAGATGTTCACCACATCAAGGCGACATGCAGAACCCACTTTGCGGGTGCGGTGTCTCAAGGTCAAGGTCACACTTGGAGGTTAAATGTCAAATGCCACAAAATCGTGTCCGCTCTGTATCTTCAATAGCCCTTGAAGGATTTTTATGAAACTTGGGTCAGATGTTCACCTCATCAAGGTGACGTGCAGAACCCACTTTGCGGGTGCGGTGTCTCAAGGTCAAGGTCACACTTGGAGGTTAAATGTCAAATTTTACAATCGTCTGACTCAATACTACCTGCAGCAACTGGCTGGGGGGAGACAAATGTTTTTGTTCAATCAAAAACCCATTTCTAGTTCTAATAATGTAGTTGTGACATCATGATGTTTCCTATGCTAAAATTTTAGAACGTTACATTAAAAACTTGTCTTGTTACGTAGAAAATTGCACTTTGACTGGGGCTACTTTGAAAGAAAAAAAGGCATCTCAGGGCGTCGTCATAACAAGAGCAATGATAAAATTTTGTGTAGGATTAGGAAAAACGCCCACAGCAACATACACAAGAAATGAGTGATGCACCCTGCAAAATGTGTACAATTAAACAGAGGCTGTATTGAGAATAAATTGAGCAATAGACCTGTCATACATGTTAGTCAAAGAAAGTTGTGTTGCCTGTGACATATATTGTCGTTCTGACATTGAATTTGCTGTACCGTGCCACGAGTGAAGGAAGGTAGTTGGGTTTTATTTGTTGTTATGTTGAAACCATTTGCTGTAGGAAAAAGAAAAACTTTCTAATGATAGAACTTTCATTTCTCAGTTAAAGACATAATAAATTATGATCTGTTATATTGAAAGTCTACGGACATAAATAACAACCCTCGTATACTGTTATTTCAGTGCTCTTTAATATATCCTGTTTAATGTTGTAGAATGGAAGCAGTTTTTTTTCTTTAGTGTTTGTTCATATTTTCCCCCCTTTTTCATATGTTTGATGTTTTGATAGTCCTGTAAAGATTTCCTTTTAAATGTCCATGATAATTACAATTGAAATATTAATACCACAAGTAGACAAAGTTCTGCAGTGAAGTGATCAGTTTTTATTGATGATCAGAAGGCCTTTGATCATAAGTGCTGTTTTCTGTTATTTGTGTTATGTAACTTTGCAAAACATTATTCCAGAATGTCAGTCAAT
Organism: Cyclina sinensis; assembly: GCA_012932295.1. Taxonomy (NCBI): domain Eukaryota; kingdom Metazoa; phylum Mollusca; class Bivalvia; order Venerida; family Veneridae; genus Cyclina; species Cyclina sinensis. Next base: position 53,079,874 of record JAAONU010000012.1, on the reverse strand, counting down.
ATTTACACATTTCTGTACCAGTCTGTTCAAAGTATTGGTTTTTGTTCAAGCTCTCAATGATGAATTGAAGTTGAAAGATTCCCCAAACACTTTGTGGACAATTACTTTCACAAACTTTTTGGCTAAACAGCCTGTCATGTTTTGAAGGTCAAGGTCATATACAATCGTGCTTGAAACTTTTACAAAAAATCCCAGAACTTTTTTGGCTGCAGAAGAAATATTTACACTCCAAACTTGTTAATTCAAATTATCTATAAACATTTCAAAGAGTTTTTGTGTAATTTAGAGTTTGAGATTTGGGGTTTGTTCGTGAAGGTGGGGGTGGGGGAGGGTTGTCATGGAGCTCTGAGGTATGTTATACTTAATAAGGGAAAGTGCAAGTTCACAATATTTAAACTGGAATCAAATGTCTCTCTGACATTCATAAAATGTTATTTGATTACATACATATATCAGGTTACTTAAAGGTGAAGGTTAGTTAGATAGTTCAGCTCTCTAAGTCTTGGAAATGCATAGGCATGGGGATAGATTCAGGGTTTATACAGTAGGAAGAAATTATTTTATTATTTATTGTTGTACCAAAAAGTTTTTTTTGCAGTTTTCTAGATGTACCAACAGTGTCTGCCTCACCCCAGGAGCTGCAGACAAGTTAGCCGATTTATTTAATGTAACATAACCTCCTCTAAGTTGCTTTATAAATACAAAACAAAATGATCATTGCTAATTCACTGTGCTGAGTACTGGAAACAAAAATTCTCTTTGTTTGTTTTCTCGGTGCGTGTGTCAATATTTGTCAGTGTGCGATTTTGTTTGATGTATAGTGCTGTATTTCACCTCGGGCTTTCGCAAATGTCGGGAATTTCTTTTATCATAGGATACTAAACACAAAATAGGGTTGCAATTAAATTTGGTAAATTTCTGTCAATATTTGAACTGAAGTGTATTTGAGTTTTCAAGGGCCTGATACTTGCTAAAGTATTTTATATTGACTATACTTCACTTTAAGTGCTTGTTTTATCTCCAAAGGACACTTGTAGGTTTTATCAATTTGATTTCTTTTTTCTTTATTTTTTTTTTCTTCTTTTTTTTATCACTGAGCAGTACACAGGGATTTTGATAATTATTTTTGAATATTTGATTAAACACTTCAAAACAAATCTTGATACAAGATCAGATAACTCTTTGAAGTAAAAATCTCTGTAAAAACTGAAAATAGAGGGGTGGCTCTGATTGTTTCGAAATTAATGAGACAGTACATGTGTAGCAGTCAGGATTGTTGGAAAAAAAGGCTAGTTGGATGTTCAGACACACTTACGATAAAAAATACTGATTACCTTTAACACTTACCCTACTAAATTTCTGAAATAGACTTGTCCATCATTCAGTATGGGCAGATCCATTCATCATTTAGAGGTTAAACAGGGTATATTATGGACAACCTTGTGATTTTATAGTGAACAGTGCAGACCATAATCAGACTGCATGAATGTTAATGCTGGTCACAGTCTATACTGATTACATAGGCTAACACAGTTGCAGCCCCCAGATTAAATTGAAATGTTGAACATTGCTTGCTTTTAAATTCATGTAGCTTCTCACTGACCTCTGAAGTTCTTTGGCAAGGGAGAGCACTTGAGATAGGACTGATTCTATTTGCAGGAAAGTTGTTAAATTTGGAAAAGGACTGATTTGGCAAACTGGTATTTCCAAAGAATCACGGTAAAGTTCACTGCTTTCCTGCAAAAGTAAAATTCTGTTTATAACAGAAAGAAGTACAGTTAACTGATATTTTACTGAAAGGAACACAAAATATTTTATTTGCTTAGAAAGAGGTTGGAAAAAAGTTTCCGTTGTCAAAGGGACATGTATTGCCTATTCATCTTTTTAATTTCCTGAGTTGAGGAGAACATTTCCTTGAAAGTAGTGTGTAACTGCATGAAACTGCATTACACAATGAAATAAATGAGATCAAAGGACTGAAATACCTGATTTAATAGGTAAACTTGTCAATTTAACTCCTTACATGGTACAAACTTATGCAAATGCAAATAAACACACTATCTTCAAAGTAAATCAAGGTTGTTAAGCTTTTTCCACGGTTGTAGATAAGAAATTTATTGAGATTATTTAATTTTAGTATGAATTCATTATGTATATTGATGTTCTCTGCGAATACTGGCTTGAGTAAAGCACTACCTTTTATGTCGGCCATTATTGGAAGCATTATAACTCTGATTTCTTTCGCCTTTTCTTCATCAGAAATTATATATTTAATGCTCATTGTTGATGACAGAATTTTTTTGCAGATTTTACCAACTTTATGAGGCTATGGATGACATGTTTTACCGGTAATCATAATACTTTGAGTGAAGAAATAGTTGCACTGAATATTGTTAAAACTGTTTTCCATATCTTCCAATAATCAGGCTTCCTATATTTTTTCCAGCTTATTTGTGAGTTGAGATTTAATATCTGATGTAAAACATTTTACTCTTAGATCAAACTGGAGTGTTTGCTAGGAATAACATTAGACCCCTGGGGTGTCCAATGATAATTGCTGTATTTTTTTCTCTATACAAAGTTGCCAAAACTTTTTGGATTTTCCTTCGCACATGTGTGGCAGAAATTTCCTTGAGTGTTTTTATAAAGTGATCATAGTGGCAAGGTATTTATGGCCACAGTTAAGCACCAATGTATTGTTATGTTAGTGCTGTTTTCATGTTTTTGCTAATGTAAAAAATCATATCATAATGTGTGTGGTTGATTTTATCTACAAATTGTTGTTCAGAAAGTTAACTTAGAGAGAGAATTGTTTTCTGTTTTTTACCCTGCTGCCTAATTGTTTTATTTTGCAGGTCTATTAGTGTAGACTGGTTGTGTTATTTTCTAGAAATTACTGCTACATTCAATTAATTGTTAATTTATATGTAGAAAGGCCTTAAACTGTTGGGTTGATGAGAATGTAAACTTTCTTGTGTTATCCTGATATCCCAGACTCAGTCTTGAGAACATGAAGACCCACTTCAAAGAATCTTTTTTGATATTATTTTCAGCCTCATGTCATCAACAGTGAAAATAAGTTTGAAAACCCAACATCAGAACAAATTCCTTAAATTTTTATAGTTTAGAATCATTTATTTTACATCGATTGCGATACAAGTTCTTACAATTTAGATTCATCACGCTTGATGACTGCTTCCTGGGTTTCATACCAGTATTCTCGCAGCATGGAGGAATGTGAAAATCGTGAGAGAATCTCACCTCTGACAGGATTCGAACCCGCGACCTTCGGATCCGGAGCCCTGCGCTCTACCCCAAGACCACAGTGCCTCTTAAATTTTTATAGAAGTAATATCCCCTCAGAAGTAATATCCCCTCAGAACTTAACTTACAAGGACATACTACAGCAACAATCTTTCCTTGAAATTTTAGCTTTTTATTGTCCATAAAATGTACGAGTTTACACAGAAACTTCTTCTTCCATATGCTTGGACAGTGCTTATTTTAAAGACTTCGTGTTGATTCTGTAAGTGATGTTCAGATGATGTTATTATATTAGAAAGCATCATTTCGTATAAAAGATCCAGGAATTGTTATTTTTATACATCGTCAATATCAGTTTGTTGTACCATTTCAGGGCTGTGTATGTATCAACCATGCAGCCACAGTCGAAGCATGTCGTAATTGTGATGGATCATGGGAATTCTCTGAGTGCCACGCAGATGTTGATGGCTAGAAGTATAGCTAAAAATCTGATTGCTTCTTTCATAGAAAATGACAGAGTAAGTGGGAGTTCATGTTATTAGCAGATGATAAGTTACAAGCTAAAAGTTTTTCATAGGCTGTGGTCATTGTGAACAGTGCCAGCTATCAGGTCATTTAGCTATTTAGTTTTCCTTTTCCTTCAGAAATTTTTACAGTACTAAAATATATTTCTACTGGTCCCCTAACATATTTCAGAAGGAACTTTTCACCCACATTTTACTAATAGATCTCAGCTCTTTAATCAGTTATGGCAATATTTGGTTTAGATATCATGCAAGTAACTAACATGCAGATTGCAAGTTTGTTATGTTGTTAGGGATTTTTTCAGGTCATAGCTGAACATTTCTAGTGTTTTAAAATTAATGGTTTTCTCTCTTTTTTTTTCTGACAGATTGCTGTAATTGGGCTGTCATCGGAAGTCACCTACCCCAGAGACGATTCTTGTGTCAAGAACAGTCTTGTACCAATGACATTCGAATCCAAATTCTTCTTCACACGATTCATTGACAATCTTGAAAAACAGGATGGTAAGTTTGGTGGAAAAATGTGTTCCAGTTCTAGATGTTATTCTGATATTTCCTGTTACGTTCTGTTTAAAATGCAAGTCTGTATGTTAATACAAACAAGTATATTCAACAAAGGGGCCTCTTAGATAAGGTAGCTGTTACAGACATATATTATATACATATATATAATGAAAGAAAATATTACTATGATAAAATGAAATTGATAATAATTTAATAATTCATAGCAGTGTTCAGTGTTGGAAGATGGATGTGAGGTAGTTGAAGTATAATTTGGATGTTTTTTCTTGAAAAAGTGTCCGAAAATTAGAATTAAAAAAGTGAAAATTTACTTGAATATATGTAAAGGGGCTGTGCTCCAGATGACAAAAAAAGAAAGTTTTCTTGCATTATAAATTTCTTGTAATATTTATGACTAATGCTAAAAAAATAACTTACTGACAAAAATAAGTCAAATAATTACATTATAAATTGATTATTTTCCCTTTCAAAGTGCTTTACCGTAACGCAACGGTATAACTATATCGTATAAGATTTAAAGTAAATACCTGTAATATCACATGCGGCGATGGTGGTGACAGTAAAAGCGTTGGAAATATTTTGTTAACATGAGGGTCCAGAGTTCAAATCAGGCTGGAGCGAAAATATTTCTTTTATTCTATTTTGACTTTTATAATCAGTTTTGAAGTAAAATATTATGTTGTTATAATCTCACGGCATCTAAATATATAATTTATGAAGAAAAAAAAAATTATGTCAAATCTGGAGTACAGCCTCTTTAAGAAGACTTTTGTGCTTGGTCTGTGGCTTGCTTTTAACAAGTTGCCTTTTACATGTTCTGACATTGTTATACAAGCAATGCCTATGTTATATAGTATTTGAAGTTGCTGAACTTTAATCACTTTAACCTCTTACAGATGAAAGGCCATGTTTAGGAACTTCAGTGTCAAATATAATATTTTATGTGAAAAAGTTGGCACAGGATCAGGGTCTAGTACAGATCCTTCCAATGAATGATGATTAGTCAAGCTGCTCATCTGATATGATTCTTACAGATAAGAGAATGTTAACCCTTAGCCTGCTGAATTTTTGTAATGGATTTGCCCAGCTTTGAATTTGGAACAGTCCATTCAAAGTTTAAGGGATTTCAATATCAAAATACAAAAATTGAGCTACCAACATTATAGAGCCTGGTATTCGTGCAGGCTGGCCTGGCTCTGTACTGGTGGCAAATCAGTTATTTTCGGTTTAATCATTTTCGGTTCCAGCAGGTTAAAAGTTAAACCCCAGCTAAACCAAAACATTGTGATAAAACATTATACAAATTGCTGACTGTCTGTTCATGGAACAAAGTACAGTTTTTGTCATTGTGTAAGACACTTCAGACAGTTATAATCTTTTCTGATGAGATGGGTTTTTTTAATGTATTTTCAGTGTCTACAAACCATTCCCTTGGGTTCCAGCAAGCATTCAAGATGATAGGCTCTTCATTGTTACAGCACAATAAAGGTAACAAAAATCTGTTGCATTGTTTATGGTGGCGTCGGTGTAAATCTGATGTATCTCTATAGTGTTATAAACATTCTAAAGCTCATTTTAATTATTTACAGATGTAAAAAAATAACTCAATCATAAGTATACACAACAGTAATTTTTTGCTGATGAATGGTGAAAATGATTAAGATTTGTAACTTTTTGTTCTTTTTCTTCTTTTTTTGTATGTAAATGAGATTTATGGTTGATTTGTTAAGATCGTGACTTATGAAACCACTGTAACTTCCTTCTTGATAACAGTCATTGGTTTTAGCCACACTGTTGAACTGGCTTTGTATCTGAGAAAACTGGCAGTTTCATATAAAGGAAACGATTCCCATACATCCATCAAAATTTATAATGCTTTGACAAGTCTGTCCACCATTGAAGAGTTTAAAATAGAAGTAACACTACTAATGCCAGTCAGTCTGGTACTAGTCCTTCACACAAATGATGGTTAACACACCTGATGTGACTCTGGCTTTTGGGATGGTGTCTCTGGCATTTGGGATGGTGTCTCTGGCTTTTAAGATGGTGTCTCTGGCTTTTGGGATGGTGTCTCTGGCATTTGGGATGGTGTCTCTGGCTTTTAAGATGGTGTCTCTGGCTTTTGTGATGGTTTCTCTGGCTTTTGGGATGGTGTCTCTGGCTTTTGTGATGGTGTCTCTGGCTTTTAAGATGGTGTCTCTGGCTTTTGGGATGGTGTCTCTGGCTTTTGGGATGGTGTTGAGCTTCAGCCAAACCAAACTGTCAAAAAGTTAACCTAAGGTTAGTGTTTTGCGTGTTAAGAAGACCTTAACAGTTGAATAAGTACCAGTCAGTTATAGTTCTTGATAATTTTGTGTATTTCAGAAGAGGGTATGATAGTCTACATCAGCAGAGGTTTGTTGTCCTCTCTGACGGAGGCCAAAGATGTAATGGAAACTATAGCCTACTATAATGGCAAAATGGACCAAAGAATTATCATTAACACATATGCTGTTATAGACAGTGAGTACATTGACACGTTTTTGATATGAATGTGATATTTCAAATTTGCACACAAAGTGGACAATGTAGGCATGCAGCGACTTGATTTATACAGTAAAATTTGTAACATTTTCTTAATGAATAGACAAAATCAAAAGTGCTAGCAGAATGTGAAGAGATACATGTGAAACTGGCCTATATTTATAATGCAGCTCACAGTTATATGTGAAGTTCTCACCAAACAAACAAAAATGGGCTGAATGTTTTGCATTTTTAGCTCACCTGAGCATGCTCATGTGAGCTTTTAGGATCATTGATTGTCCGGCGTCCGTCCGTCCGTCCGTCCGTCCGTCCGTCCGTCCGTCCGTCGTCCACAATTCATACAAACGACATCTCCTCTGAAACCACCAGGCAAAATTTAATGAAACTTGCCTAGAATGTTCCTTGCATGAAGCTCTACCAAGTTTGTTCAAATGGTTCCGGTTCATTGCATTTCTGGGTCACAGGAGCTAAAAACAGATTTTAAAAGTTGGATCTTTAAAAATCTTCTTGTCAGAAACCACAAGGCCTGGAGCTTTGATATTTGGTATAAAGCATCATCTAGTGGACCTCTACCAAGTTTGTTCAAATTATGATCCTGGGGTCAAAAATGGCCCCGCCCCAGGGGTAACTTGTTTTACATAGAGTTATATAGGAAAAACTTTAAAAATCTTCTTGTCAGAAACCGTAAGGCATAGAGCTAAGATATTTGGTGTGTACCATTGTCTAGTGGACCTCTACCAAGTTTGTTCAAATCATGGCCTCTGGGTCAAAAATGGCCCCGCCCCAGGGGTAACTTGTTTTACATAGAGTTATATAGGAAAAACTTTAAAAATCTTCTTGTCAGAAACCGTAAGGCATAGAGCTAAGATATTTGGTATGTAGCATTGTCTAGTGAACCTCTACCAAGTTTGTTCAAATTATGATCCTGGGGTCAAAAATGGCCCCGCCCCAGGGGTAACTTGTTTTACATAGAGTTATATAGGAAAAACTTTAAAAATCTTCTTGTCAGAAACCATAAGGCATAGAGCTAAGATATTTGGTGTGCAGCATTGTCTAGTGGACCTCTACCAAGTTTGTTCAAATCATGGCCTCTGGGTCAAAAATGGCCCCGCCCCAGAGGTAACTTGTTTTACATAGAGTTATATAGGAAAAACTTTAAAAATCTTCTTATCAGAAACCAAAAGGCTTAGAGCTAAGATATTTGGTATGTAGCATTGTCTAGTGGACTTCTAGCAAGTTTGTTCAAATTATGATCCTGGGGTCAAAAATGGCCCCGCCCCAGGGGTAACTTGTTTTACATAGAGTTATATAGGAAAAACTTTAAAAATCTTCTTATCAGAAACCGTAAGGCATAGAGCTTAGATATTTGGTACGTAGCATTGTCTAGTGGATCCTCTACCAAGTCCGTCAAATTATACATCTGGGGTCAAATTTGGCCCCACCCTGGGGTCATTGGTTTTACATAAGCTTGTATAGGAAAAACTTCGAAAAATCTTCTTGTCTGACCCACAAGGCCCTGAGCCTTTAGACTTAGTATATAGCATTGTCTAGTGAACCTCTACCAAGTTTGTTCCAATTATACCCCTGGAGTCAAATTTGGCCCCAGCCCGGGGTCATTGGTTTTACATAGTCTTATATAGTGAAAACTTTGAAAATCTTCTTGTAGAAGGAGAAGTAACATTTTCAGTCCAAATAATCTGGAATTTTGTCAGACAGGTTGTTTCTATGATTTCTAGCTCAAGTTCGAATATAGGTCATCTGGGGTCAAAAACTAGGTCACAGAGCCCAAAAATAGAAAAACCTTGTTAACACTCTAGAGGTTACATTTTCAGTCCAAATAATCTGGAATTTTGTCAGACAGGTTGTTTCTATGATTTCTAGCTCAAGTTCGAATATGGGTCATCTGGGTTTAAAAACTAGGTCACAGAGCCCAAAAATAGAAAAACCTTGTTAACACTCTAGAGGTTACATTTTCAGCCAAAATAATCTTGAAATTTGTCAGAAAGGTTGCTTTGATGATTTCTAGGTCAAGTTTAAATATAGGTCATCTGGGGTCAAAAACTAGGTCACAGAGCCCAAAAATAGAAACATCTTGTTAACACTCTAGAGATTACATTTTCAGCCCAAATAATCTGGAAATTTGTCAGAAAGGTTGCTTCAAAGACTTGTAGCACAAGTTCAAATATGGGTCATCTGGGTTTAAAAACTAGGTCACAGAGCCCAAAAATAGAAAAATCTTGTTAAAACTCTAGAGGTTACATTTTCAGCCCAAATAATCTGGAAATTTGTCAAAAAAATTGCCTTAAGGATTTCTAGATCAAGTTTGAGTATGGGTCATCTGGGGTCACAAACTAGGTCACAGAGTCCAAATATGGAAAAACCTTGTTAATATTCTAAAGGTAGCATTTTCAGTCCAAATAACCTGGAAATTTGTCAGAAAGATTCTATGGATGATTTCTAGCTCAGTTTGAATATAGGTATTCTGGGGTCAAAAACTAGGTCACAGAGCCCGAAAGTAGAAAAACCTTGTAAAAACTCTAGAAGTTACATTTTTAGTCCAAATGTCCTTGAAATTTGTCAGAAAGGTTGTTTCAATGATTTCTAGCTCAAATTTGGATATGGGTCATCTGGGATTAAAAACTAGGTCACATGGTGCAAATATGTAAAAAACTTTTTAACACTCCAGAGGTTACATTTTCAGTCCAAATAACCTGGAAATTTGTCAGAAAGATTCTATGGATGATTTCTAGCTCAGTTTTGAATATAGGTATTCTGGGGTCAAAAACTAGGTCACAGAGCCCGAAAGTAGAAAAACCTTGTAAAAGCTCTAGAAGTTACATTTTTAGTCCAAATGTCCTTGAAATTTGTCAGAAAGGTTGTTTCAATGATTTCTAGCTCAAATTTGGATATGGGTCATCTGGGATTAAAAACTAGGTCACATGGTGCAAATATGTAAAAAACTTTTTAACACTCCAGAGGTTACATTTTCAGTCCAAATACCCTAGAAATTTGTCAGACAGGTTTTTTTGATGATTTCTAGCTCAAGTTGGAGTATGGGTCATCTTGGGTCAAAAACTAGGTCACAGAGCCCAAATATGGAAAAACTTTGTAAACACTCCAGAGGCTACATTTTAAGTCCAAATGTCCTGGAAATCTGTCAGATAGGTTGTTTTGATGATTTGTAGCTCAAGTTTGGATATGGGTTATCTGGGGTCAAAAACTAGGTCACAGAGTCTAAATATTGAGAAACCTTGTTAACACTCTAGATGCTACTTTTTCAGTCCAAATATCCTGAAAATTTGTCAAAGAGATTGTTTCAATAATTTCTAGGTCAAGTTCGAATATGGGTTATCTGGGGTCAATTAAAAAGGTCCATAGCAACTTTGTTAAAAGCAGTCATACTCAGGTGAGCGATACAGGGCCATCATGGCCCTCTTGTTATGTGTAGTATAGATAAAGGTATAAGCAAAATGAAATGTATGTTTGCATAACATTAACATAATTCATAAAAAAAATGTGTCTTTCAGATAACAAACCAATCATGTACGAGAAAAGTTTCCTTCAGGATATTGCGGACCAGAACTACACTAAGTATAATGTTAGCCCTAGAAGTAAATCGCTTATAAGGGTAAGGAGATGAATATTTATTCCTATTCTTTCCTCAGATGGAAATAAGCACTAGTTATACAGTAGCCAGGAAATAATGCATGTCTGACATAACTGTCTGGAATTTCTTTTGAGTGAAACATTAAACATGGTCCCACTGTGTCAGTGCTCTACTCTGAGCATGTAAAAGAACCAGGCATTTCTATTATTTGGCATGCTTTTTGTATCAAAATATCACCCACAACCTTAAAAAAATTAAACTTAAATATAGAGCATTTGTCAAATGGTCAACTGGCACCAAATGTAAATAAATTTGGAAAGATAAAAGTTTTTTGGAAGAGAAAAAGACAGCTGTTAAACTGAGAACAGTTTCCTGGTATATGTCGTAGACAATTTTCTCAAGGTTATAGGAGCCTTTGAGTGGTGGCTGATTTTAACTTTTTGTATTTCAGCCTGGTATGATGGTAGCCATCAACAACACACGGGATCTGAGCTTGAATGTTGGACAGTTTTACATGCCTTTTAATAAAACCACTGTCGAAGAGGCCATGTTTTCCCTTCCTTATATTGACACTGCTGATGGAGGTAAGTTCTGTCAGTTATTGTAGTTCTCAGTTTTGCTTTGTTGAGAGAAATAGAATTTCTTTGTTTATCAGACTTGCTTAACTGACATACAAGTGACTCCTAAAGATTTGAATTTGATGAAATCGACTTTTTTGTACTTTCTTGAAATAAAGGATTAGTAATTTGCCAGCTAGCTTAGCTGGAATTCTGTAGAAGTACATTGTTCCTAACAAAACTTATTCAGACATATAAAATTTAATGTTAGAGTTTAAAGAAGGCATGCAAAGACCTTACATTAGCTGGTTTTAAATTTTGTTTCTGTGTTCCAGCTCTGACAATGAGTATTAGTATGCCATGTCTACATAACAAGGAACCAATCGGAATGTCTGGTGTGGATTTACACATGGAAGATCTGGTTCAGGATATCACATACTATAACCAGGCAGACAATTCTTATGCCTTCATGATCAATGAAAAAGGCTATACCATAATGCATCCTTCATTTACACGGCCAATCAAAACGACTCTGCAACCAATGCACACAGATATCTGGCACTTTGAGAATGTACCTGGCTTTGAAGATGTGAGAAGTAACATGTTGAGGTAAACGGAGGTTCACTGTAATAATTACTTTCCTTATAAAATCTCAATTTCAGTCATGGGTTCTCAGAAGCCTGTAGAAATATTTTTTCCGCTTTTGTAATTTAAAACCTGGCAGTTGAGTAAATCACACAAACAAATTCAAGTTTAAAGTGTGCTTGTCTTCTGATATGCTGAACATATTTGTGGATAACTTGATAAATTCTTGAAAAAGAAAAATTGTAGAATTCTTGCTGACTTTAAGTACTGAATTAACAGTCATTTAATTTATTTGTAGACGTTCAGAGGGAGAACAGACAATGTATATAAAGCAAACGAGCAATTCAACAGGGGTAGTTGTGACCTATGATGTATTTTATGCGAAATATATTTGGAAAAAGGTAAAGGTGTATATATATATATATATATATGTGAAGATTTAATTAAAACAGTATGAAAAAGAGAAATTCCAGACATTGAACTCAGCGTAGGTTAGAGACATGAAAAGATAGAAGGTTTAAGTCAGCATGTATATTTTTAAGCAGCCGTTCCATATTGAAGGATAATCATCAATACTTCATGATTTTTTTGCTAGTATTAACAGTTTGTAAAAGTCATGAACCAAGTGTCTTTACCTCCTAAGAATCCATTCTTTGTACGTTGGAGTATAAAAACCTATCCAACAGTCACATAGTCAAACCTGCTTATCACAATAACACTCCTCTTACAATATCTAATATTTTCATCTGGAATAAAAGTAACTGTGAAATATTTTGTGTTTTTTAGGTCGACAACACACCTTTTATTGTTGCCATCAAGATCTTGCAGAAGCATGACTTTGTCAAGCATCTGAATAACCATGGTAAATTAAGCTTTTTAAAGATTTTATAGAATTTTTTAGTAGTGAATTAAATTTTATATACATGTACTTGCTATGGGCATGGTCTTATTATTATGCATACTTAAGATACATACATAGGTACAAATGTGAGAGTATATATGCTTTAGTTGATCAGAACCTATTGAGGTAATAGCCAGTGGGATAAAATATCAGAATATTATTTTGAACGTAATGGACACAGTTTTGAATCTTGTCTGTGAAGCAAAACTGGACTGCGTGTCCAACTACATGCTCTTCTTTTGGTAAGGAATTATTTAGAACCCTTTCGGCCAACCATTGGAAAAAAGGTTTATTTAAAAAATGTTAGTAGGATCCATATTGAAGGTTAGGAACTAATGTAAATAGATTTCTGTCATCAAAAACTTCACTTCGTCAATATTGGTTGCAAGTAAATTCAGCATTCTAGCAAAACAGAACTAGTAAAAAGTTTTTCTGCTGAATGTGTAAAATTTCTATCAGAGCCAAACAATGTGTATTGAAGTTTAGATTGCTTTTATTTTTAATTGGGCTCAACCATTATAATATTACATTTATAACAGTGAGCCTTCCGGACCTGGTGTACCACAGAATAGATATTTTACCAACGAATGACATGTGCCTGCATCTCAAACAGTTGGCTACCACAGGTAACTAACTGTAATCTGTAATCTGTTATCCATTGCGTATTAATCACTTATTTAAATAATAATTGTGTCTTGCCATCCATGAACAAGCAACATTTCAGGTATAAACTACTTCCAGCATAGATGATAGAAATGTCCTTTTATTGTTAGCCTAAGGACTCTCGGATGGTAGATCTAATTGTTTGAGTCAGAGGGCCTGAATGACTTAAAATACTAATTCCTTAATACATAATTCTTTGAAGAAAAAAATCCATGTTGTCAAAGTTTCAGTTTGAAACAGTTTAATACTGTTGAAATAAATTTCCCTTTTTGAAATCTTTGACCAGTTTACATATATAATTTGATCATGTCGGTTTCATGATTGGAAGAAAACAGTGGTGCAGTAGTCAGAATTATAACAGGTTTTTATGCTCCCTTAAGGGCGAGCATATACTTGCCGCTTTGTCCGTCCATCCATTTGTCCGTCCGTCCGTTCATTTGTTTGTCCGTCTGTCTTAATTTTGTCTGGAGCATAACACAGAAACTATGAGAGATATCAAGACCAAATTTTATAAGTAGATAGATCTCATTGGTGAGCAGTGCAGTGCACAAGAACCATAACTCTTTTTTTATTAATTTTTGAGTTATTGCCTTTTGAAATTGCTCATACTTATTTTTTGTCCGGGGCATATCTCACAAAGTATAAGAGATATTAACATGAAACTTTATTGGTAGATAGATCTGTATGAGGAGAAAAGCAGTGTGCAAGAACCGTAACTCTATTTTGCATAATTTAGGAGTTATTGCCCTTTGTTATTTTTCATACTTAAAAAAAAATACATATTAAACAATAGCCCTTTTGGAATTGGCATTTATTCGGGGAGCATCCATCGGTTCTAACAATTTCTTGTTTTTTTTCAATTTTCTCTGAGTAAATGATAAAACAGAATAATGTATTCCTAGGTCAGGAAGAAATTTGTATGTAAACACAGAGATATTATAGATAGAAGAGGTTCAGTTAAAACATAATATTATTATAATTTGCTTATTTTCATTGTAATGGCAGATTCCAGCACAGTTTTCTTGTCAGCCAATAGCTTTGTGAATCCTTTTGAGCACTTGAATCAAGGAGTAAACAAACGAATGGTCCAGAGTTACATAGCTTATCTCAAAGATGATACACGCCTTATAAGTAATCCTGGACTGAAGGTACGCTGTTGCTTTAATCATTTGTACATTGTTAAATGTAAAAACTTACATATCTGATAAAGTTTGTATAATCCTTCTCTCAAAATTTTCTCCTGCAGTAAAAAAAATTTGATTTTTAAGAACATACTGTTATTTGTAAAATCTTTTGCAATTATTGACATTAAAGTTTTACTTGATAGAAAAATACATGTTCTTATGTACTCACAGGAAACTGTCCGCAATGATGTGGCAGCAACAGCAGGAATTGATAAAGTTTGGAAACGTAGGTTCAAGGTCAGTGAACTAAGGGACTATATTGTGAGGCGTTATGTTACAACTCCAAGTGGTGTGTTTAGGTCATATCCTGGAACCCTGTTTGATGAAACTTATGACCCTACAAAACAACCATGGTAAGAATTTAGTTTTATTTGTTTGTAGAAAGATAAAAAACTGTAGTTAAGCTGTAGTTAAGGCCATTTAATAGTAATATTCTGTTTTGACTAAATCATGGTTGTGATGTTTCATTATAATTTAATGAAAATATGCAAAAAGGCTTCTGACAATGTTTCATACATGTATTATTATCAGAATTGAAGAGCTCCATTCAGTTAAAGATTGAAAAACACCATGTTATAAATTTGTGACAGATTTTAACAATAGGTTGTGTATGTTAGCAGATTTTCATTTGACTTTCTTTCTTTTTAAAGGTATGACAGGGCTATGAAGTATCCAGGTCAGGTGACCTTGACAGCCCCATATTTAGATGTGGGTGGGGCAGGCTATATTGTAACAATCAGTCACACAATTTTTGAAGGACAGTAAGTGTCAGTCTGTTTTGTTTTAGTAGACTTTTTACGGTCATTCACAAATAAGTAGAATTCTTTGTTGAAGAACCTGTCCAGAGATTGCAAATAAATTCAGGTTTGATGCTTTAATGGCCACTAGCTGCCAAGGGATTCAGATATTATCAATTAGCATGTTTTCCAGTTTAGAGTTCCTTTGACATGAATTCAATAGTGTCAAAATACTGTAACTGTCATTAACAAATGTCATATTTGATGATATTTCCTTGTTACAGAGCACAGTCCCTCCACAGTGCCTCAGATAAAATCATTGCTGTAATGGGAATGGATGTTACACTTGGCTACTTCTACAAGATGATTCTAGATCATATCTCAGTTTGTAGGCTGTCAGGAGTCAGGTATGTATAGATTTTAATCATGCAGATGTATATATCTGTATAACAAATGTGTAGTCACATTGTCAATTGTTGAAATAAATTTGAAATCAACCTGAACAAGTTTGTTCAATTTTTAGCTCAACTATATGCAGTATATGGAGAGCTGTCCTGCTCATCCTGGTGTACGCATCCAGATTTCTGCTGAAAATGCTGCTATAGGTCATTTGTCCCTCACCTCTGAAGCAAGTGAGAAAGTGGTCAGTCACTTGCAGAGAAATTGGTTAGTAAACTGGTTGGATACCCAGGAACACTGGTTAAGTGGACTGACTGCCAGGATATGACCTTAGCAGTTAAAACTGGCGTTAAACCCCAATAAAACTAATAAAACCAAACCAGATTTCTGATTACTAGTAAAGTTTTTTTACAGAAAAATATTTTTAACTATAACTTCTTTATTTCTTTAGGGATTTACTTCAACCTTCAAATACATGTTCCTTATTATCACCCACATCATATGTGGTAAGGTTCATAACTCTAGCACCGATATTTCCAGAATTATCCCCCATTTAAACTTAGAATTTTTCTTAAAAATTTTAATAATTTATTATAACTTCATTATTTCATGAAGGATTTTCAATGATAAAATAATATTTATCATATAATATTTTGTCAACCATGGAGAAGATTCTTGTCTATATAACTATAGATCTTTGAATTTTTACTAATTATCCCTTTCTTAATTATCCAGTACTTAAATAGTCGAGCATGCTGTCTCCACTGACAGCTCTTGTTTACTGTCGCGGACACTTACTTATTTCCTGTAAAAAATCCAGCCATATAAACAACACTCGACCAGTATGAGGCTTGCTAGTTGAATAACATCTAGTCATTGATATTGTATATGGAGTTTGTTATCATCCATAATCATCTTGGCTTGTCAATCATCAGACATGCAGTTAAGTTGTGACTATTGTATATGTAAAGGTCATGCTTAGTAGGCTTATGTTTGAAGACATTTTGTATTCAAAGTGTTACACATTATTTAAATATTCCTAACAGTTACTTCCCTTGTTTAGTGTTAGAAATTTATCCTGTGCAGTAGGTATATGATAGTAATACTTTATTTTCAAAGGTGTTTCCTAATAAATGATGATGGGTATATGATTGCACATCCCTCATTGGTTGAACCAGATGGTCGCGGTCCAGTGGAAGAGCAGCATATCACTCACAAGGTAAACTTGAACAGATTTGTGAATACTTCTGATATAATCTGTACATGTTCTATGTAAGCTGTAACATTAATTGAGTTGTTTCTATATTGTATAGCTAAGGTATGGTTTACCATATCTTGTACATATACAACATTTTTGCTTGTTTTAAAAATGTTAGAAAACATTGATTTAAATAGTATATACTGTAATCACCAGTAGCACTTTATCAAAATTCCATTCTGTTACTTCAAATTGAGACTTAAAATAAAGACAGCTGTCTCTCTCTGAACTTGCAGATTGTTAAAGAATTGTAAAGTCATGTTACACTTGTAAATTTCAGAAGACCGGAGTTTGTAATTTGTAGAGTTTTTGTATCATTTGTAATATCTTTGTTACAGGAACCTCTTGTTGCCAATGACATCCTAAACCATCGGCTTTTTGTACACAAGAAGCTGTGTAATAGATACAACGACAGAACAATACAGAGATTCTATACTGTAAGTATTATACTTTTGACACAGACAACCTGATAATGATCATGACATTGTAATACACTGGAAACATAATGAAAGAAATTGGGATTGAATGAGAATCTGTTGACAACGAAAACATCCTTTCATCCCATCAGAACTCTTTTTCAAGGACAAGAAGCTGCTTAATGAACAATATATAATATAAAAGATCTGGTACACTAATGAATAAATATGATTAAAGAATAAAAAGATCCGGTACACTGGAGATTCAAATCACATTTCAGCTGTTACAGTGTGGCTTACATCCCATTAAGATATTAAACAGATTTACAATTCAGCATTTAGAGTGGGTTTAAATACACAGGAACCATTATTGTTTGTAATGGAGAGATATATGTACGTGTATATTTATTTAAAGTTATGAAGTTACACAGTGCAATTTTACCCTTATTTTTTTCTTTAAACATGTTCATCAAACAACATCAGTTGGTATATTAAGTAAAACCATTTCCTTAGTTGTGAAAGAAGTCAAGTCTTTGAGAAGTATTTATTGACATAAGAAACTTGTGTTTTTCAGTTCAACACCAGTCTCGATGGGGTATTAACAAACCTTGTACATGGTGAACACTGTGCCAGGTACCAGATTGTCTCAGTGCCAGGAACCAATATATTCCTTGGAATGATCAACCATACATGTGATCTTGCCACGGCCTTCTGCCCATGTAGTATGGTAAGTAATTACGCACTGTCACTGCATTGAGTTTGAAATACAGATAGGCCAGTTATTGTTCATAAGTAGAAATGAATGATATATTTATGGAAAAATGTACAAGAAGTTTGTTTAAAGAGTAGGTCAGTAGGTAAAATTTTGATGCCTCTTATAGTGCCTGGGTAATGACAGCACCTTGTAAGTTTTCATTATGATCAAGCAGGATTATGAAATATGGAGGCATTCAACTTTTCTGTGGTATACCAGTTTGGTTTCTCAGTGCAGTGGGGTAGTTACTTTTGGCAGTCATTTAAACTTGAACTAAACAGTAGACATATTGGAAACCCTCAGCCTACATGCAAAGAAGTTGGTCATTCCTGACACAGGTTAGAGTCCTGAGAAAAAATGACTGATTTGTTAATAAATATGGCTAATAAAACTGAAATACCGTCAAATTTTAGTATTTAGACCACCTTAATCATTTTGAAATCATGCAAATAGCAGTTTGGAAAAAAAAAAGTCCAAAAAAAAAGCACTTCTAAGAATTTTTCATTTCTTTAAACCAGTTTTTGTCTGATCTTTGCCAAACTGTATCATAATTCTTAAATTGGTCCGAAAATTTAAACCATTCAAACAAACCTTCATCATGAATTATCTGATTTTGTTTAACTACCTTGCTTTGTAGATTAACTTGTACCAGTATGTAGCCATGTTTTTATATTTGTACTTCTGTTTACAGCTTGATCGGCTATGTCTAAACTGTAACAGAATGGGTCAGGTTGAGTGTGAGTGTCCGTGTGAATGCCCTCTAGCCATGGACTTCTGCACTGGGGACCTTCTCAAAAGTGAAGATATGTAAGTACCTGTGACAGTGATTAAGTTAGAGAGATACTGCACTTCTTGAAACAGCAAAAATCTTACATATTTAATGAATGGCTCTGTAGTTTTGCCTTATTAGCTTATATTATTTTGTTAAGTGGAAATACATGCTATTCTTATGGGAATTCTTTCTACAAAAAATGCAGTTGAAAATATCTTAAGGGTATCTTGACTTGGTTGCTTCAGTGTTGTACACTGTATGTAATGATATAAGGTGGTCATTTCTTCAGTCTGAAAGTCCTAAAGGTTGATGTTATTATAAGCATTTGGTCCTGTGAACCCAGGATTTTCATAAGTTCTGTCAATTCATAATGATTATATTCTTAACCTTGTTGTACTTGATTATTGCAGGAACCCAAGTTGTCCAAGGTTCCCAGAAAAAGAACGCATACCTAGAATAGATCCAGAAATAGCCAGTGGTCTTGGCCAGTGTAACAGTGTTAAATGTGAAAGCAAATCCACACAGTTGTAAGTTCATGTGTAACTTATAATAGTTAGTTGGGCAGTGAATTTGAAAAAAGGGACTTCAGTGATTTTGTAAAGTGCAAATGCTATTGATATTGTGAGGCTATCTATTGGTAATATACTATTTTTGACCCACGTAGGGAATTCAGGCTTCAACAGAGGGGCTTGAATTGTTTATCCAATGTACTATTTTTACAGTCAAGTGCATCTGTTAATATTCAGCATGATATAATTTATGTACTCAGTATCCAACTGAGTGATAAGAATAATTTGAGTGTGAGAAATTATTAGGGGGTTATTGGTAATATTGTAGGGTTTTTTCAAGGCATAACAGTTGAAGTAAAAATAAATGTTCTGACTTCTCTCTTATTTTAGGGATTGTCTTGGAGTTTTGGGCTGTGAGTGGTGTCAAGCTAAAAGTATGAATGCCTTTGACAAAGATGGCATGGAAGTGCATAAACCATTACCCCACCCATTCTGTTCGAGTCAGGCTGCATGTTTTGGGGGAGTTGTTGGTGCCCCAAATCCTTATGGAGACAAAGCAGTCTGTAAGGCAATTAAATTTCTAGTTTATAATAAAAACACTTTATTTCTAAATTCATCAATTTTTTAATTTTTTTTTTAAATGAGTTTATACAATTTTATCCGTGGCTGCAAAAGTTACATATAAAGAATGTTCTTAATAGAAACAAAATCTAGTTTCGTTATTGTCTTGTTTTTGTTTCAGTTTCTATTCAAGGGAATTTGAGTAGTTTGTTTTGATCTAATGTTTTTCATATCAGCATGTATGAATATATGTTGTGATCATGGGAGGCGTGTATTTCTGTATATATAGACTTTATTGGAGTATTCTTTCTTGCTTGACGTCATTGTTTTTTTAACCACATATGCATTATTCAAGCAAAATCTGATTTTATTTATACCTTTTTTGACTTCTACAGCTGTATTGAGATTTTTGAAAACACATAAAGGTTTTCATTGCTGTTACAATGTAACACACGCGACATTCAACTTTCTAGTCAGTATTTTCTGACAAAGACCTCTTTTGAAAACAGTGTAAAATTGAATTTTAAAACTGTATGATTTTCCAGTACCGATAGATGGTGATGAAGAGTCAGGTACCAAGAGTGCACCAGTGGGTCCCGTAGCGGGAGGTATTATGGGATGCTTCCTGATGCTTGCTCTCGGTGTTTACTGTTATCGCCACCGAGTTCACCGGAACTCTCTACAGTACATCAGCACTCTGCCAGAAAACCAGAACCGACATTCTCAGTTTTATGAGACAGAAGATCTTGATCAGATAGAAGACAGTGGAAATGGTATACAGTGTTTTAGTTTAATATTTTTTTATGTTTATATGTGTGAAGAATGTGAAGAATATAAAATACAGGTCTACATAAAGCCTCTTTTAGATATAAAAAACCACAATGAAACAATCTGTGTTGAACAAAAGATATCACTGAACTTGATAAATTCACATATCTGCCACCTGCACTTATTGTATGTTTATTTAAATACTATATAAACTCATATTTTCTTTGTAATTTGCTGAGAAATTACAAGAAGCATTAGAAACTGAGCAGATAAATAAATAAAAATTTTTAGGTAATATAATGATAATAATTTCTGGTTGATATGTAAAATCAGTTTTAACAAAATCATTGTGTGCTCTAAACTGTCTGATATATAAATGAAATGAAATGTAAAAAATTTTATTGATGGCAATTTATTTATGTATTTTAGGACATACTAACTTTGTTCTGGCAACATTTGAGAACCCAGCAAGTATATCACCATATCGAGTTAACACCTCATATCGCCGCCCGGCTGGTGGTGACAGTGACCATGGATACAGCACCATGACACCACATGATGACAGTGAACACGCTAGTTTACCATGTCTCGAACCACTTATTGTTGGTAAAGACCGTTACAGACCCGGAATTTATACTACATCAAAAACTCCTACAATACCGCCACCACCAAGTGTGGCAAGTAGGCGGAGTCGAAGTCCAACTCCGCCTCAAACTAGACTTTCTGGATATCAACCAATCATTGAGCAGGTTGATCCATCACAAACAGTAATAGACACATCTATTCAGGATAACCCACATAGTGTTTTAGCAAATGTCCAAGTGCACATGGTTGATACTCATTAAAAGCATGTGTATAGTGGAACATTTTTTTTTTTTTGTTCACTTCTGTGAAAGTAAGATGTGCTAATAACAAAAAGCTTTAGATGTAAGCTTTAAAGAGAGCTTCAGTGTTATGGTGGATGGAGAGGGATAGAAATAATTCAGGGCATTCTGTTGTGTACCGATACAGTGATATTTTGTGAGCATTTTGAGGTGATACATCCCATGGTAGTATCTGACTGTTCCTCAACATGATTGATTGACTTCAATGAAGTTAGTAACACTAACTTGTAGATTTCAATATCTCTAACGTCATGGAGACAAAAGACCCAGCTCATTTGTTTAAGGTTTGCCAATATGTAAAGGATAGATCTGTGAATGAATTTACGCATTCGGTCTTGGAGTGAATGGATTTACTTGTTGTATTATGTAAGATTTGATTTACCACCTTTGACAACAAAGTACATCATTAAATAAAATCATAAGTCATATAAGATTGAAGAATTCTAAGGTTCGTTAAGGTTGAAAATTGGTTCTGCAGAATTGATTGTCTTGATTGTATTAAGGATTCTGAATTTGGTTGAAAGTGGATTGGAAAATATGCCAAAAACAAACAGTGCTATAAATAGATTCCAGGAGCTAACACTGATCATATAAAGCTTCTCCCTGGCCTAGTGGTTAAGGCATCCGTCTTGGGAGCGGGAGGTCGAAGGTTCGAAACCCACCAGGGGTCCGTTCCGATGCGGCCGGTTGGTGAGCCGCCAGCTAGTTAAAGAATGGTTATCATATGCCTACCTGCCTGATGCCTGGCATTAAAGGATAGGATTCGGGAGGTAAACTTGCAACAGAATAAGGTGTCTCATAAGTCAGATATGGCTGGCCCTTTCAATAGGGGTGACACTATAATAAACAAACACTTTACCTTTACCTTACCTTTTACAGAAGAAGACCATGTTACAGAGAGATAATTAAACTCTAGGTTAACAAACAAGAACACCAGACACATCAGAAGTATTTTCTTATGCTGTGCTTGTGCATGTAAAAATACACTATCTGACATCACATCTCTGTAACATCTCATAGATATTTCTGTATGGAGGTGACCTCCAGTTGCTTAAAATGAAGTTAATTAGAAACTGAAAGTTTTACCCTTTACATGACATGGTTTTCAGGGATCAGCCTAGAAATTGGCCAGTTTTTATAGAATGTCAGTAAAAGCAAGGATAAGTTCAAATTTTGGCCACTCAGTTACTGAACTTCAAAGCATTTTTACTGATACTGTGGTTGGAGATATTTGTTATTGTATGGGTTAATAGTGATGTGTATTTTATGCCAGTAATCTTCACCAGTAATGCATTAATGTTGATTTATTTTCATTTATATTAACAGGGTATTAAAATAAACATTTCAGTTTGTGGACATTTAATTGGTTGAAATTGGATTGTTTTTTGTACTTTTTCATATTTCATTCATCAATATTTCTTCTTATTATAATCTTATTTTGTCACTTATGATTTATTAAGAATTTGGGAAAGAAAATAAGGCCTTATCATACTTTGCATGATTCTCCATTTTACACAAGTTCTGTCAAGATTGTGCAAATGTGATGCAAATTATCTCAATTATGTTTTTAATTCACATCAGATAACTTGATATAAGACTTTCCATATTTTATATTAGTTCCAACTTGATTATGGGATCGAGACAGCAAGTTTGTGGCTTCCAAACCAAATTTTAGCTTCTCATTGAAAGCTCTTGTCATTCTGGAGGCCCACCCTGTCTGACATCTTACATGTTAAGTAACATTAGGTATACAAGTTTAAAGTGGAGTATCATGGTTTTGAAACACTGTAATAATGATATCTAACGTATCTAAATAGTTGAAACACAATTTTTCTGATCGGCGTTGGACCTGATAACTTTATCATAAAAAGTTGTTCTTCATTGTATTACAGCATTTGTTAATAGTTCAGAATACTTAACAATAGGAAGAATGATTTATTTTTCATACTGTAGTTTTGTTGTCAGGTTCGCTAGATGGTTTTTTGACTGAATATAAGCATTATCTATTGACAAAGTCCACCTAAAACATTTATTTTCCTGAAGTTAAATTGCTGATACCCACTCTTGGTCACTTTCAACACACTGGATTTTTTTGTGTGTAAAATCTCAAATGTGTCATTTTTAACCTGTCATTTGATCGGTTGAAAACCAATTTTATCATCCCTAAATATTTTAACTTTTTTTATTGACTTGTTTTATGTAATATTACATGTATATATGCTGGTTCAACATGATTACCTCGTTTTGTGTTAGTTTTGTGAAATTTTTAACTGCTTTTCTCTATTGTTTTTGTTATGTAATTCATATTGTCATATACAAAAAATAAGGTAGATTTTTATATGCTGACATAAGACAGTATATACTACCTGTACAAGTTAATATAAATTTACAAATTTTTACTGAAATTTTTAAAACAGAGTTTGTTGAATCAGAAGAAGTTAGAACGGAATTTTTTGTTCACACCACTTTTACCTCACAAGCTCCAGGAATTTTGTTTTTATTTTATACTGTTAACTGGTTATTTTCTTTCCTGCTCTTTGTTATGCAAGTAAAATGCTGCCACCTAGGAAACCAGAATATTATATATATATATATATATATATATATATATATATATATATATAGAGAGAGAGAGAGAGAGAGAGAGAGAGGAGAGAGAGAGAGAGAGAGAGAGATAAAAAATCAAGAACCATTCTCAAACCAAACTAAATTTCTATTTTACTTGTTTATTTTGAAACCATATAATGAAAACAGAACAGTGTAGACCATAATTAATCAGAATGGATATAGACCAAGCACTGTCTACATTGCTGAGCAAAGAAGGTATCTTTAAGCAGGATTACAGATGTTTTTCAGCAGTCCATAATCTTACATTAATATTGGAGATCAACAACATTTGTTGCTTCTTGTATCTTTTGTTATATGCAGTAGATTGTTATATGTGGAAAATATATAAGATCAATTACCTGCTATTCAGCATTCATGCATAGATTTATAACTTACTTGTTAAAGATTTTTAGATCAGTTTCAGGTCTATATTTTAAGGAATAAAAAATGACTGTATATGAGGGTCAGTATCTTAGGATTTGGCTCAGGTATTGTTTTAGGTATAAGTTGCCAAAAGAAATCGAGGGCTTAGTGCAGATCTGTCCTATGTATAAAAAGAGAGACAGGGTGGTGTTTTGCGTGAAACCAACATACAGCCAGTGTTATTTGTTGCAGTTTATGCATAGGGACACTAGGACAAAACAAGTGGGATGGTAATGTTGAGTTTAGAAATTTTGTTGAGTCTAAAAACTACCTGTTTCAGGTAACTGTGTTAAGTGTTCAGTGAAATTGCACAATATGATCCTAACAACTGGTTTGGTAAAAAGAGTCTTGAAATTGAAAGTAAAATAGTTAATTTTGTCTCTTTTTGGTGTACCATATATTATTAATTGTCCTTTATTCAGATGGGTTTTTATTGAGCATGTTTTCCCTGGAAATTCTGTATATTTTCTCCAGACAGTATTGTTCATTGTAATATATGGTACCCTTTTTACTCTTGTAACTGTTCGATCCAGTGTCTAGTGTTTATATAATGGAGGGAGTTGTTTGTTTAACATAATATGATTGTCATGTTTCTGGAAGAAAGTGGTTAAAAAACACCCATTTTTCCCAGAAACTCAATCTCACTCCATTTGTTCGAATTAAGATACTAATTTGGTGCTTTGTAACCTTGTTGCCATTGTTAGTTGTTGCCTTATATATTTTTTTTCTATTCATAAAACCTGGTAAAAATTACATCTTTATTCTATCCAGATACAAAAGAATGTCGTTATGCAAGGAAGAAGACCATTAATTGTGTGATTTCAGCCTCATAGCCTTTGGATAAAAAAGGTTTTGTAAGATGCTTATAGCTAAGTGTTTGTTACCAGTTATGGTCATAATATGAAATATTGGCTCAATGAAGTTGTTTTTGGAATCTTCAGGTTTCAGATTCAACTTTCCCCTTTACATTTCACTTTGCAAATTTAGGATGACAGAGTTGTCATCTTTCAGCACAGGCTGTGTTATAAGATGTTGTAATAAAGTATTGCTACAAATTTCAGCAAAGCTGAAGCCTTACCTAACAGTGCTATTTAATTTTGTGTGTGTTTCATGTAACAAACTTTATATAGGAATTTACACATTTTTGCAATATGTCCCCGCACTATGCATTATCTTAGTGCAAGGTAGAACATCATTTGTGCATTTGTTTTTTTTTTTTCTATAAGTAATTAGCTTTTGTGTGTTAGACATGATTATGATAAATGGAATGGAGTCTGTCGAGAATGAACAGATCTTACCATTATTGCAACTCTGCATAGCATGGTCGTGTAAATTGGATGGAAAAATACTTCGAAATTAAATGAGTGTTTTTATGAGTAGAACACTTGTGACACTTTTTGCTAATCTTTTATGTGTCTACAGTTATTTGGCCAAACATTTTCATTTTGATGGGTCTGAGAATTTAATTGGTGCTTTGAGAAAATCTTGAAGGTTTTTCAGCCAATGAAACATCAGTTTTAGTAACAAAATGTACTGCATGTTTTCAAATCATTCATTTTTCTTCTGAGAACAGATACTAAAACAGTGAAGAAAAAATATTAAATTTTTCATAAGTAGCACGTATATTTCTCTATTTAAAATGATATATATGTGAGTTTCTAAATCTGTAAGTTTAAAAATGTAAATATTGTACATAACATGAAAAATGGACAAATATTGTAGTTATGTAGCGTGTGTGTAAGAGCAATAATTACACAATTTTGTGATGTTTTAAGTGTTTATTCAAATACAGAACATTTCCCAGTACTGTTAATGTACCTCACTGAATGGATTTCTTTTTTTTTAAAAAGTTGTGATACATGAAAAAAACTTCTATTTGTAACATTCTACATTGATCAAAAATCGTTTTTAAAATTATGATATACTGAAAATTGTCAGAGTTTCGTCAGGCAATGGCATATTCTCTTGTATCTATAAGGTTTCGATGCATTGATCTTGTAAATATGTAATTCTCAAACCATTGTCAAGCATTGTAGAGCGAAATAGCTCAATGTTTCTTTTAGAGGCAACTATTCAAATCTTGTACATTTCTGTTCATTTTAAGCAAGCATTTTGGCAATTTTCGTATTTATGAAAGGTTTCAGGATAAAACTATGATTAAATGTTGATTGTGTCTGTTGAAATGTATTGTTTATGAATTAATGTTCATGAAATGTGCGCGTTTTTTTGTATTAACATTTTATTTGTACAATACGTTTTAGAAACTTATGATATTTATATTATAAAGAACAAATTTTTGTTTTATATGCTGTTCATATTACATGATATTGGTATTGTGGCGGATACCAATGAAATGTGAAATAAAGAAATGAAAAAAAAAAGCTTCTTGTAGATGTCTTTATTTGTTTGAGCTGACGACCTCGATTTTTTAAATGTAACCTTACAACACAGTTTTGGATTAAGACAGCTTGATACTTCGGCCTATATTGATGCCAGTTGCCCTTATAGCCGAGGCCTCCTAAAGGGGATAGTGAAAGTAACATAAAGCATCCCATCCCATTCCTCAGTTCTTTATCATTCTAACTGTGTAGCACCGATACATGGGACCTCTGTTTAACGTATCGTGCGAGAGAGCGGTGAATCGAACCGGCGATTCCTGGATTACAAGTTACCACTGGGCTGCAGGTTTGTTTTTTGTCACGTACTCTTTTCCGAGCCCTAGTAACTTGTTTCACCGCTTTTAACTTGCAAAAACAACTTGGATTAGAGCAAGATGGGCAAGGCTTGCATCTTTTCTTCATGAATTTCTTTTCGTTCTATCTACTAAGTGATATTACGGCTTGCTTTAGTAATGAAAAACTGACATACACGCCCGTGGCAAAATACATGTATCCAGAATTTTGCCATTGCCCGTGACGCATTGCTTCAATCTGATGAACATTTTTTTTCAAAATCCTGGCAGTTACCAGAGTTATAGAGCGGAAAATAACATATACTTTTGGTATTTAGTAGTTTAGACGAACAGACAGGTGGACACATTGCCTCTGTCTGATGAACGATTGTGCTAAGTTATTTCAAAATCATTTTAATTACCACAGAGTGGTGGTAGTATTCACAAAGGCAGTATTCTATTTTATTTGGACAAGGATTTCCGACCCTGACATCGACCTTACAGACCAGGGTTTTATTTGTGACATGTCGTTAGAATGCGGATTAACATTTGTGGCAAGTAATCCAATGACAAATGGCAGAATTTCAGAGCTTACACGCATTGAAAAAGGACACTCTTTGTTATTTGGCGATACAAACGAACGCACAGACGGACAGAGAGATGAATCATATACGAAACATTCCCTCAGTCTGATGAACATTTGTGTCGAGTTACCGATAATTCAAAAAGCTTTGAAGTAGCATAGAGTTGCAGAGCGAACAGGAACATAATGGTGGGCAGTATTATATATTGTTTGGAAAACTATTTCTGAACTTGACCTTGAAAACCTGTCTTGTTCGCGACACGTCGTCTCCATGTGTTGAACGTTTGCGGCAAGTTATGAGGAAATCCTGCATAAATGGCATAATTGCAGAGCGTACATAAATAGTACAAGGACATCCTATGCTATCTGCAGACGAATGGACAGAGCGATGGTCGTTTGAGACAAGTTGTCTTTCTGGTGAACATTTGTGTCAAGTTTTTATCAGAATCCGTTGATGTGTCACAAAGTGAACATAAAGGCAGGCATGATCTTAAATTAATTTTACTATGATTCTGAAATTGACCTTAGTGACCCGGGTCGTTTTCGCGACACGTCTTCCTAATGTGTTGGACATTTGTGGCAAGTTATGACTTTATTCAAAAGATAATTGCATAGTTTCAGAGCGGAAACGCTTTGTACTCAGACGGACAGACAGACGACTGACAGACGGACACTTCGATTACTATTTGCCTTACCTTGGGGGTAACAAATGGAATTGAAAAATCTGCAAAGTCGCTAGAAAGAGGAGGCGACTGTCCCAAACAAATAACAGGAAAAAAGAAAAGGTGGATTACAGTTTGAAAAAAGGAAAAAAAATAGTGCACGTACAAAGGGCCACGAAAAATAATAAGTATTACATATTCATCTAGACTTATTTCAGATTCTTTACATTATGACATTACATGAGTTTCAAATTCTGATGCGCAATGACCCTTAACCTACTTTTAAAACTTTGATTATGAAAGTTGCAGACGGTAACCGGCTGTTCCTTTGATAAGGTTAATTGCAGCGTTGGTAACAAGAGTATATATGAAGGCAGACATGTCGAATCTCTCGCTTTTATTTATTTGTTTATTTATTTATTTATTTATTTATTTATTTTAGGGAAAAACATACAGATAGAATCTTCGTCTCATTTGTCCATGCAGCTTACAGAACTGATTAAATATTCTTTGTTTCTTTCTTTCTCTGTTTGTTGTTAAGGATCTTTTTTTAATTGTTTAATTATTTTTACACTTTAATCTGTATCAATCATCTAAACTTAAGTTTTGCCATGTACAATAACCTGTGTTTATTTATCACGTTGTTTCACTGTAAAGTGACATATTAAAAAGAAAGTAGTATCATTTAAATCAAACCGTATTTAACTGCTGTAGTTCTATGCCTTGATGAAATATGCTTTATCAAATGTTTTTTTTTTTTATTATTTTACTGCTCACCTGAGCATATGCTTAAGGTGAGCTTTTGCGGTTGTGCGTCATGAAACGTGCGTCGTCAACTTTTTATTTTACTTTACCTCAACCATACATTGAAAGGTAAAGTTAATAAAACTTTTCAGGAGTGTCTCTTGAATAAAGTTCTGCTAAAGTTGTTCGAAGAATTTTTTTCCACGAAGAACTCTGGATGCTATGGCAACAAGAATGAAAAACCTTTAAAAATATTCCTGCTTAAATGCCCAAAGGTCTGAATTTGATGTGTAGTTTTGTCTGCCTCTACCAAATTTGTTCAAATAATGTCCCTGTGGCGACTGTTGGCCCAATCCTAGAGGTCACATGTTGAAAAAGAATTACATAGGAAAATCTTAGAATTCTTCTTCTCTGAAACCTAAAGGACAGTTGTTCTGAAATTTGGCATGAAGCATTGTCAAGTAGACCTCTACCACGTTTATTCAAATAATGTCTCTGGGGTCCCGCCTGAAGTGTTTCTTTTTACATAGAAATATAGAGGAAACTAACATTCTTTTTATATGGAACCACAAGACTCTGAGTTCTCAGAAACTGCAAAACTTAGACTTCTGAAATTTGGCGTGTGTAACATTATCTTGTGGTACTATATCGATTTTGTTCATATTATGTCACTCGAGCGAAAATTACCCCTGACCGATGGGTCATATGTTTTACATAGAAATATATATGAAAATCTTTAAATTAAGTCTGAGAATTCTGAAATTTGATTTGAAGCATTGCCTAGTAGACTACTACCAATATTGCTCCTCTGTTTAGTTCTTATTTCTTTTTGATGATAAATACAATACATGGCTCTTATCTTTCTTGACAGTTGTACTCAGATGAGCATTTCAGGGCCATCATGACCCTTTCGTTTTATAATAGTTCAAATTAACTTGGCTTATATCATTAACTGTACATGTACGAGTCTTTCTGATATGGTTTAATAGTAATAAAACGGGGTGTGATAATATATCAGATCCTGATAAGATAACTGTAACCTTCGTGATTGACACAAATTGTTCAAACTTATCGGGTTAAAAGTCCGAAACCACGTTTAATAATTTATATACTTAGACAATACAATTTTTTTATTATTAAATGGTTTAAGGTTATGTTTTGTAATATTATAACAGATGAACTTTAAATTGGATTTGTCTAGTGTGAAGTTCATGTGAAGCTGAACGTCGACATAGATCTGAAACTTGTAATTGCTTAATAGAAAAATGAAGGTATGATAAACTTTTAATACATTATATCTGAGATAAATATACATTGACAATCATTGTAATGTCATGTGTATATAAACTTTTCCCCCAGTGTGACATCAGTGATCTCTTATTTGTGAGTCGTTTTGAAAACGTATGTTTCATTGACGTTTTCAAAACATACATTTAATCTTAAAATATTGTGAGGATTGTGATGGTATCTTCCAATAAACTTCCGAATTAAAAAGATGACGTGTACAAAGAGCATAAATGCTTCCACTTGTAAATAAGAAAGATTCCATAATTGAGAATTCTCCCGCCCCGCTTCTTTAGCTGGCCATACATGCCGACTTGAACATGGAAGGCTCCGTTATTTTAAATACATATAATATTCTCCTACTCCGCTTCTTTGAAAGAAAGGTTATCGTACTTGGTCACTTGTAACTGGGAAGGTCTCAGTTATTGTTGACAGATGACTATAGAGGTCTCCTGTTCCGCTATTTTAACAAGAAAGGTAGCCGTATAAGTTCACTTGTAACATGAAGGATTCCGTAGTTGAATGTATAACTTTCTTGCTCCTCTTCGTTACAAAAGAACTAGCCACTGGTAGTAATTTGTTCATTGAAAGGACTCCGTTACTGTCGACAGATTTGTAGAACTCTCCTACCCCGTTACTTTGAAAGGATTCCTTAATTGTTGTTAAATTAATCTAGAACTCCCCGGCTCCGCCCCTTTGTAAGGAAGATGACCGTATGTATTGACTTGTGAATGGGAAGGGCTCTTTTATTGTTGACAGATGATTTTAGAAGTCTCCCGCCTCGATCTTGTACGAGAAAGGTAGCCGTATGTGTTGATTTGTGAATGCAAATTGTATAACTCTTCTACTCCACTTCTTTCAAAAAGGGCTGATGTGCTGACATGGACAGGAACGGACTGGGTGATTGTTGATAAGTTAATTTCGAACTCTCTTACTCCGCGCCTTTGAACGAAAGATAACCGTATGTAAGTCAATGCTCAGACTGTTATTGTTAGGGATGAATGTAAAACTCTCCTGCTCCGCTTCTTTAAAAGAGGGCTAGCAATATACAAAATGCGTTTGCTTTTACCGGGAAAGACACCGCGAGCATTGATAAGTAATATAAAACTCCCCTGCTCAACCCCTTTGAAAGAGAGATAACCTTATGTGTTGACCTGTAAATGCGAAGGACTCTGTCATTGTTTACAAATGTATGTAGAACTATCCGCCGTTTCTGTGTGAAAGAGTTGGCAATATATGCTGACCTGTATAGGGAAGGACTCTGTAGTTGTTGATAACTAAATATGAAATTCTCATGCTCCGCTCCCATGAGAGATAACCGCGTGTATGTTAACTAATAAATGGGAAGGATTCCGTACTTGTTGATAGATGAATATGAATCTTTCTTCTCCACTTCTTTACAAGACATGCAGCCAAACATTGGAATGGCTCCGCTTTTGTCGATTGTAGAACTCTCCCTCTCCGTACCTTTGAGAGAGAGCTGGTCGTGTGCTCTGACATGTTAATGGAAAGAACTCAGTAATTG
Source organism: Cyclina sinensis (assembly GCA_012932295.1). Lineage (NCBI taxonomy): Eukaryota > Metazoa > Mollusca > Bivalvia > Venerida > Veneridae > Cyclina > Cyclina sinensis. The sequence goes on along the minus strand of JAAONU010000012.1, from coordinate 53,047,987 downwards.
TTGTCAGATGAATATAGAAATTTCATACCATGCTCATTTGAAAGAGAGGAAACTGTATGTCTTGATTTGTAGATAAGTAGGTAGTTGCACACCTATACCATGGATACCACACAAGAAAAGAATAGTAAATCTTTTATTATAAATAGGAAAGACTCCGTTATTGATAAAAGAATTAAAAGATTGTGAAAGTGTCGTGTCCTTGATTGTTGAAAAAAATGAATGCAAAAGTTCCCGTCTTAATTCATAGAAGAATGCAAAAGGCTCCCTATGTGTGTACTGATATTACAGTTCCTTGATTTGTTTTCACGTGAAAGTGTCATTACAGGTTAAAAGAAGAAGTCCATGCTTCTGAAAGTGTTCCGAGTTGATACTTACAAATGATTCTGAGCGTGTCCTTGGTTCGTGAATGAGAAAGTTTTTTTGTTTTGTTTCGTCGTTGTTGTTGTTGTATTGATGAATTTAAAAAGTAATAGACAGCAAGATGTAAAGTTAAAAAAGAACATTGTCACTCTTCAATATTGGTTTGATTATTATTTTGTACTTCTTTCTTTTTAGATTTTTGCCGGAATATTGATACTCCTGTGTCTTCCAGATGCTTCCTTCCAAATGTACTGCACAACTTACAATGGAACAAACACAGGTAAAGATTTAATATGAAATATAATTATGTAATGAAATAAGTTTGTGATATCATGCAACAAAATTGAAGAAGCTGTCTTAAAAAAATCGTTTCATACTTTACATGTTAACTTCAAGTGTTTCTTTAAACTGTACCCAAAATTGATATTGCCTGTGCGCCCGTCGCTGTAATTATCTAGTAAACCACTGGGTATTATCGCAATGTAGAAAGTCAAGGGTTCAAGCACCATGCTGGACTTAATCATTGGTAATTATCTGAGAGAGTTGGTAGTTTTCATCTAGTGGTACACGTAATCATTTCACAGAATAGGGCTAGTCAACTATACTGGCCTCGTAGATCTGAAGAGAATTTTGAGGACGTTTGAATAGTACGCACCATTTCACCAATGCGCTCTAAATCATCAAAGTCGTCTTAGATTTAAAAGGTTTACTGGTGAGCATTTATGATCGGCCTCTATTCGTTGTAAGTCTGAACTCACTAAATGGCTCATTTTTCATCCAGTCTCAAAGAAACTTGCTCAGAATGTTTGTTCTGATGTTCTCCAGGTGAAACTGGTTCATGTAGGAAAGGAAAACCTTGTTCACACTCTAGAGGTCACATAATGACTCATTTTTCGTGAAACTGCTCAGGGTGTTTGTGTTGGTAATTTTTTTCAAGGGAAACAATGTATTTATGGAATGATTGCTTTTTCATCTCTAAGATTAGTTTAAAATTGAGTACATTGAGTTTAAACTAGGTGATAAGCTCAGATCACTGTTAAACCTTGGCAACTCTAGAGTTTGTTTATAGCCAATCGTGATGAAAGATGTTTAGAATGTTTGTCTTTAAGGTTTCTCACTAGGTAATATAGGGTCAAAAGCAAAGTCACCAGCTTAGATAAGGTCAACATTTTTAACCCAGTATTCACTAGACTTGGTTAGAATGTTTTCAAGGTCATCTCATGAGGATTGAAACTGATTCACATGGGGTCAAAATTAGGTTCCCGGCTCAAAGGAAAAGCACGATTGTTTTGATAATCTCCACCTAAATAACTAGATTGTCCGACTACTTTATATATACTGACATTATAATTAACCATTACGTATTCAACCAGGACAGCGGTATTTAGATGAGCGACATAGGACCAACAATGTCTTCTTGTTTGGTTTTGTATTTGGTAAATGAACAACTTATTATGGTACACGTACCATGACATACCCGTCATATTTGTTTTAGTATATAAGTGCATTACCAAATTGTGTAAACTGTATAAATATACCTACTTATTAATCTCTCAAGGACCACCATTACCCGATCTACCGGACCAGTACTCCACTACGATTGAGGCTAACCTTGTCGAAGCAAACTTGTCAGTTACCGGATATGAATATTTCGACCACCCTGGAAATAGGGCCACTCTCAAGATAGAAGCGAAGGACATCCTGTATACTATTGTCTTTGACTATGCCAGTGACGAATTGTTCTATGTGTCGAGTGAGTAATAAGTAACAAACATTAGTTAAAGCTGCTTGTTCACAGATTTTGGGTCAAATTTAAAATTTCTTAAAAAGCTGTTCAAATTGACTATTGCATTACTCTCATCAAGTTAACATGCAATGAGGTGTCACAGAAAACAGTATTTCAGAGTACATCACTCAAAATAGACCAATATTAGTTAATAGCGTGAGTAACGCCTTGCAAAACAAAATACTTTTAAAACAAAACAGTATACTTTAACCTCAGAGGTATTTTCTATCATAATAACTCTCCATGTGCCATTTTTGGTTAGGATGCCAGAAAATTTAGGGGGTTTCTTCCAGATCACGTGAATAAGCAGCTTTAAGTCGGGAAATGTATTGTAATATTAAATAGTATACTCCCAAAGTAGACAAAATTGAAATATGTAAATAAAAACTTTTTTTGCGCATTTTTTCCGCCTTTTACTTCAGTGTCGTAACAGATGTGCATAAACTGTACATATACATTTTTAAGCAAAATCATTGTCACTGATAACGTATTCAAAACACATTGTTGTTAACATTGATAAGATAACATAAGTAACATGTACTTTTCATTTCCTGTGACTGGCCATTTTATAATTTTTCAATGACGTAAGAATTAACATATAGAAAGGCGCAGATAAAAATAAAAACCAGAACTGTGTCCATAGGACACGGATGCCCCCACTATGCATAAGTGCTCATAAACAAGAGCATGTATATCCTGTATGTAAGATTTTTTCTGTACATATACCTAAAATGATCTACAGGTAACCTTATGTACATGTTAAATTAAATTACAAATGTAAAATTTATATGTTCAATTATTTATATGGTATATAGTGAAAAAATCAACAAAGGGCCATAATTCTGTTAAATATGGTCACAGCAAAAATTCCTTCCTTTACTGCCATCTACACATTAAGGTTGTTCATCCCTGGAAGTTTAAGCAAAATCTGCCATCCGGTTTAAGAGGAGTTGCGTTCACAAAATTTCTACATAGTATATAGTGAAAAAATCAACAAAGGGCCATAATTCTGTTAAATTTGGTCGCAGCGAAAATTCCTTTCTTTACTACCATCTACACATTAAGGTTGTTCATCCCTGGAAGTTTAAGCAAAATCTGCCATCCGGTTTAAGAGGAGTTGCGTTCACAAGATTTCGGGACGTACGGACGGACGGACGGACGGACAAGTGCAACGCTATATGCTCCCCACTTTGTGGGGGCATAAAAATATACAAGGTTGAAACCCACTATCTAAACATTTATCTTCAACACGGGACCTTGTTTGTTTCTTTGTCAGGTCACGTGATCATTTTAATCATTTGTGATCGGCCTCTTACCGTCGTCCCTAGTCATACACCGTTTCCCGTCGTCCGTAGATGACATTTCATTCAGTGCCAACCTTTTCAGTGATGGAACTTTGCAAGTCTTCGTTCTGCAAAAACCTTTACCAAACATTAAAAATCTTTTATGATATCACTAGAGTTGGCCTTTATCGAAGTTGTTCCAATTATACATCTGGGGGCATTTATAGTTCCACCCAAGGGTCACTTTTATATGGAAATATTTAAGATACTGTTTGTCTAAAACCAAAGTAGAGACTTCTGATATTTTCTTTGTAGCATTGTCTAGTGGACCTCTACCTGTATTGCTCAAATTATGCCCATGGATTCATCAGTAGTCCCCACCCCCTCTTATCACCCGGGGATCACAAGTTTTACATAAACATACCCAGTAAACCCTTTTAAATATTATTTTCTGAAACCTCCTAGCCAAGAGTCCTGAATTTTGGTATGTATCATTGTTTATAAGATGGATAAAATAATGCTCCTGGGGGTCATTTGAATAGATGTCACAAGACTTATCTAAAAATATACAGTAAAACATTTCTTTAATTTTTTCTGAAACGACATGACCGAGATTTCTGCAGCACTGTCTAGCACTCTCTACCAAAAATGTCAAATTATGGTCTCATGTCATTTTAGTCCCACCCTCAGCAGTTGTGCTAAGATGACCTGCCCTGGGCTATCATTGCGCTCTCTGTTTCATGAATCTTGAAATTGTCTTGCAGAAGGACATTGTACCACGCATAATTTGACTGAAGATAACAACAATATTTTGTTCGGTAATGTGACCGGTCCTAAGGGCGGCTTTCACACGTTCACAGCAGGCGGTGCACTACATTTCTCAAAAGCTTTTGGAGAGGTGTGTTGATCTACAATCTTTATACTGTTTTTATTGATGATGGCGTTGATGATGATTATGGTGATGAAACAATTGTTGCTATTGATTACTAAAACTTGTAAAAAGTAATGTTCACAGTTAATTACTTTAAACTCAACCAGCTTTATACATCTATATTTTCATCAGATTTGAGTCCATCGACTATTCTCTCTCACCAAAGTCTTTTTAACAGGTCTACGGTTTTCACTTAAAAACAGATTTTCATAAACTGTTTTAGATCACGATATTTATTGGCTTGCTGTAAACTGCGTGTGAAACTAAAACAATGGCAGCCTAACAGACACATTTTCTTTCATATCTTTCAAAGCATCTTTTTCAGCAATTTTCAAAGAGATTGATAAGACAAAATTTCAAATATTGAAAACTTTATTCAAGGACTTTCTTTTCTTTCAGGAGTAAATAACTGTATATTCCATTAAGATATATTATGTATAATTATTCTCTCTATAAGATACTGTTTGTTTGTTTGTTAAAGCAAATGTTTTGTTTTGTTTTTATATAGAGGTACATGAAACCTGCTGTAGTCCGTGGTATACAATGTGACTGGTGGCGGAGCTGCTTGTACTGGCCACAACTTAAGGCAAACTTTACTCTCGACTATTATTTTACAGGTACTAACTATAATTACAACGGTTCTGTAATTTCTAATTTCCTCCTTTCATAGAGCTGATAGATGACAGTATGAGAAGTATATACACAAATTATATTCTATTTTTATTTAGTATGTACGAGGGGTGATTCAAAAGTTCGCGGAATTTATCTCTAAATCATTTATTTTTTCACCGAATCACATTAAATTTCGCATAAATATAATTCAACGTATTTTAACTAACATTTTCGTTTAGTTTATGGAATATGTGTAACCGGAAGAATATAAATGGTCTCCATAGCAACCACGGTTAGGTGACTTGAAGCAGGCCAAAATATTTCGTTTTACTAATTCACTTCAGACGATAGTATGTTTTCAAATGTTGCTCAATTTTGGCGCGAACGTAACTGACGTTAGAATGACGTGTTGACGTCATTTCCTATAATTTTGATTACATTACGTTGAACCGTTACTCCACAGCAGCGAGTTGTCGCCATGTCTTCAACTTCTTCCGCGACGTCAACAAGTGAATTGGAGCTACGCGCAGTTGTGAAATTTTGTGTTGGACTCAAACTTACACCAGTTGAGACGTTGAATCAAATTAAAAACTCGCATACATTACAACCTTGTGGTAAATCGTTTGTCTACAAATGGCATGAGCGATTTCGGAACGGCAGAAAATCGGTACTTGATGACGATAGAGCAGGTAGACCAGCATCCGCTATGAAGACGAGCAACGCAACGTTAGTGAGAGAGCTTTTGGACAACGACCGGCGCTTAACGGTTAGGGGTATTGCAGAGGAACTCTCCCTATCGTATTCTACTGTGCAACGAATTCTTACAGAAGAGCTAAATATGTCCAAAGTATCTGCGCGTTGGGTGCCCAGACTTCTGACTGATGAAAACAAGCAGCGGAGGTTAGAATGTTCTCAGCAATTTCTGGATCTGTACGACGCACAGGGTGACGAGTTTTTGGACAAAATCATCACGACAGACGAGACATGGTTATACCATTATGATCCAGAGTCGAAACAGCAGTCGTCCGTCTGGAAGTCACCAGACACACCTCCACCAAAAAAGGCCAGGACAACACGCAGCTGCAAAAAGGAAATGTTCATCTTCTTCATGGATAGACAAGGGCTTTTGCTTCAACACAAAGTGCGCGACGGATGTACCGTAAATGCCGACTATTATTCAAAGGTATGCCGCATTTTAGTCATACAAACGATCAACACTTATATATTATTTTTATAACAAACTAATATTTTACAGTATGTATTGTTTCAAATAACAAAATATATAAAAATATTATTTAAAATGTGCCGCTTTTTACTTTCTTAAACTTAAATTATTTCATGTTTTCCCGTTTGTTTGTTTGACTTCAGGTGCTTAGACGCGATCTGATACAGGCTCTGCGCCGCAAGCGCCCCCTGTTGGTACTGGATGATGTTATACTCCATCATGACAACGCTCCAGCACATCGGGCACAGAGTACAGAGTTAGAGATTTCACTGCTTGGTTTCAGTCTCTTACCACATCCGCCGTACAGCCCGGATCTAGCACCGATGGACTTTCGTCTGTTTCCAGATATGAAGAGGGAACTCAGAGGCCAGAGATTTGAAACAACATTAGAGCTACGCAATAAGGCTCGTGAAGTAATCTCTTCATTCAGTCAGGATTGGTTTAAGGTAACATTTATGCAATGGGTACAAAGGCATAGGAAGTGTGTAGCGACGGGCGGCGATTACGTCGAGAAGGTGAATCGTACGCTAGAATTTGACCGTTAGTGACGTCGACGTCGTGATGGCGTGCGTCAAGTGCCGGTCATGTATACAATTCAAATATGTACAAACGATTTATTAGTAAATGTATTTCAATGAGATTACGGCTCTGCTTTAGTATTGAGTAAACGTATCGAGTGATGTAATTTTTGTGTTTGTATTGTCTTTTCCGTTCTAGTAATAAAGCAATTCCGCGAACTTTTGAATCACCCCTCGTATGCCCACAGACAAGCAGAAAATCTGGATTTTGTAATAACAAAGAAGTAGTGACAGATTTGAAAATCTATCTGTATTAAGTAAAAGTGTATCTTTCGAAATCGATAACAGTTGGTCCACAGGCTGAGCATGGTTGTGTGGTTGCTATGACTACGATACTGTAACCTAAGAATTTAGTTATAGTTTGATAAGCAGTATTAGTATTATAACAACAGCAAAATATCTCACGTATTTTATAAACACATTTTCTCTTTTTTTTCAAGCTAAGAATTGGTCTGACCCGATCAACTACCCCCAGATTCCGGTTCGAGCTCTAGCCACTGGGGTATATGTGGATAAACTCGGACAAACAAAAAACTTTACACATTATTATGACTACATAGACTTCAGGACATCGATACCGGACGATACAACTGTGTTTGAGGTGACGTGTTCTCCCACTATCTATACTGAGTTTGAAAAACAACAACAACAAAACCGACGCGTTCTTTACATAGCTTATTATGCTACAATATCTAAAGTCAGAATGAACAAGTTTTCTTTGTTTTATGTTTCTTTGTTTGTTTTTCAGTCTGCATATCAGTATTGAAGTCTGAAAGGTAAAACTATTTTGTCCTTGACCTTCTGATATTTCTTTATATATTTTTTTTTCTTAATTTGTCAGTATTTTTGCCATAACACGTTTGCATTATGAACGCTTTTTCATACACCCTTTTCACTTTTCTTTTGTCAAGAAACTCTCATAACAGACTGATAATTTGTCGAATACTGTAAGGTGTTGACTTTTTTGTACATTTCACGAAATTTCGTGATCCCTTTTTCCAGACCCCTAAAGGAGTGGTGTGTCAAAGGAAGAAATCAAAACCTGTTCCGCAGTTAATGAGCTTCTACCATTACCGGCAGGAAATCATACAAGATGGTAACAACAAAATATTCCAGGCGGATGTAAGTTAATACATATTTTTGGCAAATTATGACTTCAGATACTATTTTCTGCAATGTGTTATTCAGTTGTAGCACTGAACAGTTGCTTTATAAATGTCTTTTGGCTTGCAGAATTCCATATTATTCTTTCTTTCTCTCTTTTTTCTTTCTTCCTCTCTTTTCTGCAGGATTAATACGTAGATTGCCTGTTTCTAGATTAATTTTTTTTTTTCTGCGCTTCGGGTACAGGTTATAATTAATTCATTTTAACGTGCGATTTTTACACAAAACACACAAGAACCAACCATTCTGCATGAAGTTTCTGGAATGATTTAAAATTCTCTGGAATTATAGATTTCTCATCTTTACCATATAGTATTCTTCAACAGTAGAAATAAAACATATAAAGTATATATATATATTTCACGATAGGTGTGGTATGACAAAGAATATCGATACATTCGGTACGATTATCGGACGGCATCTGCAGTCGCTCCTCTGTTCACAGCCAGTCCGATCACAGAGATACACGATTATAATTACGGTAATGTCCCTTTAAAAATGTTAAAATTTACACAATGATCTGTAATCCAAGGTATCTTTAACTAATAAATGAAAAAAAGAGTTAAACGTGTAAAACTGAAAAATCGAAAAAAAAAACCAGATTTTTTTACTGTTCACTGTATATTCAAAAATATTTTAAGGAGATAAGATTAGAGAAACAGTGTGCTTTTAGAGTAAATCTTATCGGGCTTACTAGTTCATGTTTGTCAACCATTCGCTATTCTACAGGTGTTCGCTATACAAAAGATCAGGTAACCGGGAGATGCGTGTCGTCTGCTATTTCCAATTCGTCTTTTGATGTTGCTGAGAACACTACCGTAACAAACCAAAACGGATCTTACGTCATACATATGAAAGATCCTATGCAACTTTTCTATTTGGATGACAGTTACGTTTATACAGGAAAAGTTAGTATCTTGGATATGCTTCTGTCCGTTTGCTTTTAAAGCACATTCTTTGTTTTTTTTTGTAATCATCATTTTCATTTTTATTATTATTTTTAGGCAGATCTGGGATCACTGGTAGAAGGTAGTAGAAGGTATACAATATCATTTCAGATTTTGTGACCGTAAAACTGTTTAGAAAGAAACCAAATATAAATCTCAGCAAAATTGCAGTAGTCCCAAAATATTTTTTTTCTGTGGTGCATGTTGACAGTAGCGTATTTTTTGGGGCAGATGATGCGCAGGCAGCGTGGATGAGGTGGGAAACCTGATCTAATTAAATTGTCATACTTTTTTTTTTCCAGAGATATGCTCGAGGATTACAGTGCAATGTCTTTACATCATCCCGGGATGATTACCCTGTACCAGGAGTCGGAAGAGTTTCTGCTATATTTGAATACTATTTTCTTGCGGTAAGAAGTACATGAACACGTGTCTTCCTAGCAGTAAAATTGTACAAATCTTTACGTTTTTGATAAAACACCGTAACAAATAGGTACTTGCATCTTTACATAACATTTTACATTATGCATATTTTTCGTTGCTCCTTTCTGTATGTATTTTTTAATAAACGATCCTGTAACATCTTGAAACTAAACAGATACTTTATTTTGTCTGTATCTACAAAAGGTTTTGATAAAATTTGACCTAAGCTAATGGAAACTTTATGACTCTTACTGGAATAGAAAGGGACATCATTAAAAAAAAGTATTATTTACTCTCTTCATTTTCCAGGACGGTTTAGTTGAAGAACCTGATGACGGCTCGACGACGCCAAGTGACGTACCCGTGTACCTAGAGGTCACCGTACCCAGCGTAAGCATTTGGTCCTGACTAAATCTCTGCTGTAACACTTTAACTTCAGTAGTAAAATAGAAAATGTTACGATGATTCTACAGCCATATCGTAGACAGTGTCTTTTTTATTGTGTTCAATAATTTTCACGTCATTAGTTTATGTACAGTCATTTTTGATGACGGCATCTTATTTTTGTAGATTGTTACAATTAAGTTCTCTCGACATCTTCAGAAGAAAGCATTCCATACTCGATCCTGAAAGCTTTTAGATTGTTTAAAAACTATTTCATCCTACGCGTTCATTTTAAATCTGTCTTTAAAATATCAGTAGGTTATATCCACGATTGCATGTCTATCACTTTAATAAAAGATTATCTTTCACCTAGTGTTACATTAACTATAACTTACTTTTTGTTTGGATAGATAAATTACCATGTAATCTACAACTTTGTTGACTTTGATGAGGAGCACCCAGACATGTCAATCTTTGATGTGTCAACATGTTACTCAGAATCTTCAAAACTTCAGTTCCAAGTTCGATTCCCAGGTACTCTGAACTTCAAGTGTATTCTATAATAATATTTCTTATTTAGCTGAATTTTGGAAAGTATTTGGTAGACTATTTCTCACTGCATTCAAATGTTACAAGTTCTATATTAATGTGAGCGTAGGCTTTTGCAGAAATATTTGCAATTCACGACAAAAGAACCTTATATAAGTTATTATCCTATACAAGTTTACAAATCCTAATTTGTACAAAGAGCAGATAGAGTCTGAATTGTGTTCAAAGCAGGACCGAGAACTTAGTCTGACATTTCACAATGACATATAACAAATATTTTACGTAATATCGAGCGGTTGTCAATAATCCTTTTTTCTACCATGGTATGTTCCAGGATCATATAAATCTGGCACGTCTGGTCAGATCATTTTAAACACCGGAAGATACTTCCGTGAAATAATGAATGTGAACCCCATTCGTGTACAAGATGTGCGGCTGGATTACGACAACTCTCAGATCTATGTTTCTGCAACACTAATTGACAGGTCACCATACCAAGGTAATTCGCTACACCAAATTATGTCTAGAAGACATACGAAATTAGACGTCAAGGCAAATGAACAGTCCAGTGGTTTTACGATCCCCAGCTTCTCCACTGACACTATTAAAGGGGCTGTGCTCCAGATGACAAAAAAAGAAAGTTTTCTTTATTATAAATTTCTTGTAATATTTATGACCAATGCTTAAAAAATAACTTACTGACAAAAATAAGTCAAATAATTACATTATAAATTGTTTTTTTTTTCCCTTTCAAAGTGCTATACCGTAAAGCGACGGTATAACTATATTGTATAAGATTTAAAGTAAATATCTGTAATATCACATGCGGCGATGGTGGTAACAGTAAAAGCGTTGGAAATATTTTGTTAACATGAGGGTCCAGAGTTCAAATCAGGCTGGACCGAAAATATTTTTTTTTCATTCTATTTTGACTTTTATGATCAGTTTTGAAGTAAAATATTATGTTGTTATAATCTCACGGCATCTAAATATATAATTTATGAAACATTTTTTTTTATGTCAAATCTGGAGTACAGCCTCTTAAAACGTCTTTCGGATGATACGTTAACCTGAAGTTCCTTGTATAGGTGCTATATATTGAGCAAAAATGTTAAAATACCAGCAGTGTCTCTGCTATGGGATGCTTTTTTGTGTTTTGCTGTATCCTCCACAACCTAAAATTACTAAACTCTTCAGGGTGCCGCGGTCATATGAACAACTGGTACCGACATTAAACTAAAATAGATAGATAGACGACAATCTCGGACAGATCATACCGATATATTTGCCCTCATATAAATTATACTCTTTGTAATATAAAGATTGTGAAGATGCACAAGTCTCGTGGTTGTTGGGTCCATACATAAGTTTTTGCTAATTTGTTTCTCCTGGATAACACATAAAACCACGAAATAAGCATGAAATAAAAACACTTTCATTTCAATTCATGCCCTGTATAATCTGTCTAAAGACTAAGATAGATAATATTTTTCATTGGTGCAATTTTTATTTGTAGCACAATTTACCTACTTGGCTGGAAAAGAAATCGAACGGCATGATGACAAAATATATCCGATGTCTGCAGCACATAACATCTCGGATTGCGCGAGACTTTGCGTGACTAACTCTGACTGGGTATGCAATAGTTACGACTTCTGTCCGCTCGATCCAAAGGGTATTTGCAGGCTCAGTAAGCTGCATATAGGTGATGGGACGGCTGTTGTTATCAACAGCTCGTGTGACCATTTCTCTCGTAAGTACAAATGCATATTTCTAACACATCAGTCTGTATCCTAATAATGATTCTAAACTCTAAGTGATTGAAAACAACTGTGTATTTAGAAAATAAAAAATAAATACAAGGCATCTCTTTTTTTCCCTAAGAAGGCAATATCTACAGAATGCCAAGTGTTCACCACTTCTCCTGAGCAATTATTTTCTTACGAAATACTTACGTCATACTTAGTTACTTACGTCATAAAATTAAATTCCGAAACGTTTATTTCCATTACAAACGACTTCAAACATTTGACATTCCAGAACAATCAGACACATTCCCAACACTGCTTGCTTTAGGAACTTGTCTTTTTAAAGAATGTGGCCGTTTATTTTCAGGTACCGTAAATGGACCGGCAAAACCTGAACCAAGTATAAATGACGCTTATACCTTACTACAACAAGCAGTTTATAATGGAAACCTACAATTCTTTGTCTCCCTGACAGGAGTTAATACGGTATGTGTTGTTTTGGCACGGGTTATATAAATTTTATTTTTTCGGCCTTTGTTATTGTCTTACAATTTCTGTACAAGTCTTGTTTTCTAAAGAAAAAACATATAAGGTTAAACGTTTCAAAAAGGTGTATGTACATGTACTGCTTCACTTTCTTGGACGTTCTATCGGCACGGGTTGTATAAGCTTATCAAAAATCTTTTTTAAAGCAATGCACCTTTCTTAAAGATTTGGTTTTATCTTACATGATTAAAATGGCCCTTCGTATTTCGTAAATAGTAACCAAATTGTCCAATGCCTGATCTTACGTATCACGTTGCCATAGACACCAGCCACCGCCTTCTCGGCAGACAAAATAAGAAGAAATAGTATCATTGATAGCCCTTTTCTTATTTTCAGATAACATACAAAGCTGTCGATATAAGTGTTACATTTGGTAAGAAATGTTTATTTTTTGACGTAGTTTGTTAAGCATATTGACATAAAAAATATTTTATGCAAAGCCATTTTGTTTCAGTAATTTCTAACACTAATACAAGATTTCACTCTTTTTTGCAGTAGTTTTATCTAAACATAAGAAATTAAACACAACAAACAAAAATAAAACAGGAATATTTAGTCAATATTAAGCAAAATTACATTGTATTAGGCCTGATAAACTGACAAAACGTGAATACCAAAAACAGTATACAGAAAAATCAAGAAGAAAGAGCGGCTGTTACTTGTGATTGCTTTGGTCAATATAGGATTTTAATCGAGAACAATTCCATGACAGGTGCCACTTCAGGATATTCAGTGATTTTATTTTCAGGTTGGCTGTCGCCAAAACCTTTGCCAAAACTTTCTGGTCAGTTTTCATACCATGAAGAAATCACCATTCCTCAATACAAGAGTGTTTTCAACACGCATGTATGTATACTTATTCTATATACTAAGGCAATGTGTGAAAAAAAATCAGGACTCCTATGTAATTAGACAGTGTTGCTATAATGTTTTGAAATATCAACTTGGCAATGTTTTTGTTTGTTATTGCAGCAAAATACTTTCCTTGGAAAACACTTTGCATTTGTTGTGATAGTTTAGAAATTTAAAAAAAAGTAGTCAGACTTTGAACTATGCTTTATAATTTAAATCGTCTCTCGGTTCTCATAATATACAACTGATCTTTGCTTTAAGACATTATTATGTTTCAGTTTTCAGATATACAACTGTTCTTTACGTTTTTCTTAAACTTTAATAATGTTTCACTTCTTAGGTGTACTACGACTCTGATTTTAAACTCGTGCGTTACGACTTGGTCAACACGCAGCCAAGCCCACCTTTGTTTACCTCAGATCCAATTTCAACAATTCACGATTACAGTTCCGGTAAGTATTCGTACTTACTAACAACTTTTCCATTTATTCGTTTGCGATTTATAAGTGTTCACTCCCTCAAATTCATTATTGAACTGTTTTTGACACTAAAGCGCGCAAATTTTAGCCATAGTTTATATACTTAATTATATTCACAAAACAGTATGCACGAGTAAAAATACACACGTGTTCAACGGTCATTTACGTTTTCTCATAATGTCATTACCAAAGGCGTGCGGCAAAGCAAACCAACAGCATAAGAACAGTATTCATCATGTGGCATTCATATTCAAACAGAATTTGTCTACGAATTCTCAGACTCAAAGATATTTTATCTGAAGCATGACCAATGGTCATGTTTGGGAGCCAGTGGCTAAGGATTCAGAAAAGTCAGTTCACACATTGACTCACATTAGGTGCTATATCAAATAAGTTATTGTCAGTGCATTGGATGTACTAATTCCCTCTAGAATTGGTCCGTTAATATTGTTGTTGGTAGCTGAAATTAGCTGCATTTTATTATCAATAAAATAGCATAAATGCTAAAGCGATTCTTAACCCGTTTTTTTTTCTTCTGGAAAGGTCTGGCTTATACACTTGACAAGAAGGAAGGCAACTGTACCATTGCACCGATCACCAACAATTCTTTCGACGTTGGTTCCGGACATAATGCTGGGTTTGTAATTAAAATGAAGAGTCCCATAGATCTATTCTATCTTAATGGAACGTACAGATACGCTGGACAGGTATGTGGTGTGTTTGTCTGTCTTTTGTAGTTGCGTTTTCTTTGAAAAACAATTTACATCAGTCTCTATATATTGACTTGGTATACTTTGGTTTACATCAGAGTTTGACGCCTGTCTCGTCAGTACATAAATTAAAGCAGGCGGTTTACTTAACCATTGCCGTATAGAAAGTTTGGTGAGAGATTTCAAATTTCCGTAAGAAACTGATATTTATCACATAAATAGACACGGTTTTTTTATAATGTAAGTCAAATAGTCACAGAACGAAATATTGATATTACTACTCGTAGGCAGTTTTCCTAAAATCTGGTGAAAGCTGTAGAATTCCTGTTCCATTTATTAAACATATTATTATTGACAATAATAAAAAAGTCCCATGGCTTATAAGGTATTGTACGGGCGATTGTTATGACATGCATGTACTTAAAGATCCAGTTTTACTTTCAAAAATAAACTATACTAAGATAACAGGATTTACATATGTGTTACAACTATTTCTTAAGCGAGCATCTATAACAGAATTAGACATTGATTATGTTGGCAATAAATTGAGATATGTTGAGGGTCACGTGACTGCCCACGTAACCACCGTAGCTAAATTGCGGTTAGTGGTTGTATCATCAAGTTGGTGATGGATATTTCCCGCGGATGTTTGAATAATGGAAATATTTGTTAGAAACATACTTGTAACACCCACGTAAATCATGTATTTTTTAAAGTTTTATCTTTGGAAGTGATTCTGAGCCTTTAAGGATGTTAGTCATTTCTTTTTATGATAATATAAACTATTGATGAGTTTCTATTTGATATATATACATGTAATACAATCAAATAAAAAAGGAAAGGTAAATGACTCGCAGAACAGCAGGCAACCTAAGCAGTTGTACTTCATAGGACAAACGTTTGTTCATTCAACATTTTACTAAGTATAAAACACAACAGAATGTTACGTTTTTATGTTTGATTTCTTTTGTATTGAACTATATCATTTCAAAGTGAAAGAAATCATAATCCTAGTTCGTCTGTATCTTGTATTGCACGGCACCCATATAGTACATGGTCAGTGGTGCATCAGCTCGCAGAACAATTTGATGAACATTGCTCGGGTCCGTACACGCCCACTGTGCTACAAAAATATGATTATCTTCTTTAGATGTAAGTGTTAGACGTTTGTTTTCACTGCATGGAGACAACAAATTCCTCCACATGCAATGAAAACATGAAATATAAAATTATGTTTATAGTTCATTTAAATCTTCATAGCGGAGCTTGTCAAACACATTTTTAAACGTCTGAATTCAGTGTCGCAAAAATATCAGAAATTGTTTTACGAATAAGCGAAAGGGTTTCTGGTACTTACTAGTGTTAAAGTTACCGAGCCGCGACAATGATGCCATGTCAGTAAATGTGAACACATCTCCTACTATGCTATCTTTTATACAAACTGAACTGTGAACCTAAAAATGAAAATAAACAAAACTGACATGTTGCATGAAACTTGCCCTCGGAATCATATATATCACTTGAAGTCATAACAGTTTCAAAACTCTCTGCCGGATTGAAATCTGTTTTTTTATAGTTGCTAATAAATGTTTTGCCTTGCCAGACGATCTAGCAAATCCTTGGTAAACGAAGCAAAAATACAATGCCCTCGATCTTTTATTATAGTCACATTTTAACCATTCTCCTATGATGAAAGCGTTTTAATTGTGAAAATCGTGTTTTCTTTGTTACTTTTTTTATGGAAAAATATACACGTGATACATTTACTTATCCGTATCTTGTATCATTTCTGGAAAACTCGAAATTGACAGCTAAGTTAAAATAATTTGTCATCAATTTTTTTTATAAATCAGCATGCATTTTTGTAGTATATAAACTGTCTGAAATTTAAAGCTATTGTTATTATTATAGCTATAAATTTAGTTTAAGTATCGTTTTATAAAGACAGTAGTTCATTGCACTCGCTTTTGTTTATTAATTATAGAAGTATTAGGAATATCTGTAAATATTATAAAATATTGTATTATGGGGGTACATTACATAGAGGATATTTGTTTGTTTTTGTGGAAGATGAGAATTTATTTGTATTATGGGAGTACATTACATAGAGGATATTTGTTTGTTTTTGTGGAAGATGAGAATTTATTTCATCGAGTGAACACCATATGTGATATTTTCACGAGTGGCGCAGCCACGAGTGAAAATATCAACATATGGTGTTCACGAGATGAAATAAATTCCCATCTTCCACTAAAAAACAAATAAATTTTCTTTTTATTTTATGCCATCACGTCAAAAATGGGTTTTTTTTATGATATTTTTAATCAGGGCCTTCAATAAATTCCCCATGGTTAGCCCCAAATCAGTTAATGCGTACTTTGGTTACTCCGCACAAAAAAAGTGCAGACAATCTCCAATACATATGATAACTTTACTTCTGCTGAAATAAACTGAATACACTTTCATCAAATAACATTTATTTTTGTCTACACAGTTTATCAATATTTATTGAATTTTTGCCATACATACTTTAATTATAAAAGCGGATTAATACCGAGTAATATTCAATCAATTGAATTGAAAGTCGGCCATATTGGATATTGTCCATGTGAGTTATGTAAACAAATCAGACATTTTAAATAATTTATGGCGAATTTCATCATTGTTCACAACTAGTTAGGCTCAGGAATTCAATATTATAATTGGATTTAACAAGGTAAATAAATTTCACTCGCTGTCACAGTCTGAAATACAGCGGATTCTCTTGTGGTGGGGAAATTCCTGAAGTTTCATCAAGCAGTAGTTCCGGCACAAACGGTGTATTATCAAAATGGTAATTAACTGATTCAAAACAGTGTATTATCACTTTTATCCCACTGATATTTCCCTATATTTCATTGGTAGGCATAAAATAAAAAAAGTATTGTAACTATAAATAAAATAAGGAGGTACAATAGTTTTGCACCGATTAGTCGCTTTGTCTATTTAGCGTTTCGTCATTTCTTTGCCCTCCCGCCCCCACCCCCCTCAAAAAAAAACCGCTCCACCCCTTGCCCGTTTTTACTCGAGTACGAAGACTTCATTTGGTCAGTGTGTTGTTGATTTTGTTATTTACTTCCGAATAAAAGCATAGTGGTGCGGATCAGTGGTCCAGTGGTTAAACAGTTCGATCCCCCGCTCCTCTACTAGCTCTTGTAATTAACTTTCAGTTGAGACGTAGAGGTCTCATGCATCTGTGATGAACACCGGGGATGTATACGAACCAGGGGTGTCTCTTGTTTTCATGTTTTATTATGTTGCACTATTCCCCATAAGCCAAAATAACTAAACTCTGAAGGGGTGGTGGGGGTGGACGTCGGTCATATGGGCAACCGGAACCGACGAAAAGTAAACTCACATACTGAATAGATAGCGCAGGCGTGTATTTTAGTTTTTAGCAGATAAAGCCGATGTATAAAATTATTTGCTTTTTGTAAATTTATAAAGAAAGACAACACATTTACAAGCATTCAACAGTAATAATTTTGTTTAACTACAGTCAACGCTGTAAGATTGGACCGTGTACACTTTCATATATAGAGAAATAACTGGTAAATTACCGTTTGTTTTGTGTGGAATGTAAGGAAAACATGTCCACGTGGATAGTTCCAGTGGAAAGTACCATTCCTACAGTTCTCTGGGACCGTAACGTTTACTGTGAAATCAATACTGTCAGGAATTCTGAAAAAAAACAACAACAAATAATTGAGCCAAGTTACCCCGAAGGCGTGTATGAAAGTTTAGTTAATTTGACATTTCTACTAACAGACCCCGCCAGACGGGTTTATGAGCAAATATTGTGCAAAGCTCCTAATACAGCTTTTCAACAATTTCAATTCTGTATGTAAGGCAACCGAAAGCTAGACAACAAATAACATTTCTTTGACGAAACCAAAATTTACTGAACAGTCGTAGCCAAATAGCCACGAATAGGGCAGGTTCGACCCTTCGACTTATTGCTCTGTTGACAAAGGCCTTGACTCAGGGTTAACCTTTTTGTGTGGAAACACTTTTTTTACTTATGTTATTCTACTGTCATGCCATATATCTGATTAAAAAAATAGGTGTGTTTCGTAAACAAGTATACAAACCATAATTTATATTTTAAATTATACTTAGTATAACCAGTTAAGTTATAACTTTTCGTTTATAAATCAAAAGAAGAAACAGCTGAAAACAAGTGATAATCTAAACACAAAAATGTAATCTTTCCGTTGTACGAATGTTATGTTTGAAATAAAATACATCTAAATATGTGTATTTTTTAAGAATCATATCAACACTCACCCGCGTGTTTGTGGCATAATGTAACACGGGTCATCGAACATAAACCCTAAAGTAACCACAAAACATCCCAAAATACTTAACAAAGCCTGTAACATGTTGCACTGTAATGAAAACAAAAACAAAATGAAAGAATGTCCTGTATAAAATGAAGAAAAACAATATGATAAGACGATAAATGGGGTCATTGTATATACATAACCTTGGCAATTCGCCAGATCCTCATTATTCATATTTGATAATTCCCAACTGGTTTGTTCTTCTCAGTATTTTACAACAAAAACAACAACAACAACAAAAACGACAAAACAAAAACAATAATCTGTATAAGCAAACTTAACATGACATATGATTATGGTCTTGAGCACGGATTCATGTTAAATGTCATAGCAATTATTCATTTATCCAGTGCGTCAAAAATAAAGAAAAAGTTTTATAAAATTCCGAGCTATATTTTTGAAGGTAATTTCGCTATGGGAATTGTGCGAATAACCAGCCGAGTTACCTGATATGCCAGCGGTGCTGTCATAGTATTACTTGTTGAACCATTTACTTCATTTATATTTGCGTATAATTTGACTTAGATTAATTCAAACTGTACTGAAAGTAATTATTCCAAATGCTGAATAACCAACTCCCTTCTAGAAGGTAGTTTGGAATTCGCGCTAACTACCAAGTTGCAGAATCATCTGAGGGTATATATACAGAAATGTATTTCATTAGTATTACGACATTAAAAATACATTTTAAAGGAAAATACTTACTATTCAGAATAACCAGCTACATTCTATAATGCAATTTGGGATTTGAATAACCAAATACCAACTAATGTATAGCGGGTTATTTCTGCAGTGCCACAAATTTGAAGCTTGTTTTTCACGAGATATTGGCGCTGTTTTATTTTGGCGCGACTGGAACTTACTGTTGCCAACTACCAACCGGCTTGACAGCCATCTTTTAAAGACCAAGTTTTAAGAAATATCGAAAGTCTTCAAGCTGTATAATGATAACATGTTTATTTCCAGCGCACCATCCGGGGTATTCTTTGTGACGTATTCGAAGACAAAAGAACGGACTTCCGGTTTGGAGATAACCCTCTGCCGCAAGTCGCGGTCTTCCAATTCTACTTTATGTCTGTAAGAAACTTTAGATTTAAATTAGAAATAAATTGTTATTAACAAAGTGATATAGGTCACAAATTTCTTTTGGAACTGTATTTTAGGTAAGCAAATTCTTGTAAAAGTCAGTCACCTTGTGCTGTTGGAAAACCTGTAAATTCGTTCAAACAGAAAGATGTTAGATCCATAGGTCGAAGCAATTAAACAGGTTTCGTAGTTTATTACGTATGTGGTGTTTTATATAGACCCAAACGTTTGTAAACAAAAACGTCTTCATTAATTTATGACAGAAAATATACGGTTGAGCCAGCCCTGTGGTTTTTGTTTGTGTTATTTATCGTAAACGATGTATAAAATGCAGGTGTACATGTTGTGGTTAGTTGAGTTAGGATTAGGAAATAATTTTTCATTTTTACCTTATGGTGGTTCTTTAAACATGATATATTACATTAAACATGGACATCTATTATAACATATTTCCCCTCATGGTGTTTTCTAGAATGATTGGCAAGAAATGTCAGAGGATGACGGAACAGCAGTCATGTCCCAACCAATCGCTCTCGTTGTCAGCTCATCAGCCGTACGTGTGTCTACGTCTTCAGACAATATCTAAACATTTTCAGCCCTCTCTCTCTGTGCAGCGAAATCTTTCGTATCACATCATACACTATTTGCTCTACAAACAGTTGGTTTCGGAATCAATTATTAATAAAAGGCAGAAAAATACCTCACAATGTTTATGCCAAAAGACACTCATTTGGGTATTATTTAAAGTTTTTGTGTAAACATAAGGTCAGGTTTTTCTTGTCACTTCAGTTTACAATATTCTTGTACATTTAGCTTGTAGTATTCTTGTAAGTACAATTTCTGATAAATTTGTAAAAATATGGATTGATCGTAAAGTTCTTAAGTATGAGATAGTATTTGTTATAGAATGAGCAATATTCTTGTAAACATCCTTGTTGACATGAATCCCGAGCATTTGGTTACTTTCTATCGCTGCTTGGTTAAAGCGACCAATAGTGTGATTCCTTCACTGATAATTTATGAAAACTATAACCAATGTTTATTTCTCAGGGTGGCTACACATTGACGTATAACTTCTACGACTTCAGTGAACAGCACCCGGACCTTTCTAACTTTGACATCAGATCCTGTTACGTCGGCAACCAGCTTCGTCATTTTCTTATAAAGTTTCAAGGTAGTGTGTATTGTGTTGCGTGATTCTGACTGAGTGTGAAATGTTGATCTATGCTTTTTTAAAATGTTTTTTCCTGGACACCAATATTATTGCTATAAGCATTTTTTCTGTGACATTTGGCCATGAATATTAAAGCGTGAAAAATGTGATTTTTTCCCCACTTCTTGACAGGTTTAAAAGCCAGAACGATCCCATGTTTTTAACTAACAGCAATATGTTTGCAAAATTTCATGCAAGCTCTTGAATATTCCTTTTAAATTTATCTCTGTCAATCACTATATCCATTCCGGTTTTTCACGATTTTTGCACTTTCGTCATTCTACGCTGTCCAATAGGATCTTATGTACTTTTTGTGCACGTCTACAAATTTTGATTCTTCTATTTTTAGGTCAGTACCACCCGATACTGGACACGAACCTGAAAGAGTTCACGAAGAATGTACAACAACAACTGTCGTTTTCCACCTCAGCTTCCTTCCTGAGGTTTCAGGACCCCCAGATCACCTACACAGACGATGGTTACGTTTATTACCTAGCAACCATGGTAGAACAAGCCCCATATCTACGTAAGTCATACATGTCTACTGTTATCGTCCCGGTGATTACGTCATGCTTCTTTACACTTGCATTAAATTATGAGTACCAATAAACTACCAAACACTGAAAAAAAAACAACAATATACACTTTCTTCTTCCATTTATTTATTGTTTTACTTGCCAGAAAGAGAATTTAATATGTCAAAGTTGTTGTTGTTTCTGTGAATCAAAAATAAATTACCGTTTGATATCACCGAACTGGTTTTATAAGAATATTAATTTGGATCCATTTACCTTTCCTAAGCTTTTTTGTTTTATTCGTTGTAAAAGTGTATTTGAACTTGTAGTTGATTTTACAAAAACGTCCAACAACGTAGCCATCTATGCGGCGGACAAGACAATCAATGACGTCCGTAGTGACGTCGACTGCGCTGCACTGTGTAGAAAGGAGGACACGTTTAACTGTGAGAGCTTTGATTATTGTGGCCACGCAATGAAATGCCAGCTGAGTAAGAAACACGCCGCGCAGAGTGGACAGGGTACCAGGCTGAGCCAGATATGTGACCATTACTCAAGTATACACATTTTGGACGAACTACTCTTTGTTATTTATAGTCGCAACTTATTATAGTTTTTTTTTGTAATACATGTAGGACATATGATTATATGCTTGTATTCTATCATCTTTATTAAATGTGAAGAAGTGGACCAGTAGGTGTTTCTTAAAGATATATTATGCTCAAGTTTCAGATACAGATAACTACTACACCTTTTCTATGTAAATATAAAATAAACATGTTTGAGTACACACAGATTAGATATGTAACGTTTAAAACTCTACACACCATAGGTAAACACAGTATAAATACATAGTGTCATTAAAAACTGACAGTTTTTTTTAAGAAAGGACTAACATAACATGACCTGTAATAGGGAATGCAGCTTGTATTCTAGTAGCCTAATTAGACATATTCAGTAAGAATTTCCTAGATTTCAATTCATTTCTGCAATAAAAGTATTTTATGCAAAGATGGGCATAATATATCTTTAACAAAAATAAGTTAAGTCTGACTTGCTCTAATAGATATTGCTCTTAACAATTTTCTTTTATGTCTAAAAAACATAGTTAAATGTTACCAAAACGGAAGGGGACACCCGGGTTCGAACCGGGGACCTCTCGATCTGCAGTCGAATGCTCTACCACTGAGCTATATCCCCTCACACTTAAATAGCGAGAATGTCTCTGTCTATATAAGTTTTTGAACAGTAAATATTCTATGCCCTTATCGGAAGAACATCTGTTACCATTCCCACAATAATACAGATGTCTACATGTATTCTGAAACATGTGTACCACTTGGCAGTATTTTGTTAAAAGATTTTTTTTATATAAAGTATATATATATGTCTAGCTCTAACATTTGTACCCTATAAGATACCAACATTTCTAATTATATTGTAGGAAAAGTATTTGTTCACTTTATAAAATCATTCAGCGTAAATATTTCAAATGTAAATGTAAAAAAAACACTTTAAACTAAGGTAAACGAATTATTTGTCTCTTTTTAGTTTATATATCGTCGGTCTTAGTTGCTTAAATGACCAACTCCCCCTAAAGAGTGTACTAAATTAAGATGATGGAGGAAAGTGAAAGATTCAGAATTCATCCCCTTCCACATACACATCTGCCTCTTTTAATACTTGGTGTATAACACTGGTACATTAGACGTCGGTTTAAAACTCATCTGAAAGACATTTCATCGTGTTTGTGGATGAGTGGAGAATCGAACTTGCGATCTTAAAATAACACGTATAAAACTTAAAACGTGCCTTTGAAACACGTTCCTTTGAAATTTCGGCAAATTATTATCCTTGATTTCAGAGACAGTAGATAACGTGGCACCGGTAGAACCAACTGTAAATGAAGCTTTTATCATCATCAAAAACACGGTTTATGAAGTTGGCCTTAATGTCTCTGTGTACGACAGTACGACTGGAAAGGTAAGTGATAAAATATTAAAAAAAACTCCCTTTGTAACGAAACGAATTGAAAAAAAATCATTTTAAAGGTATGGATAATTAGGAGAGAAAAGATATGGTAAGCTTTTATTTCTAAAAAATGCTATGAAAATGTGCAGATAATTTTCGATGGCCTTAGGCAAAACAATGTTCATTTACAACATAACAAGGACATACACTTATAAGTCAGCATCACAGATCTAGAAATACACCAAGATTAAACAAACGAGATACAATGTGTTCGGCTACAACGAAAACATTGAAAGACATAACTTTGAATATTTCAGACCGCAATATTTCATGCAGTGTTGTTTGATGAAGATATTCTTCGCCCTGACAGCCAAGCCACGACAAGTATGTTCTTATTCCTATGTCCATGACACTGTTGAAAAGAACCTAAAAAGTTTTTTGAAAGCTTCAATGCAAACTGTCTCATTTCCTTTCAAACAGTTTACCGGATTTTATGGCTAATAATTTTACTATGCGTCAAATTTTGAAAACTGGTCGTGTTTATTATCATTATTCCTATAAACAATAAACATAGCGATTTAGCACAATTAATGACAGTGAAAATAACTTTGGCATTAAGACTGAAGTCTGTAACATTTATGACTTTCTAAAGATCGATTTATCATATCAAAGTAATCTCATTAATAAAAATATTCAATTTGACATCCGCTACTTTTCCTTTCAGGTGAAAATCTAAAACACTTTATTCCATCGCGTAGGAAGGTGATTATTCCAAATTCGGACATTCAGTTCAAAGGCTTATCCGTCGACCAGTGTGCGTCCAAGTGTCTGACAGAACCAACCATAGACTGCCAGTCCTTCGATTACTGCTTTGACACCGGACGGTGCTTACTCAGCAAAATGCACCCGGATCAAAATATCTCACTCGTCGTTACGAAGCTTGTTTGTGATCTGTATGCAAGTAAGTCTCAGTTAATCTAAAAAGCAAATAAACTTTGTCAACAGAAGTCCATTATACTGAAGAACAACTTTTCAGCTCAGCTGGTAAAAAATTATCTGTTAATGCTCAGTAGAAACACTGATTCTGAGAGGGTTAATTTTTATCTTCTTTTAGGATAAAAAGTTTTGCTTTTGTAAGGGTTTGTTAGAAATATATATGTGATAGGCTTAGTTACTAGTCCGGCAAAATAAACAAAAAGAGCGATAGGCATTTAACCGAAGCAAAAGTTATTAGCGTCCAAAGATACACCCATCCCTCAATACAGTGCTGTGTTAATCTAAAACCAAATTTTATCATTTTCAGGGACGTATCTCGATAGTTACAAGGCCTACCCTGGGCAGACACTTCAAACAACTGGCGATGCTCAAATAAGCAATATCTTCTCAGCCGACTTCTGCGCACAGAAATGTTCCAAATACACGACCTTTTCGTGCAAATCATTTGACTTTTGCGCAACATCAAACACGTGTATCCTCAAGAGAACTCACATTTTAGATATGCCGAAATCGTTAAAGAATACGAACACAGTCTGTATGCATTATTCTAGTGAGTAGCTGATGTATTTCTCCGTATTTGCTATCTGTGTTTAACCCTTAACCTGCTGAATTTTTGTATTGAATTTGCCCAGCTTTGAATTTGGAACAGTCCATTAAAAGTTTAGGGGGTTTCAATATCAAAATACAAAAATTGAGCTACCAACAGTATAGAGCCTGGTCAGACTGCACGAATGTGCAGGCTGGCCTGGCTCTATACTGGTGGCAAAGGATAATCTCTTTCGGTACCGGCATCTTAAGGGTTAACTCCAGGTTGTTGATATTTATATTTTACAGCACCGTTTACGGATACTATATTTAGCTGTCACGTGGTCACTTAAATGAAGCTTTTTCTGAATTTGTTCTGTCACTGACAACCATCTTCGAAGAATCACTGTTACTTTTTTCTCATGTCAGACATTTATTTAAAACAAAATCTATATGTTATCAAATTCATGTAGTTTTGTTTTAAAGCGTCATACTTGTTTGCTGTGATTTCATAAAAAATGGTGTTTTGGCATCTCCGTGGAATGTTTAAAAAGAACAGACAAAATAATTATCTTTCAAGTTACATAAAAAGCAAGCACTGTGTAAAATATAGAAACTTACTTTTCCTGTACTTGATCACAATTCAGCCAAAGAATTCTGAATTTTACTCGTTGCTCATGATATTGTTTTTTTAAACTGAACGCTCTAGTACATTTATGGCCATATCATTGTTCCGTATTTCAGGAAACTACATTCACGATTTTGATGTGGCAAAGGCCCATAATTTTGTAGTCGGGAGTTCGCTTCAGATTAATAATGTGACTTCAAAAGACGGTTGTGCCAAACTTTGCATAGAAAACAGTGGTGCCAGTTGCCATGGTTTCGTCTTTTGTCAGACGTCAGCAGTGTGTACCATATTTGGTGTTACTCCTGACAAAAGCACAAAGAATAATATTACAGCCGACCCAAAATGTGACCTATATACACGTAGGTTTTGTTAAGACAATCTTCAATGGTTCATTGTTGCTTTTTATATTTTCTCGAGCTCAAAAATCTATCCAAAAAATAAGTAAAAGATAAACGTTTATGACAGTTAGCTAGTGATCAAAATGATCAGGATGCATGACAGTAAAAGTGACTGCAGAAAACACAGGGAATGTTAAGAAACCATGTAAATAAATTGTAACAAAGACTTCTGTTACTTCTAAGAGCTATATAAATGGAAACAAACTACTATCCGTTGTTACAGTCTAGTGCACACCTTCAAATAATTGAATAAATACAACCTCTGACAACTGCGTCAGGGAATCGATTCTTTGGCTCAGTGGTTAGAGTGTTGGCGTGTTACGCGGCAGGTCGAAATTCGAATCCCGCTCTTGGTTGTGTATTCTAAGATGCATTGCATCTTTCTGTTGCTGACTTCCTTGTTCGTAAGACCAAAATAGTAGTAAGTTCACTTCACTGGACCTGTCATAAAACTATTGTTTTAACCATATTCTACTGTACTCAGTGGGAGTAAAACTGTTTCCTCATTTAAATATATAGTGTTTGTTTAAATTCTACCTGTACATCTGTGCAAATTGTTTTTTTATAATTGTGCAGGGTCACTTATTTAGCTTAAAACGTTTTTTAAAGCTCACAAATGCTGGATTCTGTGTACTTGAGCAGCCAGTTGAACGTTTCAACATTCCGATTCTTTTCTTTTATTTCAGGAAAATATTTCCCCAGTGGAAATCCGTATGGAGCCAACACGCAAGCACAGAAGTCTTCGTCGTCTAGTTCCGGCTACAGTGGAGGTAAGTTATAGATATGCGTCAGTTCTATGGACATCATTCCTCGTTACAATAGTTACATACTGCAAGAATATCATACATTTAAGATAAAACGCTTTCTTAAGTTTTCAATTAAGTTACCTTAGTTTCCAAGGTATGATCGCTATAATTTTGAATAAGTTCATTAAAACTTAGTTTGTGTGATATTATCTACGTACTGTTTGTGTAAGTTTTAGATAACAACCTAGCTTGAGTGTTTTTTAAAACAATCGCTTTATTTCAGGAGCAATGGCGGGACTGGCTGTAGGTATGCTTATTCCGGGCATGGTGATCGGCGCGGCGCTTTTGTATTTTATGAGAACAAAGCGTCTGGTTGAAGAGGAACAATTGAGAATGGGATTCGTTAATATGAGCCACGACGACGACGATGACCCGGGTAGAATTAGGTCAACAGTAGAGGCCGACGAACCGGCACATAAACACCAATATGATAACATCCCCACACTGATGACATAACATTAATGACGTTGATTTTGTTGTATATATTTGTAATGATTTAGTGTGAAGTTTTTACTTGACATTAATATTCTGCCTGACTTGGCAGATGGGATTTCAGTATGAAACTATGACAGCCCGACGATTTTATTGATATAGAATTTCAGTATGATGAATATATCATATATGTCTGTGTTTGTATCTAAATTATGTTTTATTGTATGAATGCAAATGGTATTTCACAAACAAGAGCGTAATATTTAAATATAAATAAATATTATGATAATTTTTAGATGGATATTGTTAACTGATTTGTCATCAGGTCGACGAAAATGGTGCATATTCATATGTAAGATTGATTTTTATATAACATGTCTTTTGTAAATACACAATTCAATTATACTTTAAATTGTAAATGCTTGTCTTGTCAATATAAAGTGGTTTCTTTTGCTAATTTCTTTTCATATTTTTCTACAGTGTCTGTCCCCACAAACTTAAAATATTTTAATTGAAAGTAAAGTATATACATAAACCTACTATTGAAAACCTGCGAATTGAAATTTGTTTATCCATGAAATAACCAAGCAGCTTTTAACAGCACTGTAAATGTTTGGCACTTTATAAATGCTATATTGATCGGAGAAATACGCCGTTGCTTTAAGGCGAATGCACACCTTTCAAACTAAAGTCGAGTTACAAACAGCACGGGCTTAAGCAGATTAATTTTCGTTCGGAATATAATTGATACTTACCTTGATTTAAGTCTTACAATTATGCTTCAAAATAGTGTTTTATTTTCGTATTTTCAAAATAAAACGTTCAAGATTACAAGCATGACATGAATTAACAACATTTAAGATTTTACGATCAGTAAAATTTTAATTTAATCTTTAACAATTACCTGGAACATACTCTAAAGGAATCCTGTTTTACGGTGGAGAGATACATGTAGTGACTGGGTATTTATTTATCACTGTTTTCCTTCCTTTCATCCGTTCGTCACGTTTTTCTGTCCGGATGTAAACTCAATAGTGGTTGGCTGGTTTAAGACGAAACTTGGAATTTTGTGTAGATAGAAATACTTCGTTGTTGTAGATAGAAATACTTCGTTGGGAATATACTTGATTTTTTCATAGATATAAGTCTTACAAATATGTTAACATCGCTTTTTCCATTTTAAGCGTGACACTCTTGGAAATAATATTGTTTTATACATTCATTTACAGAAGTGTTACCCCAAAATATTATTTGGATGTTTGAATCATATGAGTATTATTAAACTTATGGGTAAATTCGTAATTGTTTTTAGAGAAAAATGTGAGCTAAAGTATTTTATTTCAATAAATTATTTTATTTCAAATTGAAAAACATTACATGTGTATTTGATCTACCTTCTAAATCCTCTATTACACTGTTTCCTTATTTTTGCTGGACTCTTTGAGTGAGTTTGAAGATGTGAAACGAAATTACCAAGTGGTTTTTGTTAGAAAACAGCATTTTAACATGGTTCTCGAAAGCAAACATAAAGAAACAAAATGACCACACGAGGTGTCTGGTAGTCTTAACGGAACAAAACATACATTTTAAATTGATAAAAGTACCTACACATGAAATTAAATAGCCGGTTCAGATTGTATAGAAGCATATTAATTTATCTCGCACAAGATTATCAGCCTTTTATCTACGTATAGAGTAATTCATTCTTATTCTATTTATTCGGTCTACAGCAAAAAAACGCCATAATTACGAGGGCAGAAATAATTGAATTGAACAATCAATAACCGGCTTAATTTTTAATACATCTAGCCGATATAATAATATTGTTGACATACATTTAACACTGGACACTTGAGGATATTAAATAGTTGACGCTAATTCCTTAAATGGAAATACAAAAATTTAAGCTATTCTAAATCTACGGTTCTGTTTGTCGATTTCAGCATTAAAAAAGACTTGTCTGGATAAACCGTAGCTAAGGACGTTTAGTCAGAAATTTGCAGCAGTTAAGGGATTGTAAAAATGGAAGTTGCAATGCGAAATGACGTCACACTAAGGGAGGAATACTTGTTGAAGATTTGGGATAACTACATTCATGACAATCTAGTGGAATCAACACCGTGTAAGGCAGCGATTTATGATTTTAGAACACGCAGGCTAATTGTAGCTAGTGACCGATTTTATCTCTTAGACAACGAAATTTACAACATAGCAGAAAGTATGAAATACCCGGATATAGCGTACCGTGATGGCATCACCGTTCAAAATCGTCACTACATGGTACGATTAGCGGACGGCAAAAACGGCATTTATGCTACAGATGGTGAAGATGGTTGTACCGTGTGCAAAACTTTTTCTCTGCTCATAGTTGGTGTTCATGACAATCGAGTGAAAAGTGAAGTCTGCAATACAGAAATAATGAAACTTGGTGACTATTTCAGAAAACTTGGACTTTGATTTCCTGCACCCATAGCATTTCGTTTTTCTGAGGACAAGAAAATGCGCTTGTTATAGGTGACAATGACAGAAAAGTTATTCTGCCAAATTCAGACACATAAATTTTAGTATTTCAGAGAAAAAGGCATAGACTGTGTTTTTGGAAGGAAAGTATTTAAAGAAAGACTAACCCTGGGAATTTGAACCTTTTACTGCGGAACTAGAGTGTTTTGTCTTTCTTTCTTTCTTATTAGTATTTATCCATATAAACAGCCTTAAATAATGATCAGATCAGATATAACTGTTCAATATATAAGATTAAACTGTTTTGTATTCAAGACCGAGAATCTCTTAGGAGGATTTATTGTCAATATTACACTGAGTTAAATACAAATGTACATGTAGATCTCTAGATCTATATAGAATACGCATTTTCTTTATTTTGGTTTAGTCTGTCATGCGTTCTTTTTATTTATCCAAGGTTAAAACAGCATTTGTATTTGTTTTTCCAATCTTTATATTCACAGTAGTAAGAAAATAAATATTTACACCTATTTATGCTAGAAGCTAAATGAATACGCTTATTCATTGTATTGTGTGCAGTTATTTCGCTTGTATTATAAAGCACTCGTAATTCTCTTGCTAATTTGAAATAACAATTTCTTTAGCCACTTGGAAGGGAAATCAATGAAAACCTATACACAAACTAAAACTGAAAACATCGAAATAGCATAAGCAGCCAGAAAAATGTGAATTATCGATCGAATCAAATTTTACTTTAATGATTATGACGTAGGCATGACGAAGGCAATTCCAGACGAAGCTGTATTTTTATATCTATTTTCATAAATAATTATCACTAAAACAACTGAAAGACTTTATCAAATAAGTGCTCAGCTCCGGAGAGACCATTTATTCTTTTACATTCTAGGATTACAGAACTAGTTCTCCATACCGTGATAACTGTTTCAATCGGGGAAAAGACATAGATTTAGTTATTCTGTATAAAAGAAGGGACGGGCGAACCAGCGATACCTTGGTTATAAACCAGTCTAGCACGTATTGTTTAAGCAAGGATTACCTTCGATGAATGCAAAACATAAATATTGACATGATATTTTTCGTACTGTTAAACATATTTGAACGCTAGACAATGGATGCGTAGTTAATGTATCTTAATAAGATAAAACATTAGTAAGAACATAGAGGGCTTTCCAAAAGCAAAATAAACAGAACATTTTAATGTAATCATTTTTTAATAAATAATCAGAGATTTATATTCAATTACAGCATTTATTTAGCTAAAATAGGATTTGATGCAAGCGGCCACAGCTACTCCTATGGCAACAAAGGCAAGTCCTTTCTTGCTGAACGGGAACTTCCACGTGAATGAAGATTTTTCTGATATGTTTTCTTTTGTAAATATATCTTTTGCTTCGTAACCAATGTCAGCCTTAGGCGTGTCAGCTGAAATAAACCTTGTTGTTTGGTCAGTAAATATTCCTGCTTCAGGAGTCATAGAAGATTCTGAAAAGAAATTAAAAGTAAAAGAAATTGAAGTAAAATTGTAGAAATAGAACGCTTGTCATAAACAGTTTACGGCTGATGGGTCAGCTTTATTCAACGTCTGCTCAACTTGGATATAAAAGTAAATTAATGCAGAACTAAATAATTCCAAAATCATACAGTAGCTAACGGAAAAATATTCATGGTGTCGTTGCTTTCCGACTATTCAAGGGCAGAGATTTGATCATTTCCTCTTGGTTGGATGCCACAATATCAAAAAGAAATGCTTAGATAAAATGACTGAGTTTAAATTTGAATCATATGCTGCATTACTGCAAGATGTTGACTTAGATATTCATGCTCAGATATGTATAAGAAACACGTTGTATTTCAACATACCAGTTTGCTGTCTGTTGTCTGAGAATGCGTTTTCGATTTCATACACCCTGGTGTCGAGCATAACTTGCGGCTTGTCAACAGTAGTTGGTAACTCTGTCATGATAGCTGGCGGCTTGACAATAATACCTGTTGGCTCTGTCATGATTGCTGGCGGATTGTCAACAGTAGCTGGTGGCTCTGTGATGATTGCTGGCGGCTTGTCAACAGTAGCTGGTAACTCTGTCATGATTGCTGGCGGGATGTAATCCGTAATGATAGGTCGGAGGTCTTTGTCATTTCTGGAAATGGTTTGAGGGGTTGTGTGTTTGGTATCTGAAATGGTTTATCAGAAATTTAGAATTTAATTTCTTGTAGGGTAATGTCAGTTTATATATGTTTCTGACCATAAAACTGATTCTTTTTAAATAGCACATTTAAGAACTAACAAAGATGGTTTTAAGCACATTAGCTTTCATATTAACAGATAGACTGGAACATAGGTCTCTGCAGAAATTTTCAGTAAAAAAATTATTTCACTAGAATGTTCAAGCAAGGTTAATTTCTCAGCAACATAAATTATCAAATGCAAAAGTAACTAAAGAATATACCAGTATTAAAACAGTAAAAGTGTATTGATAAAAACTAAATCGTATCTCTCTTGATAAAAAGAAAAATATGTTTCGTTTATGACTACCTGGAAGTTTCACAATGTCGAAACAAGATTTTTCTTGAAGTTTGAGTGCATTCTCTATAGTTGATAGTGATGCATTGGCGACTGTTTGTTCTGTGTTGCCAGTAAGAATGGGTCTTAGAGATCTGTCATGCCTCGGAACAATATGATCGTTTCTGTACGGAGTTCTCTTGTGTGTAACCGAACCTGTACCAAAGAAGAAAATTATAAAATTCTATATAATCAAGCGTACATGAAACAGTTGAGACACAACTCGTAATAACTCGACTGAAAAACGGAATCACCAGAGGATAGCCGAATGCCAGAGACACCTCCTAAATGATACGGAGAAGTATTGAACAGACACTTTAGAATTTCAGCTAAAGTCATAACCGAAAGAGAATTGGAGATACTAGTGGAGCAATTCTGGAATGTAAATCTTGCATGTTCACATTTAAACACGCAGAAATTGTAACAAAGCATAAATACTGTCACAGTAGAAATAATTAAAAAAAAAAGGAACTTAATTTTCATCTTAAAAAAAAATAATGTGTAAGTCATGGTTAAGTAGTTCTGGTAAAACTAATATTTATTTTGAAAGTTCATTTATATCTTATCATTAAGTTATGCATTTGCATGCAAAAAGGTTTGAAATAATTACTGTGTACAATGCAAAATGTTCAACTTTTAAAATTTACCATATTTTCTCATCGGAATAGGTCGGACGTCAGTCAGTGTAATATTCCTTGCCACTCCTTTAGTTATCAGAGTGCACATTTTGCCAGCTTTTTCGAGCAACATCTGTCTAAGCACATCTTTTGGAAGCCTGGAAGATAGTTATGGTTACAATTATAATTCCAAGTTTTCTAACCAATAGCTATTCACAAGGTGACAAATCTAAACTATTACGTAATTAAAGATGTTTACTGTATAAAAACTAACAGTCATTTTATCTCATTCAGTTTTTCGTTAATCAAGTACATGTTTAAGACAAAAATCCAATCACACTTTCGTAAACGTGTATTATTAAGGAATTATAAAGCACGAGGTTAATTTGTATTTAAACATTTTACATAACTTCGAAAATGTTACATGTTTTCGTACCATAACTGTTGGTAGTAGTGGCCATTCTGTATGTCTGTTTGGCCATCAGTGGGTTTGAACCCGATACCTTCAGCGAATCTGACCACATCTTTTGGACACAGGTAGAAACGCTTAAAAACTGAGCTACTGATTCCCATCTGGATTTTCAACATGCCTTCTTTCTTTTCCAACACCTGAAACAATTTACCAGTAGTTTAGGGAAGTAAGTTAAATTTATTCGTTTTGTGTAAATATCACAGTCACGTTCAAACAGTTTATTTCATAACCATATGTCGTAAGTGTTTAGAATTGTTCGCAATATTTATTCCAAAGACAGTCCAAAATATAGAATAAGCGCGGGAGCCAGTCTAGCGTTACTCTTTTACTGGTCGTGAAGTACATTTCTTGATAACAACTTACCTTTTCTAGTTTGAATTCCTTTCTGATCTCATTTAAGACTTTGAACATCTCTTCCTGGGATATCATTTTGTGTTCTCTCCTACCGTCGCCTGCTGCATTATGGTCGATCTCTTTTAAACTGGACTGGTTGTCATTTGATTGGCTTCCTTTAATGTCTGTAACTGCTGAAAAATGACGTCAGCAAAGATAATAAAAATGTTTTTGGAAGTATGAAATGGAACGTTTCTTTAAAGTTAATGGAAAGAAATGCAAACTAAAAATTATTGCCAATGGAGTTATTACATTAAGAAGTCTCCACACAGTCTTTGTTCCGAAGTTTGTTTTAATATAGTCGAAAAAAGTTGAATGCCACAATGAGAATGACACTCTTTAGAAACAAAGAGCACTATCTAAACATATACGAGGGTTGATCGAAAAAATTGCTCTAAAATTTTATCTTTGTGTCCAGTACATGTGTCAATGTACAGTTTAAATATTTATTTACAATATACTAAAGTAATAATTATTTTTGAGATGTATAAACGGCTCTGATACGTTGCTATAGTAACCAGAGAACGGATGAGCAGGGTAAGCGAAAAAGATGACTACATTTTCTATGAAAAGAACGTTAAAAATAAAAATCGAAATGGCCGAACGTGGCGCGATTTCGTATGCGGCGTATATGACGTATGTGCAAAAAAACCTGTGCCAAAAAAGAATAGGTTGACCAATAAAATATATAAATCAAATTAATTAAACACACCTGAAATACTGATTTGGCTGGCTCTATTTCTTAGTTCCTCGTTTTCCGTGCCCTTGGGCTGATCTGTGTCATCACTCTTTGTCTCAATTTCCTTGGCGTTCTGTTGAGATGCTGTATTGTTAGCTTCCGTTTCTGTGCCATTGCTATATTGTCTTGGTTGAGGACTTGGTAGAACATTATCTCTGAGATATATGTCACTTTTATTTCTTTGTATGTCTGGTTTAACCATAGGCCATCCTTTTGAAAATAAAAATCTGATAATATAATATCCTAAAAGCATCAGGTGATAAAAACATCTTTATTTCTATAAACTTAAAAAGTCATAGTAAAACGTACTTATATTAAGAAACTTATTAATATTATCAATTATTATTATTAATTCTTTATTATTTGGCTTTTGATTTAGTACTCATCAATCAACCAAAGGAAAAGGAAGTCCAAGATGCATGAAATTAGGAATTGAACAAAAAAAGAACAAAAAAATGAACGAGTTACCGAACGAACAGACCAACGTACGAACAAACGAACGAACTAATGATTAAACATACGAACAAACGAACAAACAAATGATTAAACGTACGAACAAAGGAAAGAACTAATGATTAAACGTACGGACAAACGAACGAACTTATAATTAAACGTACGAACAAACGAACGAACTAATGATTAAATGTATGAACAAACGAACGAACTAATGATTAAACGGACGAACAAACGAACGAACAAATGATTAAGCGTACAAACAAACGAACGAACTTATAATTAAACGTACGAACAAACGAACGAACTAATGATTAAACGGACGAACAAACGAACGAACCAATGAATAAACATAAGAACAAACGAACGAAGTAATGATTAAACGGACGAACAAACGAACGAACTAATGATTAAACGGACGAACAAACGAAAGAATGGACGAACGATGAAACAAACAAACAAATGAACGAACGAATAAATGAATGAATGAATTCAATCCTATCAAATTTAAAGGTATACCTTCTCCGCATCTCAGCCATGTTTCGTTGAATCTTGTTTCTATGGTTACGGGTACTTGACGAACATATATGCTGCGGCATGGTACTATCTCGGTTTCAAATATTTTGTTGGTTGGTGCGTGCACTATCAGAAACTTAAACGTCACCCAGCTCTCCTTAGGGACCCTTAAAATTATCACAGTTTATTCAAAATTCTCAATGACATTTTGAAATCTGGTATATGCAGTTTTGGCTTAAGCAGACATATTTTATTAGAACTAGTTGGATTCAGTTTAAAAGTCATTTTGATGGAGTGGTTATAATACGACACTGAGTTTGTTACTGATCCGTCCATTATTAAACAATTGAAGCAGAAATATGATGTCGTGTTCTTTCGTACGTGTCCATCAATGTTTTTTGTTTGTTTGTTTGTTTCTTTCTTTTTGGGCCATTCAAGTCTTTGTAACTCCCTTAACTTTTAAGACTATATCATAAAAAATACGTTTAAGTAATACGACGATTCCTGGTAAGGTCTAAATGGAGGATATGATTGCAGTTGAGTTTTTTTTCTTTTCACATTCTGAAAGTGAATTCCTGAGAGTAAAATAGAAAAATAAATTTAACACTAAAATAGTTTCACTAAACAAATACACAAAAATTCAATACATACCATATTTCTTTTAACCAAATATTATTCCCAATGCGCTGACACCGCGGGGCAATATTGGGATCTTCATTGCCAAGTTGGGGGCTGTTTCCTACCACAGCAACGTAATACTGGCATGGACTAATGGGGTACCCAAGAAGTCCTTTCTGAACTTTAATTGTTAACTTCACTCTATCTCTTCTGGAATTTGCTGTAGACATCTACAAGTGTTTATACTAAATGTTTGAATATACATAATGCTTATTTTTACCAGAACAAATTAGTATTTTACCTCACCATAAAATATCTATTTTTACTAAATTATTTAAAAACAAATGTTAAAAAACGCGGAAGAAAAAATGCCGGTGAGTTTTTTTTTAAAATTTATTAAACACTTTTTTTTAGCTTTTCTTTTTATTGTACAGAATTTATAAGATATAAATGACATATGATTCACCGAAGTTTATTAGATATTTAGGTATTTTCGACATATGAATCAATAGCCCACATTTCTGAATGAAAAAAAATGTCAAAAGTTAAACTGCTTACCTTTTCAAACTCTAGCATTTTTCAGAAATACTCATTTTAATATTCTTTGCTTGCGCTTTGTAGATGTTCTAGTGACTGTCGTCTGCAGTAACGTAGTAACAACGTTAGATATATTACGTCATAACGTGCTATTACCCATAAAGCAATGCGGCTCGTTTTTAATGAATGTTTAAAATTTTAGGGCAAAATGTACTTATTTGTTCCAATTCGTAACGATTTAATGGAGGAATTTATAATTCAGTGGAAACTGTTTATTAATAGAATAAATGGTATGGAAAATGTAGGCCAAAATAAACTAAGACAGCATTCCCTGTATAAGTCAGAGTTATTGTAAAATAATACTACCTATCAAGCATCTATCAGCTTTCAGTAAATTTCGGTGCGGAGTTGCTCTTTTAAGGATTGAAACTGGTCGTTATTGAAAGCATTAGTCTTGTGGACAGAAAATGCACCTTTTGTAATATTTTAGAGGACGAATGTCATGTTCTTTTTAACTGCAAGATGTATGACTGTTTGAGACAAGATCCTTAAATGAAAGTGGAACAGATATTTCCAGCATTTCCACACATGAGTGAGATTGATAAACTTGTTCATTTATTATCAAACCATTTCAGCCAAAACCTGTTTTAATATTTTACGGAAACGAACACTTTCATGTGTAAGTAATGTCCTTTTTACTTGCATATTATTCATTTGTCAACTAAATATTACATTGGTCCCTCCATTTGGATTCCTCTGCTTTTCTCGCTATTTTCTCTTCTGGTATGGTGATAATTAAGCCTAATTATTTGCAACAGTGGTAGTCAGATTACACATTAAGTATAGCAACATGTTTTGTTAACACCATTTTCTTTGTTTTTTGATAACCCTAACTTTTTATTTAATATATAAGTGACAATTTTAATTTTTCACAACTAAAAGTCAAGACCATCACAATTAGAAACAAGGATAAAGTTAGAGGATTCCAACTGAAAGGACAATGTGCTATTTGGTCTACCTTTGATGTTATCTGATTAAGGGAGACAATTTTTTATCAGGAATGTCCCTCATTTTCTGAAAGGCTACTTCGCTTTACAAACAACCTCTTTCAAAATGTGTCAGCTGCTATACCTCTTTCACAATGTCTTACTTCCATAACTCATTAACAATGCCATTATTCCATAACTCATTCACCTATTTAACATGGTAATATTTTAAATAGCTTTGAAAACACTGGAATTCAGTATAACTCAGGTTATTACATGTATATGTATGTAACAAGACTTGTTCGCGGACAGCACGCTCCACGTTTCACAGTGCTTGATAATAAATCATAAGTCAAACAAGAGGCCCGAGTGAAAAAAAATGAATGGGGGAGGGCAATTACCTGGTCATGTAAGATGAAAACACATTCTTTTTTGCGGAGAGGGGTGGGTGAGTACGCATTCAAGATTTATAATTATTTTTTGAGCGGTGGGGTAGGGGGGTCTGGTGACGGGTAGTGGATAAGGTGGGAGTGGGTAGGTTGGATGGGGAATCAAGTGCCTACGTATTAAAAAATGTCGATGGGGTGAGCTAACAGGTCCCGGGGAAGGGGGGCGTCCCATGCAACAATCTTTGTAGGAATCTTGCTGGTGATCAAATATTCCAAGTTTGGAGGGAATATCTTTGGCACATTTTGAAAAATGAACATTAACAAAAAGGTTAACAAAGAAATTTTAAGTTGAAAAAGAAGGGGCATAACTTTGCACAAATATATATATGAGGGTTATTTGTCCTTGAGAAATGATGTTGTACTTTGATACTGAACATGTATTCTTAATTTGAAGTAAATAGCTTTGATAGTTTCTGAAAAATGGACCTTAACATAAAGGTTAACCAACGCCGACGCCTAGGCCGACGCTGAAGCCATCAAGAGGGTCATGGCAATAGCTCCACTTTTTTTCTTCAAAAAGTGGAGCTAATAAGTATGCAAACATTTAAACATGACTATAGGATGGTTGTGCACACAAGATTTACTATATACCTCGTAGATGACAAACCAAAAAAGGGCAATAATCCACTGCAAACTGATCAAAGAAAAAATTCTGTACTTCTTGCACAACTACGCATTGTGGTCTATTATGTGTGAGAGTTTAGTTTCAATCCACGTATGGGTTTAGGAGAAGTTGCGCCCAACAGATTTACGATATATATGGCATGTATGAAAAGACCAACAAAGGGCGATAATCCACTAATAACTGATCAGAGAAAAAAATGTTTACTTCTTGCACAACTACGCATCGTGGTCTATGATGTGTGTGAGTTTGGTTTTAATCCACCCATGGGTGTAGGAAGAGTTGCGCACACAAGATTTACTATATATGGTATGTATGAAAAACCAACATAGGGCAATAATCCAGTAAAAACTGATCAGAGAAAAAATTGCATTACTTCTCACACAACTACGCATCGTGGTTTATTATTTGTGCGTGTTTGGTTTCAACCACCCGGCATGGATGTAGATTTACTATATCAGACTCCTCACAGTGATTTTACTGGCAAAGTGTAGTGTCTCAGCACTATAACTACCTTTTGCATAATTTTGGAGTTATTTCCCTTTGTATTTTTTTCTTCATACTTTTTTTGTACAGGGAATAACTCTAAAAGTATTAGAATATTTACTTGGAATTTCACAGCCGGATTTATCTCATTAAGGAGAAGCACACTGTTTAAACAAGGGTTACCTTCGATGGATGCAAAACATCAATACATGTAATTAAAAATATCCTTCGTACTGTTTAACATAACTGAACACAATATCAGATGACGCATAAGTTCCAGGCTGAAAAAACCAAATTGTTTATTGTGCGTAGTTGATTTAACATTGTAAGGTCAGAAAAAAGACATATGATAGAAACTTAAATGGCTTTCCAAAAGCAAAACAAACTCGGGACAATATTATGTAATATTTTCTTTTTGAATAAATAATCAGAGATTTATATAAAATTATTAGGTGAAAAACAATATTCATTTATGCAAAATAGGATTTGATGCACGCGGCCACAGCTACTCCTGTGGCAACAAAGGCAAGTCCTTTCTTGCTGAACGGGAACTTCCACGTGAATGAAGAGTTTCCCAATATGTATTCATGTTTGGATATCTCTTTTGCTTTGTAACCAATGTTTATGTCAGCCTTAGCCGAGTCAGTAGAAATAAACTTTGTTGTTGGCCCAGTAAATATTCCTGCTTCAGTAGTCATAGAAGATTCTGAAAAGAAATCAGAAGTTAAAGAAATTGAAGTAAAATTGTAGAAATAGAACGCTTGTCATAAACAGTTTACGGCTGATGGGTCAGCTTTATTCACCGAATGTTCAACTTGGATATAAAAGTAAATTAATGCAGAACTAAATGATTTCAAAAATCATAGCTTACGAAAAACTAATCAAGGTGTCGTTGCTTTCCGACTTTTTAAGGACAAAGATTAGATCATTTCCTCTTGGCTGGATGCCACAATATCAAAAAGAAATGCTTAGATAAAATGCTTAAAATCAAATCATATGCTGCAATACTGCAGATGTTGACTAAGATATTCATGCTCAGATATGTATAAAAAACACGTTGTATTTCAACATACCAGTTTGCTTTCTGTTGTCTGAGAATGCGTTTTCGATTTCATACACCCTGGTGTTAAGCATAACTGGCGGCTTGTCAATAGTTCCAGGTAGCTCTGTGATGATTGCTGGCGAATTGTCAACAGTAGCTGGTAGATCTGTGGTGATTGCTGGCGGATTGTGAACAGTAGCTGGTAGCTCTGTGATGATTGCCGGCGGTTTGTTAACAGTAGCTGGTAGCTCTATCATGATTGCTGGCGGGATATAATCCGTAATGGTAGGTCGGAGGTCTTTGTCATTTCTGGAAATGGTTTGATGGGCTGTTTGTATGACATCTGAAATGTGTTTTTAGAAATTTAAAATTTAATTTCTTATATTGTGATGTCAGTATATATGTTTCTGACTGTAAAAAGTATACTCAATTTAATCAGTATTCTGATTTTTTTTTTAAATATAACATTTCAGAACTAACAAAGCTGGTTTCAAGCACTTTAGCTTTCATATTAACAGATAGACTGGAACATAGGTCTCTGCAGAAATTTTCAATAAAAGTGTTATTTCACTAGAATGCTCAAGCAAGGTTTATTTCTCAGCAACATCAATTATCAAATGCAAAAGTAACTAAAGTATATACATGTACCAGTATTAAAACAGTAAAAGTGTATTGATAAAAAACTAAATCGTATTTCTCTTGATAAAGAGAAAAATATGTTTCGTTTATGACTACCTGGAAGTTTCACAATGTCGAAACAAGATTTTTCTTGAAGTTTGGGTGCATTCTCCATAGTCGATAGCGATACATTGGCGACTGTTTGTTCTGTGTTGCCAGTAAGAATGGGTCTTAGAGATCTGTCATACCTCGGAACAATATGATCGTTTCTGTACGGATGTCTCTTGCGTGTAACCGAACCTGTACCAAAGAAGAAAGTTTCCTATAAAATTCTATATAATCAAGCGTACATGAAACAGTTGAGACACAACTTGTAACAACTCGACTGAAAAACGGAATCACCCGAGGATAGCCGAATGCCAGAGACACCTCCTAAATGATACAGAGAAGTATTTGACAGACACTTTAGAATTTCAGGTAAAGTCATATCCGAAAGAGCTTTGGAGATACTAGTGGAGCAATTCTGGAATGTAAATCTAGCATGTACATTTAAACACGCAGAAATAGTAACAAAGCAAAAATACTGTCACTAAAGAAATAATTTAAAAAAGGAACTTAACTTTCATCTTAATAAAGAAACAATGTCTAAGCCATTGTTAAGTTGTGCTGTTAAAACTAATATTTATTTTGAAAGTTCATTTATATTTAATTATTAATTTATGCATATACATGCATAAAGGTTTGAAATAATTACAGTATATAATGTTCAACTTTAAGAATTTACCATATTTTCTCATAGGAATAGGTTGGACGTCAGTCAGTGTAATATTCCTTGCCACTCCTTTAGTTGTCAGAGTGCACATTTTGCCAGCTTTTTCGAGCAACATCTGTCTAAGCACATCTGTTGGAAGCCTGGAAGATAGTAATAATTACAATTATACTTTCAAGTTTTCTAACCAATAGATATTCACAAGGTGACTAATCTTGAACTATTACGTAATTAAAGATGTTTACTGTAGAAAAACTAACTGTCATTTTATCTCATTCAGTTTATCTTTAATCAAGTACATGTTTAAGACAAAAATGCAATCAAACTTTCGGAAACGTGTATCATTGAGGGATTATAAAGTACGAGGTTAATTTGTATTTAAACATTTTACATAACTTCGAAAATGTTATATGATTTCATACCATAACTGTTGGTAGTAGTGGCCATTCTGTATGTCTGTTTTACCATCAGTGGGTTTGAACCCGATACCTTAAGCGAATCTGACCACATCTTTTGGACACAAGTAGAAACGCTTAAAAACTGAGCTACTGATTCCCATCTGGATTTTCAACATGCCATCTTTCTTTTCCAACACCTGAAACAATTTACCAGTAGTTAAATCCATTCGTTTTGCGTATATATACAGTCACGTTCAAACAGTATATTTCATAACCATTTGTCCAAAGTATCTATAATAATTTTATTATTGGCAATATTCATTCCAAAGACAGTCCAACTTATAGAATAAGCGCGCGAACCAGTCTAGCGTTACTCTTTTACTGGTCGTGAAGTACATTTCTTGATAACCACTTACCTTTTCTAGTTTGAATTCCTTTCTGATCTCATTTAAGACTTTGAACATTTCTTCCCTGGATATCATTTTGTGTTCTCTTCTACCGTCGCCTGCTGCATTATGGTCGATCTCTTTTAAACTGGACTGGTTGTCACTTGACTGGCTTCCTTCGATTTCTGTAGCTGTTGAAAAATGACATCAGCGATGATAGAATAAAAAAATGTTTTTGAGCGTGATAATTGGAACGTTTCTTTAAAGTTAATGGAAAGAAATGCGAACTAAAAATTATTGCCAATATATGTGTAATGGAGTCATTACATTAAGAAGTCTCCACACAGTCAGTCTTTCTTCCTGAGTTTGTTTTAATTTAGACGAAAAAAGATGAATGCCACAATGAGAATGACACTCTTAAGAAACAAAGAGCATTATCTAAACATATATGTGCAAAAAAACAACAGCATTGTCAAACAAGAACAGTTTGACCAATAAAATAGATACATCAAATTAATTAAACACACCTGAAAGACTGATTTCGCTGGCTTTATTGCTTAGTTCCTCGTTTCCCGTGCCTCTGGGCTGATCTGTGTCTTCACTCTTTGTGTCAATTTCCTTGGCTTTCTGTTGAGATGCTGTTTCTGTATTGTTAGCTTCCGCTTCTGTGCCATTGCTATATTGTCTTGGCTGAGGACTTGGTAGAACATTATCTCTGAGATATATGTCACTTTTATTTCTTTGTATGTCTGGTTTAACCATGGCCCATTCTTTTGAAAATAAAAATCTGAAAATATAATATCCCTAAAGCATCAGGTGATAA
This sequence comes from Cyclina sinensis, assembly GCA_012932295.1. Taxonomy (NCBI): domain Eukaryota; kingdom Metazoa; phylum Mollusca; class Bivalvia; order Venerida; family Veneridae; genus Cyclina; species Cyclina sinensis. The sequence goes on along the minus strand of JAAONU010000012.1, from coordinate 53,004,493 downwards.
AAACATCTTTATTTCTATATACCTAAAAAGTCATAGGTAAAGCGTACTTTTATTAAGAAACTTTATTATTAATCCTTTATTTTTTTTGGCTTTTTACTTACTTATTAGACGAACAGTAAAAGATAGTTCACGATGCATTAAATTAGGAATTGAACAAAAAAGAACAAACAAATGAACGAATAAACGAACGAATGGATGAACGATTAAACGAAAACGAACGAACGAACGAATGAATGAATTCAATCCTATCAAATTTAAAGATATACCGTTTCCTCCTCTCAGCCATATTTCGTTGAATCTTGTCTCTATGGTTACGGGTACTTGACGAACATATATGCTGCGGCATGGTACTATCTCGGTTTCAAATATTTTGTTGGTTGGTGCATGCACTATCAGAAACTTAAACTTCACCCAGCTCTCTTTAGGGACCCTGAAAATTATCACAGTTTATTCAAAATTCTCAATGACATTTTGAACTCTGGTATATAGAGTTTTGGCTTAAGCAGACATATTTTATTAGAACTAGTTGGATTCAGTTTAATTATTACAGAAAGGTTATGTTTACAATTCCAGGAAGTCATTTTGATGGAGTGGTTATAATACGACACTGAGTTTGTTACTGATCCGGCCATTATTAAACAGTTGAAGCAGAAATATGATGTCGTGTTCTTTCGTACGTGTCCATCAATGTTTGTTTGTTTGTTCGTTTCTTTCTTTCTTTTTGGGCCATTCAAGTCTTTGTAACTCCCTTAACTTTTAAGGCTATATCATAAAAATTACGTTTAAGTAATACGACGATTCCTGGTAAGGTCTAAATGGAGGATATGATTGCAACTGAGTTTTTTTTTCCTTATCACATTCTGAAAGTGAATTCCTGAGAGTAAAATAGAAAAACAAATTTAACACTAAAATATTTTCACTAAACAAATACACAAAAATTCAATACATACCATATTTCTTTTAACCAATTATTATTCCCAATGCGCTGACACCGAGGGGCAATATTGGGATCTTCACTGCCAAGTTGGGGGCTGTTTCCTACCACAGCAACGTAATACTGACATGGACTAATGGGGTACCCAAGAAGTCCTTTCTGAACTTTAATTATTACTTTCACTCTATCTCTTCTGGAATTTGCTGTAGACATCTACAAGTGTTTATACTTAATGCTTGAATATACATAATGCTTATTTTTACCAGAACAAATTAGTATTCTACCTCAACATAAAATATCTATTTTTACTAATTTATTTCGAAAAAAATGTAAGAAAAGGCGAAAGAAAAAAATGCCGATGAGCTTTTTTAAAATTAATTAAACATTTCATTGTATTAGCTTTTCTTTTTATTGTACAAAATTAATAAGATATAAATGACATATGATTCACTGAAATTTATAAGATATTTATGTATTTTCGACATTCGAATCAATAGACCACATTTCTGAATGAAAAAAAATGTCAAAAGTTAAACTGCTTACCTTTGTAAACTCTAGAAATTTTCAGAAATACTCATTTTAATATTCTTTGCTTGCGCTTTGTAAATGTTCTGTTGACTGTCGTCTGCGGTAACGTAGTAACAACGTTAGATATATGACGTCATAACGTGCTATTACCCATAAAGCATTGCGACTCGTTTTTAATGAATGTTGTATTTTTTTGTTCCAATTCGTAACGAATTAATTGAGGAATTTATAAATCAGTGGAAACTGTTTTTTAATAGAATAAATGGTATAGAAAATGCAGGCCAAAATTAACTAAGACAGCATTCCCTGTATAAGTCAGAGTTATTGTAAAATAATATTACCTATCCAGCATCGTTCAGCTTTCAGTAAATTTCGGTGCGGAGTTGCTCCTTTAAGGATTGAAACTGGTCGTTATTGAAAGCCTTAGTCTTGCAGACAGAAAATGCACCTTTTGTGATATTTTAGAGGATGAATGTCATGTTCTTTTTAACTGCAAGATGTATAACTGTTTGAGACAAGATCCTTAAATGAAAGTGGGACAGATATTTCCAACATTTCCACACATGAGTGAGATTAATAAACTTGTTCATTTATGCTCAAACCATTTCAGCCAAAACCTGTTTTAATATTTTACGGAAACGAACACTTTCATGTGTAAATAATGTCCTTTTTACATGCATAATATTCTTTTATCAACTAGATATCACATTGGTCCTTCCACTTGGATTCCTCTGCTTTTATCGCTATTTTCTGTTTGGCTATGGTGATAATTAAGCCTAATTATTTTCAACAGTGGTAGTCAGATTACACATTAAGTCTAGCAAGATGTTTTGTTAACACCATTATCTTTGTTTTTTGATAATCCTAACTTTTTACTTAATATATTAGTGACAATTTTAATTTTTCACAACTAAAAGTCAAGACCATCACAATTAGAAACAAGGATAAAGTCAGAGGATTTCAACTTAAAGGACAATGTGCTATTTGGTCTACCTTTGATATTATCTGATTAAGGGAGACAATTTGTTATCAGGAATGTCTCTCATTGCCTGATAGGCTAAGAGTACTTCGCTTTACAAACAACCTCTTTCAAAACGTGTCAGCTGCTATACCTCTTTCACAATGTCTTACTTCCATAACTCATTAGGAATGCCTTTCTTCCATAACTCATTCACCTATTTAACAATATAGTAATTATTTTAAATACCTATGAAAACACTGGATTTCAGTATTACTAAGGTTATTACATGTATAATGTATGTAACAAGACCTGTCCGCGGACAGCACGCTCCACGTTTCACAGTGCTTGATAATAAATTATAAGTCAAACAAGAGGCCCGAGTGAAAAAATTGAATGGGGGAGGGCAAGTACCTGGTCATGTAAGATGAAAAAACATTTTTTTTGCGGAGAGGGGTGGGGGAGTTACGCATTCAAGATTTATCAGTTTTTTTGGGGTGGGTGGGGGGTGTCTGGTGACGGGTAGTGGAAAAGGTGGGAGTTGGTAAGTTGGATGGGGAATCAAGTACCTACGTATTAAAAATCGTCGAGGGGTGGGCTAACAGGTCCCGGGGGTGGGGCGGGGGGGGGGGCGTCCCATGCAAGAGGGCGGGGACAGTACCTAAAAATAAATAGTTTAGTTCTAGGCGAAAAAAAAACCAACGAATTTTAGGAGGGTATGATGGGGTCGGGGATCTGAGTTAAGTACCTACATATATAAAAAAAATAATGAAAAAAATATCGGGGGTGGTTGGGGTTAAATACTTACTAGTACCCATTCCATGTACACGGGTACCAACAATCTTTGTAGGAATCTTGCTGGTGATCAAATATTCCAAGTTTGGGGGGAATATCTTTGGCTGTTTTTGAGAAATGGACATTAACAAAATGGTTAACCAAGAAATTTTAGTTGAAAAAGAGGGGCATAACTTTGTACAAATACATATGAGGGTTATTTGTCCTTGAGAAATGGTGTTGTACTTTGATACTGAACATGTATTCTTGATTTGAAGTAAATAGCTTTGATAGTTTCTGAAAAATGGACCTTAACATAAAGGTTAACCAACGCCGACGCCTAGGCCGACGCTGACACCATCAAGAGGGTCATGACAATAGCTCCACTTTTTTTCTTCAAAAAGTGGAGCTAATAAGTATGCCAACATTTAAACATGTCTGTAGGAGAAGTTGCGCACACAAGATTTACTATGTATCTGATAGATGAAAAACCAACAAAGGGAAATAATCCACTGAAAACTGATCAAAGAAAAAAATGTTTACTTCTTGCACATCTACACATCGTGGTCTATAATGTGTGCGAGATTTGTTTCAGTCCAGCAAAGGGCAATAATCCACTGAAATCTGATCAGAGAAAAAATTCTTTACTTCTTGCACAACTACACATCGTGGTCTATTATGTGTGAGAGTTTAGTTTCAATCCATCTATGGGTTTAGGAGAAGTTGCGCCCAACAGATTTACGATATATATGGCATGTATGAAAAACCAACAAAGGGCAATAATCCACTAAAAACTGATCAGAGAAAAAAATGTTTACTTCTGGCACAACTACGCATCGTGGTCTATAATGTGTGTGAGCTTGGTTTCAATCCACCCATGGGTGTAGGATGAGTTGCGCACACAAAATTTCCTATATATGACATGTATGAAAAGACCAACAAAGGGTAATAAATTTCTAATAATCCACTGAAAACCGATCAGAGAAAATACTTTTTTTACTTCTTGAACAACTAGTCATCGTGGTCTATTATGTGTGCGAGTTTTGTTTCAATCCACCCGTGAATGTAGGAGGAGTTGCGCACACAAGATTTACTATATATGGCATGTATGAAAAACCAAAAAAAAGGGCAATAATCCAGTAAAAACTGATCAGAGAAAAAATTTCGTTACTTCTCACTACGAATCGTGGTTTATTATGTGTGCGTGATTTCAACCATCTACTATATCAGACTCCTCACAGTGATTTGATTGGCTACGCTCAAATCTATTTTATAGATTGATAGATCACATAGGCAAAGTGTAGTGTCTCAGCACTATAACTACCTTTTGCATAATTTTGGAGTTATTTCCCTTTGTATTTTTTTTTCATACTTAATTTGTGTACAGGGTATAACTCTAAAAGTATTAGAATATTTACTTGGAATTTCACAGCTGGATTTATCTCATTAAGGAGAAGCACACAGTTTAAACAAGGGTTACCTTCGACAGGCACGGATTTACCGGGGGGGCTTATGGGGCCCAATGGGTTCGATGAATGCAAAACATCAATACATGTATTTAAAAATATCCTTTGTACTGTTGAACATAACTGAACACAATATCAGATGACGCATAAGTTCCGGGCAGAAGAAACCAAATTGTTTATTGTGCGTAGTTGATTTAACATTGTACGGTCAGAAAAAAAGACATATGATAGAAACTTAAAGGGCTTTCCAAAAGCAAAACAAACTCGGGACAATTTTATGTAATATTTTCTTATTGAAACAATAATCAGAGATTTATATAAAATGATTAGGTGAAAAACAATATTCATTTATGCAAAATAGGATTTGATGCAAGCGGCCACAGCTACTCCTGTGGCAACAAAGGCAAGTCCTTTCTTGCTGAACGGGAACTTCCACGTGAATGAAGATTTTTCTGATATGTTTTCTTGTGTTGATATATCTTTTGTTTCATAACCAATGTTTACGTCAGCCTTGGATGCGTCAGCTGAAATAAACTTTGTTGTCTGCTCAGTGAATATTCCTGCTTCAGGAGTCATAGAAGATTCTGAAAAGAAATTAAAATTAAAAGAAATTGAAGTAAAATTGTAGAAATAGAACGCTTGTCATAAACAGTTTACGGCTGATGGGTCAGCTTTATTCACCGAATGCTCAACTTGGATATAAAAGTAAATTAATGCAGAACTAATTGATTTCAAAATCGTACAGTAGCTAACGGAAAAATATTCATGGTGTCGTTTGTTTCCGACTATTCAAGGACTATTTAATGCCACAATATCGAAAAAAAATGCCTACATAAAATTAACAGAGCTTAAATTTTAATCATATGCTGCAGAACGAGTACTGCAAGATGTTGACTTAGATATTCATGCTCAGATATGTATAAGAAACTCGTTGTATTTCAACATACCAGTTTGCTGTCTGTTGTCTGAGAATGCGTTTTCGATTTCATACATCCTGGTGTCGAGCATAACTTGCGGCTTGTCAACAGTAGTTGGTAACTCTGTCATGATTGCTGGCGGCTTGTCAATAATACCTGGTGGCTCTGTCATGATTGCTGGCGGCTTGTCAATAATACCTGTTGGCTCTGTGATGATTGCTGGCGGATTGTCAATAATACCTGGTGGCTCTGTTATGATTGCTGGCGGATTGTCAACAGTAGCTATAGCTGGTAACTCTATCATGATTGTTGGCGGGATGTAATCCGTAATGATAGGCCGGAGGTCTTTGTCATTTCTGGAAATGGTTTGATTGGCTGTTTGTTTGGTATCTGAAAATGTTTATCAGAAATTTAGAATTTAGTATATGTTTCTGACCATAAAACTGATTTTTAGTACCACATTTAAGAGCTAACAAAGCTGGTTTTAAGCACTATATCTCTCATATTAGCAGATAGACTGGAACAGAGGTCTCTGCAGAAATTTTCAGTAAAAATATTATTTCACTAGGTGTTCAAGCAAGATTTATTTCTCAGCAACATAAATTATCAAATGTAAAAGGATTTAAGTAAAGAATACACCAGTATTTAAACAGTAAAAGTGTATTGATAAAAACTAAATCGTATTTCTCTTGATAAAAAGAAAAAGAAAAATATGTTTCGTTTATCAATACCTGGAAGTTTTACAATGTCGAAACAAGATTTTTCTTGAAGTTTAGGTCCATTCTCCATAGTTGATAGCGGTGCATTGGCGACTGTTTGTTCTGTGTTGCCAGTAATAATGGGTCTTAGAGATATGTCATACCTCTGAGCAATATGATCGTTTCTGTACGGAGTTTTCTTGCATGCAACCGAACCTGTACCAAGGAAGAACGTATTCTATAAAAAAATTATATAATCAAGCGTGTATGAAACTGTTGAGACACCACTCGTAATAACTCGACTGAAAAACGGAATCACCCGAGGATAGCCGAATGCCAGAGACACCTACTAAATGATACAGAGAAGTATTGAACAGACACTTTAGAATTTCAGCTAAAGTCATATCTGAAAGAACATTGGAGATACTAGTGGAGCAATTCTGGAATGTACATCTACCATGTCCACATTTGAACACGCAGAAATGGTAACAAAGCAAAAATACTGACACAGTAGAAATAATTTACAAAAAGGAGCTTAACTTTCATCTTAAAAAGAAACAATGTCTAAGCCATGGTTAAGTTGTGCTGTTAAAAGTAATATTTTTCTTTTTAAAGTTCATTTATATTTGATTATTAAGTTATACATATACATGCATAAAGGTTTGAAATAATTACAGTATATAATGTTCAACTTTTAGAATTTACCATATTTTCTCATCGGAATAGGTTGGACGTCAGTCTGTGTAATATTCCTTGCCACTCCTTTAGTTGTCAGAGTGCACATTTTGCCAGCTTTTTCGAGCAACATCTGTCTAAGCACATCTGTTGGAAGCCTGGAAGATAGTAATGGTTATAATTATAATTTCAAGTTTTTTAACCAATAACTGTTCATATGGTTACGTAATCTTGAACTATTACGTAATTAAAGATGTTTACTGTATAAAAACTAACAGTCATTTTTATCTCATTCAGTTTTTCTTTAAGCAAGTACAGTTTAAAACAAAAAATGCAATCGAACTTTCGGAAACGTGTATCATTGATGGATTTTAAAGCACGGGTTAATGTGTATTTAAACATTTTACATAACTTCGAAAATGTTATATGATTTCGTACCATAACTGTTGGTAGTAGTGGCCATTCTGTATGTCTGTTTGACCATCAGTGGGTTTGAACCCAATGCCTTCAGCGAATCTGACCACATCTTTTGGACACAGGTAGAAACGCTTCAAAACTGAGCTACTGATTCCCATCTGGATTTTCAACATGCCATCTTTCTTTTCCAACACCTGAAACAATTTTAGTAGTTTAGGGAAGTAAGTAAAATTTATTCGTTTTGTGCAAATATCACAGCCACGTTCAAACAGTTTATTTCATAACAATTTGTCCAAAGTATCTTGAATTGTTCGCAATATTTATTCCAAAGACAGTCCAAAATATAGAATAAGCGCGGGAACCAGTCTAGCGTTACTCTTTTACTGGTCGTGAAGTACATTTCTTGATAACAACTTACTTTTTCTAGTTTGAATTCCTTTCTGATCTCATTAAAGACTTTAAACATCTCTTCCCTGGATATCATTTTGTGTTCTCTCCTACCGTCGCCTGCTGCATTATGGTCGATCTCTTTTAAACTGGACTGGTTGTCACTTGACTGGCTTCCTTCGATTTCTGTAGCTGTTGAAAAATGACATCAGCGATGATAGAATAAAAAAATGTTTTTAAGCGTGATAATTAGAACGTTTCTTTAAAGTTAATGGAAAGAAATGCGAACTAAAAATTATTGCCAATATATGTGTAATGGAGTCATTACATTAAGAAGTCTCCACACAGTCAGTCTTTCTTCCTGAGTTTGTTTTAATTTAGTCGAAAAAAGTTGAATGCCACAATGAGAATGACACTCTTAAGAAACAAAGAGCACTATCTAAACATATATGTGCAAAAAACAACAACAGCATTGTCAAACAAGAAAAGTTTGACCAATAAAACAGATAAATGAAATTAATTAAACACACCTGAAAGACTGATTTGGCTGGCTCTATTTCTTAGTTCCTCGTTTCCCGTGCCTCTGGGCTGATCTGTGTCTTCACTCTTTGTCTCAATTTCCTTGGCTTTCTGTTGAGATGCTGTTTCTGTATTGTTGACTTCCGCTTCTGTGCCATTGCTATATTGTCTTGGTTGAGGACTTGGTAGAACATTATCTCTGAGATATATGTCACTTTTCTGTCTTTGTGTGTCTGGTTTAACCATAGGCCATCCTTTTGAAAATAAAAATCTGATAATATAATATCCTAAAAGCATCAGGTGATAAAAACATCTTTATTTCTATATACTTAAAAAGTCATAGGTAAAGCGTACTTCTATTAAGAAACTTTATTATTAATCCTTTATTTTTTTGGCTTTTGACTTACTTATTAGACCAACAGAAAAGATAGTTCAAGCTGCATTAAATTAGGAATTGAACAAAAAAGAACAAACAAATGAACGAATAAATGAACAAACGAAAGAATGGATGAACGATTAAACGAAAACGAACGAACGAATAAATGAATGAATTCAATCCTATCAAATTTAAAGATATACCTTTTCCTCCTCTCAGCCATGTTTCGTTGAATCTTGTTTCTATGGTTACGGGTACTTGACGAACATATATGCTGCGGCATGGTACTATCTCGGTTTCAAATATTTTGTTGGTTGGTGCGTGCACTATCAGAAACTTAAACGTCACCCAGCTCTCTTTAGGGACCCTGAAAATTATCACAGTTTATACAAAAATCTCAATGACATTTTGAACTCTGGTATATGCAGTTTTGGCAGTTTTATTAGAACTAGTTGGATTCAGTTTAACTATGGCAGAAGGGTTATGTTTACAATTCCAGTAAGTCGTTTTGTTTGAGTGGTTATAATACGACACTCTAAGTTTCTTACTGACTTGCCCATCAATTAACAATGGGAGCAGAAATATGATATCGCGTTCTTTCGTCCGTGTCGATCAATGTTTGTTTGTTTGTTTCTTTTTAGGTCATTCAAGTCTTAGTAACTCCCTTAACTTTTAAGGTTTATCATAAATATTTATGTTCAAGTAATACGACGATTCCTGGTAAGGTCTAAATGGAGGATATGACTGCAGTAGAGGTATTTTTTTTTCTTTTCGCAATTCTGAAAGTGAATTCCCGGGAGTACAGTAGAAACACAAATTTTATGAGCTTTAACCCTAAAATAGTTTCATTAAACAAAGCATATATACAAATATTCTATTCATACCATATTTCTTTTAACCAAATATTATTCCCAATACGCTGACAACGCGGGGCAATATTGGGATCTTCATTGCCAAGTTGGGGGCTGTTCCCTACCACAGCAACGTAATACTGACATGGACTAATGGGGTACCCAAGAAGTCCTTTCTGAACTTTAATTGTTAACTTCACTCTATCTCTTCTGGAATTTGCTGTAGACATCTACAAGTGGTTATAATAAATGCTTGAATATACATAATGCATGTTTGTATCATCAGTGTTATTTAAGATATAAATTAATTTTACCTCACCATAAAATACCTATTTCTACTAATTTATTTCAAGTTTTTTTTAACATAGAAAACTCGGTAGAAAAAATTGCCGATGAGCTTTTTTTTTTTTAATTTAATATTCCTTTCATTTTATTAGCTTTTCTTTCTATCATACGTAATCAGAAAGATAAAAATGACATGTGATTCACTCAAGTGTGTTATAAATTTTGGTATTTTTGACATATGAATCAATAGCCCACATGTTTTAATTGAAAAAAGTCAAAAAATAAATTGCTTACCTTTTTCAAACTCTAGAAATGTTCAGAAATACTCATTTTAATATTCTTTGCTTGCGTTTTGTAAATGTTCTGTTGACTGTCGTCTGCGGTAACGTAGTAACGACGTTAGATATATGACGTCATAAGATTACTTTCATAATGTCCTATTACCCATAAAGCATTGCGAGTCATTTTTAATGAATAAGTTTACATTTTTAGGAAAAATATGCATTTTGAACAAATGATAATCTATCTGAAACGGGAAGTTTGCAAACTCATTTCTTTTAAATTCTGGAGACGTTACTAATTTACACTGATTATTTGAGAAAAAAATGTATATTTTGTTGCTTATCCATGTATAAAACTCATATGATTGGGCAAGTAAATTTGTGCCTAGATGGCGGGACCAGTTCATCTCTGGATTTTGGACAACGTATTTCACACTATCCCGCCAATATCTCAATTGGTTAAAAGTGACACCAGGTTTTGGCTATATGGAAAACCTGTACTAACACAGTTGTGTATCCAAAAGTGTGTTTTCTAGTGACTGTATTGTGCATCTAAATAAATGTATCCAAAGCAATGATGGGATAGGGAAATGAAATTAAGACAATACTTTATTAAACTTTTGTAGTTTTTATTAAACCTACATCAATATGAAAATATTGTTTCAACAATATCTCTTAACCAATCAATATCTAACACATCTAAAATATACAGTTTTTTAAAACAAGTATCTTGCCTAAAGATTAAAACATATTTCAAGCTTTAAGCATTGAAAAGCAATGTTCTTGGATAACAAACAATTTGTGTTAAAATGTTTAACAAATCACAGATGCCAATTAGGAAAACTTAAAGCAAGGACAAAAAAGTGGAATGACTTTCATCATAATTGTGGAATGTAATTATTTCTGCATTTTCAGTAACAAAATTTGTAATAAAAAACTTTACTGGCTTATAAAACTGTCTCTGAAATTGTACGGAAAATGTTAAAATTGCTATATTTCATCAGGTAAAGATAAACTGGTATCCTTGTGAACAGATTCAGTACTTTAACTATTTTAAAGAAATTGATTAATAATGCACTTTATACAGAATAATGTTTAACTAAATGTGTATATTCTTTCAGAGATTTTCTTGCTTTATAGATATCTTATTCACTTCTTTTAAATTCCTTGAATTATTGCATAGGATTACTTTGTGAAAGAGAACAGCAGATATTGGCCAGTTCTAGTGGACAGCCTATTTGCAACAGATATATTAATCAAATTCAACTGCAAAAACTACTAAATACTTAGGCTCTATGCTAGACTAAGTTTTGATAAAAGGGCCATATAAATAATAGAAACTTAAAAGTATCTTTCCTAGGCTGGCATGTTCTTCAAAGCTTGTGTTTTAAAGCATAATGCTTTCATACATCTGAAAAATGGAAGACTTACATGTATATCTCTGAGCAAAAACAGAGGAAAAACACAGTGTAGAACCTGTTAAAAAAAACTGTCCTGCCCTCATAAATTTAAGCAACTTCAAACTATCTGAGTGTGTGAAATGTAGCTTTTTTTATTGCAAACAACTTCATTTCTAATATTAGGACTCAGATACAACTAAGACTGCATACTACATTATATTGCCCCCTTTCCCTTGTTTAAATTCAGCTTTTGTATCAAAGCAAAGCAAGTGATTTCAACTTTTGTATCAAAGCAAAGCAAGTGAATTCAGCATTTGTATCAAAGCAAAGCAAGCTCATATTAATATCAATGCTAAAAATTACATTTATCCGAAAAACTTTCTAATCAAATTAAAAACTTCCTGTACTTTCAGCAGAAGAAGAACATTTTTTCTCTACCTATTTCTAAACATTCAACTGGTAAGAAATATAAAATATTAAAAAAACATGTTTTCCTAACCTTAACAAATTAATTCCTTTTGTCTTCAATTTTACAACATAACAGATCAAAGTCATTTTCCACTATAGTACAAGATACAAACCTTGTGAATTTAGAAAATCACATATTTTATCAAACATTTTTGTCACAACACATTAAGTGAATCATGTAAAGCAAAACCATTATGTAAATATATGTACATGATTTATATATTCACAAAAATACTTAAAATAACAGAGCAAATATACAGCTGGTAACGCAATCTCTATATATCTACATGTTAGTTAGTCTTAGTTTACAAAATTTCTGTTAAACAATAGGAAATTAGTAAACTTTGTTTTAAATACAAATGAATTTATAGATATACTAGTATTTAAAATACCAAAATAAAACAATGCTTCATCTAAATCCTTACAAGTATTCTTAATGATTATAACTTGTAATAAGGACCTTAAAAATCCTTAAACCCTTACATTTTATAACAAGGACCTGAAAAAATTGTAATAAGGACAAACAAGCAAAAACTTCCTTAAGGGCCTTGAAAATTATTACAATATGTAATAAGTACCTTTAATAACCGCATATATAATAAAACTTTTAATAAGAACCTTTTAAGTCCGTACAACATGAAATAAAGATCTTTAAAATCCTTATAACTTGTAATATAGGCCTAAAATCTTTACAAGTTATAATAAAGACCTAAAACTCTTACAACCTGTTATAAGGACTAAGGGTAGATTTTCTTTTGAAAATACATATTTACAAAATATGTAACAGCATTAAAATGTCACCTTGATTACAGATATACATGTATGCACCACTTACTTAAACATGATTAGAACAAATGAGATTCAACTCAAATTGGTATAAGCAATCAAGAACATTTCCTGAATGAAAGAAGGAAGTTTAGAACTTAGTATAGAAAAAGTTAATTACTTAGACTGCTTTAACCTCAATGTTTAAATGTATCATTAACCAATATGCCAAACTTCAGGTTAATTCTTAGACCCAGTCAGGTAGAACTTAAAACAGATCAGGAATCTGGATAAAACCTGTCTAAATTTAAGAACCCTTTTCAATTTGAAATTTTAAAAAAATCCATGTTTCGTCTCTATTTTTTATTCTGTTTCTTAGACACATGACAAATAAAAATCTAAATAAACAAAGAGGTAACCATGAAAACTTCACGAAAATTTGCTCTATAGTGACTAAACAGCCATCTGTGCTTGGTGGGGGAAGCTCTGAATTCACTGTGATAAACACAACATTAAGAACACCAATTTATTTTTTGTTCAGTATGGCAATTAAATAAACCTTCAAAAGTATTTCTGACGGTTTTGTGACAATATAGTTGAAAGCTTACCAAAAAAAAAAAAATTGTAATAAAAAATACTGTTTTGTCACTAGGTGGGATGATTTTAAGTTAGATTAGTTAATAACAATCAACTTCCAGAAGATAAAACACTTACATACACTTGTGTCAGGTCTATTTATAAGTCCAAATTCTGACTGTAGTATATAAAAATTACAAAGAGAATACTGTGTGAAGAATACTGAAAACAGACCAATCAATGCTAGCATTAGACCAAACAGATTCTAACCCTACCAAACAAGTGTGTGTACAAAACCTTAACTTCCTAAAACAAATTATACCCATGATTTCTTTCAGAAAAACATTCAAGCAAAACATTTATGCCTGAGTATGAGTATAAAATGACACAAATATAGTGTTCGTAAAAGACAAATCATGTGACTCAACATACACATACAGACAAAACAAATAAAACTTTCTTGGGTACATACCATATAAACAACTCCACAATTAAAATTGAGAAATGGAATGCAATATATAATGTATGCTAAAGCGCATTAAAATGACAGCCCAAATGTTACAAAGTTTTTTTTTTTCTTTGATTATTTCATCTGCATTTTCAGTTACACATGACAGGTAGGTGTCATTTAAGAAAATATAACTGGTATTGACTCTCATATTTAAATATCATACTAAGAATCCTTCTTTAGAACAATATCAAAGAAGATACTAACTTCTTCGGAATTTGTAATATGATTTTTTTCTATGAATTTGTCCAGTTAGTGGTAATTTTTTTAAATTAATGTGCAAACCATTAATGATCCACTGTAAATCTTGTCAAAAAGGTTACAACTAATACCTCCCCGCCACCCCCCCGACTTTCCCCCTTAAAAAAAGGGCCACATTATAACCAACGTGGTCCATTTAAGAAATTTACCGGGGTAAAAAAGAAGCCCACTGAAGATGCCTGCAAACCCAGAGCTTATAGGTAATATGTTTTCTTTAAAGAAAATAATCTAATTTTTGCAAAATTGTCGACTTTTGTGAAAAGTAAACAAAATTAAAATGTGAAATTCTCCTGATGATATCTATATAAACATCCCCATCCATTACATCAACATGACTAGAGGAATGATTAAAATGTTCAAGTTAATAGGTTTACAAAAAAATAGGTTTTAAAAACCAAAATACTTATACACAGTAAGACTGGTGCTGTAGTGTAAAAAAAGGTCTGGTTTCAGCATTTTAACGTGTCATTCTGTCAAGTTTTACTTAGTAACACTGATATCTCAACACTTGTTACACACAAAAAATATCTTCAATTAAAACTGGTCACTTCTATATTTCTTACATAAATATTCAAACAAAATCCATACCAAAGGCCCAGAAACTACAAAATATATTAAAGTCTTAGTAAAAAATAAAGATTTCTACGGCTCTTTTATGAAAACTACTATACCACTACCAGTAAAAATAAGGTCTGTAAACTCTCAACATTTCAAATAATACAAAGATAAAAAAAAACTAAATACATGTACTATTTTCTAAAAATAAATTGCTCCTTTATAGAATGTTTTTATATGGCACTTGATATGTCAAAGTTTGCCAATTTAATAAAAAGTTTAAGACATAATGTGCACTGAAATAAACATTATTTAAAATAGTGGAAATGTTGGTGCAGTTGTTGATGTGAAAACCACCAAAGCATTTGTAGGCACCCTCAATGCAGTTATTAATGTGAGAACCATCAATACAGTTGTTGACATAGGCACCCTCAATGCAGTTATTAATGTGAGAACCACCAATGCAGTTGCTGACATAGGCACCCTCAATGCAGTTATTAATGTGAGAACCATCAATACAGTTGTTGACATAGGCACCCTCAATGCAGTTATTAATGTGAGAACCACCAATGCAGTTGCTGACATAGGCACCCTCAATGCAGTTATTAATGTGAGAACCATCAATACAGTTGTTGACATAGGCACCCTCAATGCAGTTATTAATGTGAGAACCACCAATGCAGTTGCTGACATAGGCACCCTCAATGCAGTTATTATTGTGAGAACCACCAAAGCAGTTGTTGACATAGGCACCCTTAATGCAGTTATTAATATGAGAACCATCAGTGCATTTGTTGACACAGGCACCCTCAATT
The DNA here is from genome assembly GCA_012932295.1 of Cyclina sinensis. Classification (NCBI taxonomy): domain Eukaryota; kingdom Metazoa; phylum Mollusca; class Bivalvia; order Venerida; family Veneridae; genus Cyclina; species Cyclina sinensis. The sequence continues at coordinate 52,989,079 of JAAONU010000012.1, read as the reverse complement.
CAGTTATTAATGTGAGAACCACTAATGCAGTTGTTGACATAGGCATCCTCAATGAAGTTATTAATGTGAGAACCACTAATGCAGTTGTTGACATAGGCACCCTCAATTCAGTTATTAATGTGAGAACCACTAATGCAGTTGTTGATATAGGCACCCTCAATGAAGTTATTAATGTGAGAACCACTAATGCAGTTGTTGACATAGGCACCCTCAATTCAGTTATTAATGTGAGAACCACTAATGCAGTTGTTGACATAGGCACCCTCAATGCAGTTATTAATATGAGAACCATCAGTGCATTTGTTGACATAGGCATCCTCAATGAAGTTATTAATGTGAGAACCACTAATGCAGTTGTGATGTCGGCACCCTAATGGTGTTGTTGATGTTAGAATCCCTATAGCAGTTGTTCCTGCGAGAACCCCCAAGCAATGTGATCTCTAAAAATGCACATATATATAAGCTGAAATTCTGAGTTTTCAGGGAGTTGGGGTGATCAAAAACCTTTTCCAAATAGTCTGAGCTGCTTCTCTGTGAAGACAGAGAAACAATTCAGCTTGGCTTTCTTATCATCAAACTAGAATGATTGTACATTGGTGAATAAAGAGTCATAACTTAAATTAGGCAGGTAATAAAAACTAAACATTTCGGCATTTTTAAACCTGTAAACTTACAAAATCAGTATGAGTTTAAATGACTAAACAGTAGTTAGTCAGCTTGGCATTATTTAGGCCAAATTTACGATGCTATAAAAAGCTTTTTTCAAAAGCAATATAACATTTTTAGAAATAAATGTTTTGTTTGATTGTTATTTTCTTTTGATATACCACCACGATGACATCATAATACGCAAACAATCGAATCCGGACACGAGTATAGTTTTTTCTGCATATCACTTCTACCTATACTGTCCATTCCACTTTTTTTCTAAGCTTCCATCCTGTTTCCATAGAAACATAATATTTAGACTGACTACCGTTATCATGGTTGTCAAGATAACTTCTCTTGTATACCACTGTCTATACTATCATTGGTTTGTCTGTCTGCCTGCCTGTCTATACCCACAGGTTGTCTCTCAAGGTATGCTAGAGCCATCTGGTAACAATACTGGTACTGCTCCTAGAACAAGAAAGTCAAGCATGAAATTAGTTTGTAACAACTCGATGTACAGTCTTCCTATATAAATGTATGTATATATTCAACCTTGACAGCTGTGTAATGGAATCAAATCTTTGACTCAGTGGTCCAAAGCATTGGTATTTCATACTACTCATGAGTTTGAATTCAATATAAAGGTGGTCTTTATCTGAAGCATTGCATTTTTCTGTTATGGACTTACTGTTTGTAAGAAAGTTTATATACTTCCTGAATGATTTCAGACAATATGACTAACCAAGCTGACAAAATGAGCATAAAATTTAGCATGTTTAACCCAAAACCACAGGTGTACATGGACTAAATCAAGACCATACTTACCATATTTTCTACAAACTGAGGTCTGCTGATGCGAATCTGTTTTACAGTTTGATACACATCGACCTCCAGGTCAACCCTCATTCTCTCAAATAACAAACAACATGCACAGAACAGCCCACTCTTACTTGCCCCATTCCTGAAAAGTGTACAAAAACCTTAAAATCACAAGCACTTTATAGCACATGATTGTAGCATTCCTAGAAGAAAAGACTTTTTGAAAATTTAAAATGATTCAAATGTGTTAGGTCCCATGTACATACTTGAAGGCAATTTGCAATTGTTTTGCCATCATAACACCATCTGTAAGTGGCAGAACTAACATTGATATTTACTGTTTTCAATGTGGACATATTCTTCTACTGTAAATAAAATAATTACTAAGAAGAAACATATGAATATAAAAATGTTTCTGTCAGATTCTCGGTTATGTAGCAAAGTTTCTTTAAAACTTCAGATTCAATTTATTCTTACAAATCCTGCAAATGACAGTTTACCTATAGCACGTAACAAGTAGTGCACCAAAGCATTCCTATATTGAACATACTTTTTGAAATGAAACCAATCTAATATACTTACATGCAGTGTACAGTTACAGGCCCCTTCCCGTTCTGCCTTGTCCACTCTTGTACAGCATCAGAGAGGCGCAGCAGCCCCGAGGTCCCCATAGGTACACTCTTATAGTCTGGCCAGGCATTAAACTGAAACTGTTTTACAGCTCTGTCTTCTCCCTAAACAGAAAATGAAGTTTATTTATACTCCAAGGACTGACAAACTGATCAACTAGAATATCTGATCCAAATGGAAGAGAATTTTTCTCTAGTTATATCACCAGGCCTCAGCAGATATACATTGTAAATGATTAAAATATGTGTAGCTATATAAAAGATGCGGAATATCTATTCAGCAAGGTTTGAAGATCTCTATATATCACTTTAATTACAGTTTGCACTCACCCATTCCATATTTTTTTTTTTGAAATAATACAAGCAAGTAAACAAAATATGCTGCATGAATAACATACTTAAAAATTTTACAATACCATTATATTTAGACTAAGTACATTTTACAAGTAAGTACATGAAACCAACCTTACACCATTTCTTCTCTATCTTTTGTAGTATACTCAAGTTTTCATTAATAAGTTCAAATTTAAACTATGTCTATCATTACATAGAAGAAATGATGTCTTCTTACAAGTAACTTAGTTTTTAACACTTCTAGGACACATTTTCCATCAGCAACTTTCTGGATGACACATTTTTAACATCTTACCTTGATCCTGTTTGTTAGTTTAAACGTCCTAACTGTGATGTTTGTGTCCGCCTCTGATGAGAATAACAGTTCTATGCTAAGAGGTCCATACTCTACAGTGTAACCATATTCCTCTGGCCAGTACAATGCACACGACTGAAAGAAATAAGGGGCAACATTAACATTAAGTTTTCACCCAGGTTGAATTAAAAACGTAGTTTTAAATATGTATCTAACCTTCAGTTTTGATAATTCTGTTCTTTGGAAATATTAGAATGCTTTAAGAAGATTTCTCCAGCAACTTGACTCTTCATAAATTGTGGGGCGAATGCGAAAAGATTATATCTGCCTCTTAACTTTCTATCACTTGAAACTTTTTGATTTCACTCCTTAAAAACCGACTTTATAGCTTGAAAAGTAGAAGGCACTAACACCAAAGTAAGTAAAAACTCTTAAACGCAGGACTGCCTTTCACAAAAAACACCTTGCCCCACACTTACCTAAGCTGTTCAGTTAAGTGGGCTCCAGTAATGAGAGTCACAGGTTTTTAATTGATTTAGATCAGTCTGATCTAGTGGTCACTTCTGAGATACTGAAATAAGCTGGGAAAGCTAACATCACAACTGAATTTTAAACAAACAACAAATGTAAACAACTGACCTTGTCATTTCTGTCGAATTCATTCAGCATGACAACAGTATCTGAATGATAGTCATACAACAACCTCCAGAAGTCAGCTACAGTATTAGGTAATGGCATTTGTGTCACAATGAAGGCATCTCGCTGGGTATAACTCTGAAAGGAATATACAGGCTCTAATCAACTTCAGTGCTAAATTAACAAGTAAGAATATTGTCAAGCAATAAAAGTCTCCTACCAGAAAGGGCACTGTCACACTAAATAGAACCAAAATTCAAATATTGGCAATATGTTAGCTGAAATCAATAAATTGTTGTTAATGATAGATGAAGGTATGTTTTTTACAACAGCTTATCGAAAGATCACATGCTTATAAGTGGGTGTAATGCTGTTTGATCTGTAAGACTGGATAAAGTTGTACAGGTTCTGTATAAGTTCAAAAGTAACTGGAAGAAAAACATTCAAGAGAATAAACAATTTGCTTTATTTTCTAAGTAAAAAGGGGAAAAATTTTGCCAATATAAGACAAAGAGTTTTGGAACGTATTGTGTAAACTAAAAATAACAGCAATTAAATTTGTATAAAGACAATCAAATGCATCAAAAGGTTCCAGAAATATTCAAGGAAATTTAGATTTTTGGAAAATTTTCTATGTGAAAAAGGGGGATAACTTTGTGAAATCAAAGGTCAGAGTTATGGGACATGACATGTGAACTGGTCTTTTGAGTATCAAAACATGTAGCAAGTCTAAAATGGATATCTACTGGGCTCCACAAGTATATCACCATATTTGCAATATTTCAAGTCTATTTGTTGCCATAGCAACCAAATTTCTCAACATACAAATAAAATAATTTTTTTTTAATGATGTGCATAATATTCATATTGCCATCTATCCATGTTTAAAGTTTCATGGAAATATTCAAAGTACTTTTTGAATGATCACAGGATCCAGTTTTTGCAGATGGCAGATGGACTGACAGATGGATGAAGAGCAAACATACAGTCCCTCCCCCCACCCAGTGAACCAATAGGGGACTAATTACATTTCATAGTAACTATTTACACACTCACAGTCTTGAAATAAATTACCTAAAGGTTTAGTCCTTTCTCTGTTGTTTTAAACTCATACGCTGAATGTCAGTTAATCAAACCATTCTTTCTTGAATTATAATAACTAGACTCCTTTAAACTTTAAGAAATGGTCTCCATGTTTCACATATGCTATCAGGGTGGCAAAACACTTTGACCCCATGGCTCCAATTCAGCAAAATACCAAAGTGATTTTACAAGACTTAGACACTAATACAAATCGACTACTTAGTGTCACTAAAACTTATCCATTTAACATTAGCTAGAAAACAGTTTCTTGAAGCAACAATCAATTCCGCTTGAAGATTGTTTCCTGGGCTCATACCAATTAACAACTTAATCACTTTTTGATCAAGTTTACACTTACAGGTAAGAAGACAGCATTGATAAAATCATTGCATCCATCAACCGGTGTCAACAGTTTCGGTCGAAACCTGTCAGCTGGAAGAATGTTTCGAAACCGACTTTTCTGCATATTTTCTGCTTTTGTAGCTGCATTGCACTCATTTCTTTCAATCATTGGTGAAAGCTTTTCCAAAGTCTGAAAACAGAATTTCTTGAGTTAGTGAGCTAAGATGCTTTGGATATAGCTAAGCAAGTATAAGAGGTAAAAAATGTTTATGTAAATATGACCAAAAAAAAAAAAAAAGTTAAAAAGAAGAAGCAAGCTTTAGGACATGTATGAGGTATGTCCACAAAGTTTGTGGACAATTCTTACTATAAGAAAGCTAGAGCAATTTCATAAATTCTAATTCTTCTGTTACTTGCGTCTATATGTTTAGCAATAGCAATAAAAATAATGAAGGAATTGTATAAGAAATAAGCAATTTATTGTGACCTTTCCAGTTATGGGTTCAACACCCGGGGCAGTCTGAAAAACTGTTTAAAAATGCATTGTTAAAATTTTCTTATGTGGTTTATTACATGGTGCAAAGTTATCAAATCTTTTTTTTTTTTTTTAAATTTTAGAACGCAGATAAGTATGTTAACTTCATGTCAGGAAAGTTTTAACATTAACATCACAACCATTAAAATTCTGGGTGCTGAGTTTAACAAGCACCCCGAAATTCGCTCTATTCAAAATGGCAGAATTTAACATCAAGGAACAGCAGACAATCATTAAATTATGTGCTTCTCTTGGAAAATCACCTATAGATACCATTAAAATGTAATCAGAAGCTACAGGAAAGCCTGCAGTATGCCATTCACTGGTTTATAAATGGCACTGAAGATTCTCGGATGGATGAAAATTGACTGAAGATGATGATCAATCTGGGCAGCCAGGCATTATTAATGCAGGCTTGGTGGAAACAGTGAAGGCAGTCTTAAAAGTGGATCGTAGAGTCTGTATATGGGAATTATTGTACAGAGTAGGCTCTGGAAGAACTACCATCCAAGTTTTTCAAAAGGACAGGCTGAAAATTAACAGTTTGTGCTAGATGGATTCAACGAATCTTGACAGAAGAGAATAAAACGACCAGGATGTCAGCCTCCAAGAAGTTCTTGTGGTGTTATTGCCTTGAAGGGTACCAGTTCTTGGACAGAATTATAACCACATATGAAACCATGATAAACTTATCTGATCCTGAAACAAAGCAAAAATAGTCTGTGTGGAAACGGACGTCTCCCTTTCCACTGAAAGCCAGAGTCTTCAGCCAGTCGTGTGATGTTTATCTTCTTTATGGACCGGCAAGGGAGGTTGTTTGTGCATGCAGTTCAACAGGGTCAGTCCGTGAATTCCAGCTCCCAAAGGTAACTACTTTGTTCTTTATTTTCCCATATATTACATTACTATAATAATTTTTACTCTAATTATAGAAGCAAAGATAATGTTATAAGTATGTGCTTATATGACTCTTTCAGGTTCTGAGGCATGACTTTGTCAGAGCATTGAGACGCAAGCCGCACGAACTCGAGCTGAAGCAAGTTATTCTGCATCAGGACAATGCACCTCCACATTGTGCCTATCAACCCTATCAGACATAGATCTTCTCAGGTTCGAATAAACAGAGCACAGCCCATATTCCCTGACTTGGTGCCGATGGATTTCTAGGTTTTTCCTAGGCTTAAGAAGGAACTCAGAGGCGTCTGACAGGCAGATCGCAAAGAGCTTGAAATGCATGTTCTAGAGGTTGTGAGTCAGTTTGACAATTTTACAGTACTGTGTATGAGAAATGGATAAGGAGACATCAAAAGTGCATCGATGCAAAGAGACAGTATTTTGAAAATCCGTTAAATACACAACAAGATGCAATTATTAGGTAGCACCTGCTGCCCAACATCAGCTCATAACGTTGGCCTCTGCACCGGGTAATGGTGGGTATGTGTGAGAAAGGCCGAGTAAAAAATATTAATAGTAGTGTTACCATTTTTCACAAATGCAATATCAGAATTTTTTTTATTTATGATAACATAAATTTTTGTTTTGCATCTAGTTTGCAATTTTCTAGGGGTTTCCACAATTTTTACCGACATAGCTCGTATGTCAGCAATTAAGGTTAAAGTTTTTCTTTTCTTGTCAAAATCTAGTTTCCTACTGATATTTTGATTTTTAAAACTGTTGTTATTTACAGAAAATAAGATTGTAGAATTAAATTTTTATACCTGACTTTTTTTTGGTTAAATTTAGCACTATATATTTAACAATCAAGTGAAGTGCATCCTGAAAATTCTGTAAGTTGGGGTATGCCTAGAACAACAGCATAAGATTATCATTTTTTTTTCTAACTTTCTTTCTATGTGTTATACACTGAATGATATTTTGATTACATTTGCTTTCATGTTATCACTGCATAACAGAAGATAAGCAAAAACCCTGAATACCTTCTGATTAAAGCAAATTGTTTTCTTGTGCCCTAGAAAAGGCATTTCATGAACCCAGATTTGGTTGTAGACCACACAATTTAAAACATACCTCAAACTGGTCTTCCAGCAAAGTGGAAGAGGTTTCCGGTTTAAGCGTGCACATTTCTTCATACACCTCTGGGAATGTTGAATTAGGAATGGTTGTCTCCCCTGACATCAGAGCATCGAGCACAGCATCATACACAAAACTGTACTGTTGCTGTAAATAAATGGCATTATTTACATCCCATTTCCTCTAAGGATATATACCGGTTTCAACCTCCATTTATAAACAGTAAACCAATTTATATACATTGATTATCTGCATACCCATTTTCTACAAGAAAATCTATCTTCTTGCTATATACATTTAAAAAAAAAATTTCTTTACAGAATTGGTATCAGTAGCAATGTAAATGTTATAATCTGTGAAACTACTAGGTTTCCAGAATAGCAACCAATATGCCTAACGCTTGTAAATAAGCTACTTTCACATTTATGAGTGTACCTAAAGACTGACCTACAGAGAAAGGATCATAAAAAGGATAAAATGAATATTATTTTATCAGTGACAAGTACAGTTAACAGTAGCTTACAGGTCAAACATCAGTGAACTTGACCACCTGACCACAGAGACAATAAGATGAGGCTGAACCTACCCAAGTCTGTATCATGTTGACCCTGTAACTTCTCATCAACTGGGCACACTGTAGAAGATCTATCAACCCTTCTTCCTTTGCCTGTTGTAACAAGTAATCCACTGCAATGTACGTACCACTACGTCCAATTCCAGCACTGAAAAACATGAACATAAACATAAGAAGTGGAACCAATCTCTTGAGAGAGGTGCCAGTAAATTTTCTACTGGTTCCCATTCACCGCTGGATGAACTGCAGCTGATGTGGATTGGGTTTGTTTGCCTAAGAACACACCTCCTGCTCCAGGATTCAAACCCAGGGCCTTCCAAAATGGAGTTGAAATCTATCTTTGGGAAGAACAACCCACTACATGTCTATGTCACTACACTTAAAACTCCATGTTATATCTGATACTCACCTACAGTGAACCAGTATAGGAGCATTACTGTCAGGATTATACTGCTGCACCTTGTGTCGGAAATTTAACAATGTTGTAGGGTACGTGGGAGCCCCGTGGTCTGTCCACGATGTGAAATGGAACTGCTTGATAATACGTGGACTTCTCGCCTGAAATAAATTATAAATGGAAAACAATCAGCCTATGATATCCTAATGAAAATTGTTTTAAGCATGTTAGATAAGCAAAAACATGAAAAATAAAACCCCAAAGGAATTGGTTAGAGTTGTCACTTTTTGTCATTGCAAGATGGCTAGTTTGCATAAGCTGCATAATACTCAATTTTTAAGAAATACTTGAATACTAACACCCATGTACGAGGGTTGATCCAAAAGTAATGTCACTGACGTGATGAAATCTTTTCTGATGGACGTATCAAACGGAAAATTTGTACTGCAGCACTTAATTATCTTTGAAGTTTACTCTGCAAAAATTATTTAAATCGGACTTGCCACTTTCGAAATATAGGACAATTAAGGAGGCAGGGTATTGACTAGCGCCGCGCACCAACGACGTCACGGACGTTATTTGAATCGTACGTCGTTTAGGTTATTTGATTGTCACTCCTTTTCAAAGTACCGTCCTTGATGCAATACGCATCGTTCGTGTCTGGACACCCATTTTCTGAAAACATCCCCAAACCAATCTCTGGAAAGAGCTGAGAAAGTCTTGTTGCAGGCTTGCTGTAGTTCACCCAATGTCTGGAAATTAGTTCCACGGAGCTGTTTTTTCAGGTAAGGAAACAAGGCAAAGTCACAGGGCGCGAGATCCGGACTGTATGGTGGGTGCGGAAGTGTCTCCATTCCCATGACATCAAGAGTGAGTCTTGTCTCACGTGCCGTATGAGGCGTGGCATTGTCGTGATGTAGGATACACCGCTCAATGTCTTCATAGAAATGTCTTCTCTTTTTACGCAATGCAGTCATGAGTTGGGTGGTTAGCACCTGCAGTAGAGCAAATTTATAATCACTCAAATATTGGGTAGACTCCACATTGCAGCTAGGCATATTAATCAGCGATCATTTGTCATAAAATCTTAAAAGGAATTAGTCATATTCAAAAACAGGAAGTGGTGTTTTTTTAATATGAAAGCGCTTACCTTCGAATAATACTTTGCATTGACAGTTTGGCCCTTGGGAACAGCATGGCATAACACAACACCCTCCATGTCGAAAAACACAATAAACATGTGCTTTCCAACGGTCCTGCAGGTGCGTGCCTTCTTTGGAGGCGGCGAGTCGATGTTTTTCCATTGGCTCGATTGCATCTTGGACTCCGGATCGAAGAAATAAACCCATGTTTCGTCTGCTGTTATGATTCGTCTCAGAAAGTCGTACCCCTCCTTCTTCCACCGCCGTAAAAATCGCTGTGATTCCTTTACACGAGTTGCCATTTCTTCATCTTTTAATAACCGGGGAACCCAGCGAGCACTCACCCGCCTCATTTTCAAGTCTTCATGTAGTATTCTTTGAACTGTACCGAAGCTCATATCAAGATCTTCGCATAACGCTCTAATCGTTGAACGTCGATCTTCATTGACGGCGTCTGAAACAAGTTTGACGTTGTGATCCGATCGTGCATCAACTGGCCTTCCAGGTCTCTCTTTGTCCTCAAGTGACTCATCTCCGTCATTGAATCGCTGGAACCATCTATACACTAACCTTCTGTTCACTTTAGTTTCGCCGTATGTTTCATTGATCATGCAGACCGTATCTAATGGCGACTTCCCGAGTTTATAGCAGAAGTGAATAATTGCCCGTTGTGGCGTTTTGTCGGATATTGACATCTTTGGCTTACGCACCACCCGACTTCAAACATAGGTTACGCACGCTAAATTTAAACCACATCAATAGAATTCCAGCACATGATAACTGACATTCATGACGTCACGTCATCATAACATCCTATGATTTCGCGCATTGTTACTCAGCAAATTTTTACTTTAATTTGAGATCGTAAGTCCACAACACGGCATATTTTTCACGCGCGGCGACCATGCATCACTACGGTTTTATGATAGTGTGTAGTGAAAATATGTGAAGGTCAAATTTAACGCTACTTGGTCAGTGAATAAAAAAGTCTTAGAGAACTAACATATAGAAATTTCGATACCATACCTTAAGAAATAAAAAAAATATGAAGGTAGTGACATTATTTCTGGATCAACCCTCGAATATGTTGCAGTGCTAGATATTGTCAAATCTTACAAGTACACCTGTTTAAAATTTTAACTTTTTAAAAGAAATCTTTTGTTTTACCAAAATTTTGCATGAACAACTAAACAGAAAGTCTAACAAAGCTGATATATCATATTTAGAACATATCACAATCTATCTGATACACATAAAAAAGCAACTTACAACAGATATAGTAAAGGTCCTTATAGTAAAATCTGTATACTCGACTGTATCAATCATTTCTACAGTAACATCACCATATGACACATTTCCTTCTGATGGCCAATACTGCTCACACTTTTTCTGTAGTTGAAGAAAAAGCAACAGTGTTATGGCACATGTACATAAATCTTGTAGTCTTGTTGAAATCACATAACTACTTCAAAACAAAACACAACAGACCAAGACTAGATTTTAGTTTCAATGTCTGATAAATAAGATTTTGTAGTTTAAGATTTAAGAAATATTTAATGTTTTTTTTTAAAACCCTTCAACAATTTTTGCAATGGTATTTCTGAGCACATTTAAAGAAATAAAATATGAACAAAATAGGAATAATCTACAAACACAATACTAAGTTAAAAAAACCCAAAAAAACCTGAGTATCACATGACAGCTAAAAATGTAAATACCTTGTATGTTTCAACAAGATTTGTTAACATGACAATCTTTGTGACTTTTTCTTGCCAAACCATTCGCCAGAAATCTACTAACATTGCCTTGTTTGGTCCTGGAAAAGTTAATACAAAATGTTTTACATAGCATCATTCTTAGTACAACAGCCAATCTCTCTGGCTTATAAGTACAGTTACAGATGTGTTCCTGTCCGTTCAATGTGTAGTGAAAGTGCCAATGGGAACATTTAATGATGATCATGTAATTGGCCTCATATGAACAGCTCCTTATTGAGGTTCAAATTTTTAGTATACCCCTTCCACACCCTCACTTTTATAAATACTTTGCCCTGGACTGGTTTAAATATTTCGATATTTTTAGATTTATATCAATATTACCCCATCTAAATATTTCTAACCACTGTAGATGTATATTTCTTCTTTTTCATTCTTTCAAAAACTGACGACATGCCTGTTTCAATGTACCCTCCCTAAACCCCAACATAAAAATGTACCAGTATGTAACTAGAGATGTTTCCAAGGAAACAGCTGCCTCAACATTCCGCTGTATTGAAAACTCCTGAACAATTACAGGTGGGTTTTAAGTCTAAAAATGCTATTTTTTTTTAGCTTTATCAGGGGGCATAACTATGCCCATCTCCAATAAATTTGCATCTAAATACACAGCTGCCTAACTTCACATGCTGACAACTTTTCTTAAAAAATGTTATGGCTCTAACAGTTATTTGTTTGGAGTTACATGCAACACAAGTCTAAAAATGCTTTTTTTGTTGCTTAATCAGGGTGCATAACTCTGCCGATCTCCAATAAATTTACGTCAAAATACCCAGGTGCATAAGTTCCCATTCGGTCATCTATTCTTTGAAAGTTTCAAAGCTCTAGCAGTTATACAGTTATAAGTTTGGAGTTACACATAACACAAACTGGTCTACATTTGGACAGGGTGACAATAGGACAGCCAGACATGGGCAAATCTATATGCCCCCCTCCCCCCACAAAAGGTGGTGGAGGCATAAAAATTTGTGTTCACACCAAGTCTGTTTATCTAGTTGTAAATCAATATTTAAAACAATATTAAACACACCTTCAACCACTAACACTATCCAAATGAGTCATTTTCAATTCTGCTCATAAAAACTGCAGCAAATGATAAAACATTCTAAGTAACAACAAATAACATTATTTAAAATGAATTATCAGTGTTAAGATATATCTATAAACTACAGTCTCCAACATACCTTGAGAGGCAATGTATGCCTTTGGCTGTTTGTAACCCTACAAATAAATATATATACATGTATGTAAGGATAAGAAAGAGCAATAAAATACAATGTACATTGATCAAGACCAGTCCTAGGCAAGTGATGTGATGAGTTCTAGTCATAAAAAAAAACATTTCTGGAATTTTTCAGTAAGATGGCAATCAAAAGAATGTGTATGTTTATGAGTTGTTGTATTTATATTGTCTTAAAATTTAATTGGATATTCAGTCATTAAATCAAGATTCAAACACTGAAACTCCAACCCAATACCAAAAACATTCAGAAGCATGTACCAGAAAGAACGAGATAAAAGTATTGTTTAACAAAGAATTTCCTTGTACTTCAAAGAATTTGAAAGTTTTCAGGTCAGTAGTACAGCAGTTATATAACAGAAATTGAAGCCTATATATTAACAACTTGAAGAGTTTACATGCAATACCTGCTAGTCAATGGTGAAACTTTCTCAGAATTCTGTAAGTTTGAAGCATACAATGTTTCTAAAAAATGTTAGGGAGTTATGTTTGAGAACTGGCGAGATTAAGGTAAGCTAGTTAAACAATTATTTACTAGACAATTGTCCATAGGACAACATGACCTTTCAGTAGCAAATATTAGCCTTATCTTTTTTATGGTGTATATATTATTTATAAGGCAATGCAATATGGCAATGCAGGGTAGTAACAGTGAACAGTGTCCCATGTGTGTGTGTAGGTGGGGGGGGGGGGGGAGGGGGAGGAGTACCTACTCATCCTATGTAAGTAAATAGTTAAATTCTAAGTTTTCTGCTTTCACATTAGAAGTTTTTTGCTAAATAAGTCTTTGCAAAAAAAACAAGTGACCCAAGGGGTGGGGTGGGGCTAATTTTCACCCTAGGGACATAGCACAGGTCTACTAGAGGATGCCTCACATCAACTTACAAAGCTCTGTGTCAAGTGGTTTTAGAGAAGAAGATTTTCAAAGTTTTTCCAATACAACTATTCACAAGACCCAGGGTGGGGGCAGGGGCTTATATTGAAACTAGGGTCATGATTTGAACCAGCTTGGCAGAGGTTCACTAGACAATGCTACACACCAAATATAAAAACTCAAAGTGTTATGGTTTATGAAAACTCAGCTACATTAAAGTTCCTGTATGACGCTGATGACGATTCAGTATAGCTCCACTTTTTTGAAGACAGACAAGCTAAAAATTGCATCCTCTACTTATGGTGGTCAAGTGTGTCAACTGATACTGAAATACTATCATGCATGAAAAAGATATGGACCAGGGAAATATATTAAGTTTAATCCCCTGCTATGACCTTGACCTTTGACCTAGGCACCTGGGTCTTGCAAGGGACACATCGTCTACTTATGGTGGTCATGCAGAAGCTATTGGACCTGACATTAACTCCAACTGAACTTAAGCCTATAGACAAATACACTAAGTTCAATGCCCTAGTGTGACCTTGACCTAGGGACCAGAGTACTGCAAGTGACACATTGTCTACTTATGGCGTATGCAGAAGTTATAGACTGGAAACAAACTCCAACTGCACTATAGACTATATGACAAATGCACTATGTTCAATCCCCTGCTGTGTCTTTGAACTCTGACCTAGGGACCTGGGTCTTCCACGCGACACATTGACTACTTTTGGTGGTCAAGTGTACCAATTTATTTTGAAATCACATCATGCAGGCAGAAGTTATGGACAGGATACAAAGTATATACTTTTTTGGACATACACACACACACACAGGGGTAACACTACATGCAACCCCTCCCACCCGCAACCCCGCCATTTTTTAGCAGGGGAATAAAAATGAAGTCAATAGTACCCATACAGTTATTTTAGCAACAAATTTTCTACTGCAATTTTTACTGTCCTACATGTAGCTTCATATGTCTCCATAAATCACCAAGGGAGACAACTTTCAAGACCAATAACTATAGTAAAGACATAATATAGCACAAAATTCCATCAAAGAAGGAAGTTTACAGCAATGATAGAGAAATGCACTTACATCCACAAAGTTAGCATTAACATAGTCAGAATGTATATCATGCGGGAGCTTGGTGAGAACTACTCTAGACTGGTCATCTGAAAACAAGACATGTATAGAGACAAGATGCATTCCACTGTCCAAAAACTTCACATGTATCAAAATACAAATAACTATATTAATATGTAATAGTCATTCATCTTCTTTGTCATGTTATCAACATTGTCAGTATCTGCAACAGTAAATCATCACTAACCTATCACTTTAAAGAAACAATAACAATTCAACCTGACCCTTTTCGATTTTGGTAAGATTCTGATGAATGCCTGTCAAAACATTTTACTGATGTTGGTGAATTTAAACTAAAGTCTGGCATTATTTCTTATTCAGTGAGCTGCTTTAAAAAGATCAACATTAAAATGTAACTAAAACAGATAATCAAAGATACTGCTTTCCAGACATTAAGTGTCAAGCACTGGGCAATTCTTAAAGCATAGGATAATTCTAAAAGTATAGGGCAATTCTGAAAGCACAGGGCAATTCTTTAAGCATTTGGTAAATCTTAAAGCACAGGGGAATTCTAGGAGTTTATTGTAATTCTAACAGCATAAGATAATTCTTAAAACATAGGGCAATCTTTAAAGCAAAGGACAATTCTTTAAGCTCTGGGCGATACTTAAAGCAAGGAGCAATACTTAAATCACAGGGCAACTCTTAAGGTACAGGATAATTCTTAAATCACAGGACAATTCTTATGGTATAGGATAATTCTTAAAGCACAGGGCAATTCTTAAAGCATAAATATGTTAATTCTTGGTTCAAAGAGCCTATGGCAATTCTAACAGCATACAGTAATTTTTAAAGCATAGGGCAATTCTTTTATCTCAGGACAATTCTTAAATCATTGACCAATACATAAAGCACAAGTCAATTCTTAAGGTATAAAGCAATTCCAACAGCAAATGGTGAATACTAAGGCAAATGGCCATAATTTTTAAAGCATAGGACAATTCTTACAGCACAGGACATTTCCTAAAGTAACAGGTATTCTTAAAGCACTGTGCAATTCTTAAGGCATAGGACAATTCTTAAAGCACAGGGTAGTTGTAAAAGCACACGGTAATTTTTATGCACAGGGTAATAGTGCATAGGGCATAGTGCAAATCTTAAGGCAATTCTAATGCATGGGGCAATTCTTAAAGAATACGGCTAATCATAACCACTGGGCAATTTATATATTTTATTGCTTTCAACATTTCATGAACAAAGGGGCCACTGGCACAAGGTTGCTCACCTAAGGACACAATGGTACTGGTGTAAAATGCTGTAACCTAATGAAAGAGTTTATCACAAGAATTTGAACAATGTTGGTAAAATGAGGTATAGGTTTTACTAAATACATATGAGGAAAACCCATGACACCTGGGGGAGGGCCAATTTTGACCCAAGGACCAAAACTTGAACTATCTTGGTAGAAGTCCACTAGACGATGTTTCATGCCGAATATCTAAGCTCTAGCCCTTAGGTTTTTGAAGGTTTTATACATATAACAAAACCCATGACGATCTGGGGCAGGGCCAATCTTGACACCAGAGCAATAATTTGAATGATCTAGGTAAGATTTTTGGAAGTTTTACTATATACATATAAGGAAAACCCATAACCCATTAATTATGAACCGAGGACCATAATTTGAATGATCTTGGTAGAGGTTCACTAGACAATGTTTCACCCCAAATATCTTAGCTCTAGCCCTTGGGGTTTCAGAGAAGAAGATTTTTTAAGTTTTTACTATATATCTAAGGGAAACCCATCACCCCAAGAAAAGGCCAATTTTCACCCAAGAGGCATAATTTGAACAACTTTGGTACAGGACCTCTAGATGATGTTACAGACCATATATCAAAGCTCAGGGCCCTGTAGTTTGAGACAAGATTTTTGAAATTTGCATTTTTGAAACCCCTTTTTTGGCCCTGTGACCTACTTATGCAAATGACAGAAACCATTTGAACAACTTTGAGAGGTGACCACCCAAGCACCATTCCTGTTAAGTTTGGTCAAAATCCAGTAATCAGCTTCAGAGGAGATGTTGTTTAAAGAAATTTTTGACGACGCATGACAATGGACAGAGGGCGATCACAAAATCTCACCATGAGCACCTTGAGCTCAGGTGAGCAAAAAATGCATGTGATAGCTCAGATATTTTATAAGGTGAGAGCCCACAAAATGCTATATCTGAAGGTAAGGGCAAATTAGCACACAGCAAATGACTGAAAAAAGATGCAAAAGTCTAAACATATTTTCAAAATCATGCATTGTCACTCTTATACACTGTGAAATAAGGGCTTCTCAAAATGTTATGTAAATTATGCTCAATGCTATACTTACAGGCAACAATATCAGAATATCTGTTCTTGGCTTTATTTTCAGGTTTCAATGCAGTATGGCATAGTGCAAGGAGGCCAGTAGGAAGATCCTGTAAAATAATTGCAAAAAGTTTTTGTTTAGAAGTTTGCACTGATATAAAAAAAATATTTAGTTACTTTCATTTCATACCCAACACAAACAAGAGCTAAGACTAGCATATAAAATGTTTATAAAAGTAATCATTTAATTTGTTTTAAACCATATTTAACACATATTATTCCCACTTGATGATGGCTTCCTGGATTTCTGGTACCATGTGCCAGAAGTGTAGAATGCAGTAAGTTGTTGAACTCTCATCCCAAGTGAGAGCCTTCTGACAATCTGATCCCTATTTGATGTAACACACATTAAAGCCCCATAATTTTCAAAAAGTGCTAATACTGTCAGATTCCAAACAGAGAACATTAATAATATCTAAATGCCCTGTATCTGATCCCCACTTACTTCTTGTTGCTTAAAAGACCCCTGTTGTTAAGGCAAGTTTGGTATTTTGTATGGATGTGTCAATTATAAGTTTGTTAACATTTGTAATCTGTGGGCATTTCAAATGACGGTCCACAAAGCGTCAGTGCTGCCCATAAACAAATGACTTCATCCACTCAAAATTCAAAATGACAAATAAATTTTCAAAGAGTAAAGGATATATCTGATGCTGCTATAAGGACTTTTAAAAACAATAAAGGAAATCTGACTATATTAAAACCCAACTATCAATTTTATGCTGTAAAAGTGTTTCTGACAGGATCTTTAGTATAAACATATTGATTTCCAGAAAAATGAGATACAAACATATATGATTAAACACACAAATCAATAATATAATTATATTCCAAGAAAAGGATTAGAATGGAAGACAAAGTCTTATAAAATTCTTCTCTTCAGGATCTTAATGGGAGAATCTAACTAGGCTATAATAAAATGTTTTGTTAAACACCTTACCCCATGCTCTGCTCTCACAATGGCATAGTCATTCTCTTTTGATTTCATCACAAATGCATGGAGATCTTCTACTTTGATAGGATTGCTTAGTTTTTTTAAGTTCACATTAACGTAGATAGGTTCGTGACTAGATTTGTCATACATATTGTCAACACAATCTTCCTCATCCACTGGTTCATCTACTTCCACTGTAACAAGAACAAATGATACAAAAGTCACTCATGGATTAACAATTAGTCGGGTATTTTGAAAATTTGATTCAAGAAGACTTCAATAACAGGTGATTTTTTTTTGGAAGTTAAATCAAAGGTAAAAAAGACCCTGAAAAAAAAATCAAACTGCACAACTGTTAGAAAAAAACGAACATAACCACTCTTTTAACTTAATAATACTCAATGCATAAAATGTTTTAATGTCATTTTATCAAGTTGAAAATGATTAAATCTTTTCTGACTGGTGCAGTCAAAATTTAAGCAGTACAGTTAATTAGCTTTTTCATGTGTGTCAGCCTCTGATTGAAGAAGGTAAGGCTGCCACAGGGTAAATTTTAAAGGCATGATAACATCACAAACCTGCAGCCAATGATGACCTCAGAAGCAAACTGGTTTCCTCAACATTTTCCATGGCGATTTCCTTATCCGTTATAATCATATTGCTTTCCCGTTGAGAAACTATCATCTTAGTACGAAACCTACGCTTCCTGAAAATAATGAATGAGAAAAGCCTGAATAAATTATATTTGTAATCCTGGTGCAACATTTTTTTTCATTCTTTTCTTTGATCTGAATTTTTGTCAAGTTGTAAGTACAAAAATAATCAACCTTAAGAAAATACAGTAAACATTTGAGGACTGTGAAGTGTAGTGCACACTATATATATATATAATGGACAGACACTGGAGGTCATAGTATCTCCACTTCTTATTATCACATTTTTGTTTCATTATCAATTTCTACTTTCAACAAATGATGGAAAAAGCACAAGTTTTTTGTTATCTCCAAGATCTTCAGAAGGAAATTACTCCTAAATAATAAAAAGAAAGAATTAAGATATTATGTAAAAAACAAAGTTGGTGGATACCTGTAAATAAGCAGAAGAATGATTATAGCTGTGACTACAATTCCAGCTATAACACCACCAACCACTGCACCAAGCATAGAACTCTCCTTCACCTCAACTTCCTCTGGATAAATTAACAGACATGTAATTTTGCAGACATACATTATGTTCGGACAATTCTACTTAAAGAAAGGTCTTCCCCAGTTCCATATGCACATGTATTATAGAGTTGCCAATATAGAATGTATTTACCTGGTACTAAGAATACATTCTTTTTTTACCATGACCTTTTTAATAAGACTGGAGAATGCACAATAAGTATAATAATTTTATGAATAATTATCAGGTTCATTACTAATTCAAGGAATCACGTTTTGATAGGTTATTACATGAATATATTTCAACTGTAACCTTAGCAGTGCATTTTGGAAGTATAGTGCTTAAATACAAGCTTTTGAAATATACTGCAAGCTTTTTTTAATTTTTATTTTAACAGTCAAGTTGCTGATCAGTTTTAAACTAAATGCTCAAACTATTCTTAATTTTTACTTATTTCAATTTTTTTTACTACAAGTTATTTTTCACAAAGTGCAACACGAGATAACACATGACTGCATGTTCACATTTTGTCATACTGACTTTCTGTCGATTAATGAAATCATATTTACTTATTCCCATGGATTTATTCAGTATATTTTTCACCCACTGCAATATCCATCACTGAAAAATTATACTG
The DNA here is from genome assembly GCA_012932295.1 of Cyclina sinensis. Taxonomy (NCBI): domain Eukaryota; kingdom Metazoa; phylum Mollusca; class Bivalvia; order Venerida; family Veneridae; genus Cyclina; species Cyclina sinensis. Next base: position 52,969,461 of record JAAONU010000012.1, on the reverse strand, counting down.
CTTCATAATTTACACATGTAGCAACCTCAACACTTAAATATCTTGGAAGATTTTATTACGGAAAGTGAATACATACCTGCCACACACTCTTGGCCAGCAAATCCTTTCTCACACCCCATAATACACTGACCAGTATATTTATCACACGGCAAACCAGAAAGACACCTTCCACATGTCCTAGTACAGTTTGCTCCAAAGAACCCATCTTGACACTCTGAAATACGTATACACCACAAATTATAATAGAATTTCTTTTTCTACCACCCTTTACATGCTTACAAATCCTTGATAACAATTTGACAGTAACTAAAAAGAGTTGTGTGTTTAATATTTCAAAATGATCTGTGCTTAAAATTTCAAGTCCTCCTATCCATGATTTTTGTGAATACGTAATATTTCTAAACCAAGAGAACTATTACTAGTTGAACAAATGTTATATGTAGAGATATGACCAAATTTTTTCATCTTAAGTGGGATCTTGCTCAAAAAACTTCACTGTATTAACATGAGATCAGTACAGGCTATAGCATTTTTCTTGTTCGTTATACTTTAAATAATTTTTAATTTTTTCTTCAATGGACTTTCAACAGTTCTACATTCATTCTCAAGTGAAAATCTTCTTCATGATAAATTACCCATGTCACAACTGTTGCCCATGTATCCTGGTGCACACCCCCTCTCACAAATCCCTGTCTCCGGATGGCAGGGACCTCTGTTATGACAGTAGGGACATCTCTCCTGGCAGCCAATCCCGTACTTTCCATTTGGGCACCCTTAAATACAGAACTTTTTAAGTAATACCAGAAATGAAAAATGAATCAAATGGCGTTATTTGACATGTATATTGGGACTTCGAGAGGTGGCACAGCAGCAGCATATTTGTCCCTGGTTCAAACCCTGTCACAGGATTTAAACATTCCAGCGTTTTGCTCTAAGAAAAAAATTAGAAAAGTAAACAAGAGGGCCATGATGGCCCTGGATCGCTCACCTGAGTACTTTGGCTGTAGGTTTGCTGTTAAGCAGTATTTCATTTTTTAATTGAAAATATGTAAGTGCCTACAAACCAAATATGTAAAATATCAGTCAATAAATAAAGGCTCTATGACAGAAAGTAGAAATATCTATCATAAGCTATGGTGACCTTGACCTTGAACCAGTGACCTCAAACCCTACCCATGGGTAGAGGTCCATGCAAGGAACCTCTATACTGAATATCAAAGATATTGGTCTATAAATGAAGGCTCTATGAGGTACAGTAGATAAATCTACTTTTAGCCTCCGTGACCTTAAACCTAATCCAATAATTTGAAAAAGCTTGATAAAGCTTGCTTCATGCCAAATTTTAAAATTCTAGGTCTTGTGGTTTCAGACAAGAAGATTTTTAAAGATTTTCTTCTATATTGTTATTTAAAACTTGTGACCCCTCGGGCTGGGCCAATAGTGACCCCAGGGACATTTTTTAAACAAACTTGGTAGAGGTCCACTAGACAATGCTACACACCAAATATCTAAGCTCTATAACTTACGGTTTCTGATAAGAAGATTTTTTAAGATTTTCTTATATAACTCTATGTAAACCAAGTGACCCCCGGGGCGGGGCCATTTTTGACCCAGAGGCCAGGATTTGAACAAACTTGGTAGAGGTCCACTAGGCAATGCTACATACCAAATATCTTAACTGTAGGCCTTCTTGTTTCTGACAAGAAGATTTTTTAAGATTTTCCTATATAACTCTATGTAAAACAAGTGACCCCCGGGGCGGGGCCTTTTTTGACCCAGAGGCAAGGATTTGAACAAACTTGGTAGAGGTCCACTAGACAATGCTACACACCAAGTATCTAAGCTATATAACTTACGGTTTCTGACAAGAAGATTTTTTAAGATTTTCCTATATAACTCTATGTAAAACTAGTGGCCCCTGGGGCGGGGCCATTTTTGACCCAGAGGACAGGATTTGAACAAACTTGGTAGAGGTCCACTAGATAATGCTACACACCAAATATCTAAGCTCTATAACTTAAGGTTTCTGACAAGAAGATTTTTTAAGATTTTCCTATATAACTCTATGTAAAACTAGTGGCCCCTGGGGCGCGGTCATTTTTGACCCAGAGGCCAGGATTTGAACAAACTTGGTAGAGGTCCACTAGACAATGCTACACACCAAATATCTAAGCTCTATAACTTACGGTTTCTGACAAGAAAATTTTTTAAGATTTTCCTATATAACTCTATGTAAAACTAGTGGCCCCTGGGGCGGGGTCATTTTTGACCCAGAGGCCAGGATTTGAACAAACTTGGTAGAGGTCCACTAGACAATGCTACACACCAAATATCTAAGCTCTATAACTTACGGTTTCTGACAAGAAGATTTTTTTAAGATTTTCCTATATAACTCTATGTAAAACAAGTGAACCCCGGGGCGGGGCCATTTTTGACCCAGAGGCCATGATTTGAACAAACTTGGTAGAGGTCCACTAGACAATGCTACATACCAAATATCTTAACTCTAGGCCTTGTGGTTTCTGACGAGAAGATTTTCAAGTTTTCCCTATATAACTCTATGTAAAATCAACTGACCCCTGGGGTGGGGTCAGTTTTGTCCCCAGGGACATAATTTGAACAAACTTGGTAGAGGTCCACTAGATGATGCTTCATACCAAATATCAAAGCTCCAGGCCTTGTGGTTTCGGAGAAGAAGATTTTTAAAGATCCAACTTATAAAATCTATTTTTAGCTCCAGTGAACCAGAAATACAATGGACCAGAACCATTTGAACAATCTTGGTAGAGCTTCATGCAAGGAACATCCCAGGCAAGTTTCATTAAATTTGCCCCATTGGTTTCAGAGGAGATGTCGTTTGAATGAAAAGTTGACGACGGACGGACGGACGGACGACGGACAAAGACCGATCAGAAAAGCTCACCCTGAGCACTTTGTGCTCAGGTGAGCTAAAAAGGACACTTCAAATGCATAACTTAAATTCTGAGTAAAAATCTTGTTCAAAAAAACAAAAAAACCTACAAAATTATCTACTCTTTGGCAGTAAAAAAAGACTTACTTCAAATTCAATTTCTGAATATAGACAACAAAACTTCCACTATAAAAAGGCATCTGGACAAGAGAGCAGGTGTACATACTTTGTTTACACAATGTTCCAGTATACCCTGCAAGACAGCCTCCAATACATTCTCCTGTCTCTGGGTCACAGTCACCATCTCGACACTGACCACATTTTTCCTTGCAGTTAAAACCATAAACACCTGTTCCACACTCTGAAATATGATTTCAATAACTGACGAGACTTTTTCAAAGATAATAAGGAAAATATTGTACTTGGCATCAGGACATACAAATGTTCAAAACTCTTTTCAGCCTTTTATTTTATTCGTTAACTTGCAAGTTGTTTTGAAACACAAATAAGGTGGCTGTTTCTTTATATGTTTTTGTATGTAAAATTCTGTGCAACCACCAATTTAGTAACTGCTACCTCAACCTTTAGTTTGGTTTAGTTTCAGATTAATGCTCTGTAATGTATTAACTCTCTACTGGTCAGCCTGAACAAGCCAATAGCTGATAAGCTCCGCCTACTTTCACCTTGTATTATAACGTGTACTCTTGTAGTATCAAATTAGAATAGATTTAGTAACAGAACTAAACAGTGTTACTTTATTTTACCCATGCTGTCCAACAACTTCCCAAGATATTACATTGGCGACGAAGATGGGATCGTGTCATAGAAGGATTTACTTTTAAAATAAAAAGGACATCTTCAAGAAAAAGTGTTTGTGGCTATTTTATAAAATCAAGAATCTGTTCTCAATCTTTCAAGAAGGCATCTTCTTTTGAACTGCCAGTGCCGCAGCCTTTTAAAGTTGTAGGACAAAACACCAACTTGTCAAGTGCATGGGACAGTTACATAAAACGCTTCAATTATTACATACACGCAGCTGGAATTACTAAAGATGAAAGGAAAAAAGCTCTATTGTTACACCTCGGAGGAGAAGAATTGCAGGACATTTATGAAACAACATTAAACCAGGAACATAATTATGAATTAACAGTTCAAGCGTTCACGCAGTACTTCAACCCAAAGAAAAACATCGCCTATGAAAGACATTGTTTCAGACAAGAAAAACAAAATCCTGATGAAACTGTGGACAATTATATTGTGAGACTCAAAAAACTTTCTTTAACATGTGACTTTCCAGAAAATACCATAGAGGACATGATTCGTGACCAAGTACTCGAACACTGCTATTCCAAGGAGCTGAAAATTAAATTTCTTCGTGAGCAAGACCTTACATTAGAAAAAATACAGCGCATCGCACGCACAACAGAACTTGCAGATCTTCATGCAAATAAAATGCAAAATTCAACAACAAACGGAATGCACCAGCAGCGACCAGACAAATCTACAGAATACAGTCATGATGAAGTGAGTCATCTAAAGCGCCAGCAAACAAAACAACGGAAACAGTACCAGCCAAGAGCAAGACCAGCACCTAAACCAGCACAGTTCAAGACCTGTTATCGTTGTGGAGGAAAAGGTCATCTGAGCCATGAATGTATTAAATCGCGCAATATTGTTTGTAACAAATGCAGGAAACAGGGTCACTTTGCAAATATGTGTAAATCAAAGAAAAAGCAAGTGCACTACGTCAATGATGAACAAGTTTCTGAAAATCCAAGTTGTAAAGAAAAGGAATATGCGTTCAATTTAAATTCAGAAATTAAGGTTCCATATATAGAAGTTGAAATTGAAGGAATTAAATGTAAACTGCTCATAGATTCTGGATCTAGTGTGAACTGCCTCGACCGTTCTACATTTGAGAAAGTGAAGTCAAAATCTACATACGTCACAAAATCTCATTCAAAGATCTACCCGTATGCACAATCAACACCTTTGAAAATATTTGGAATAAGTGAACTCAATATGAAAATTAATGAAAATGTGACAAAATTAAAATTTCACATCATTGATAGTGAATGCACACCATTGTTAGGCCAACAAAGTGCTGTTGATCTCGGATTACTTAAATTTTGTGTAAATAATGTCACTGCAAATCAAAACAACGTCGAAAATATCATATCAGAATTCAGTGACCGATTTCAAGGTCTTGGGAAACTCCAGAACTTTCAATTAAAGTTAAATATCAACAAAGAGGTTAAACCAATTGCTCAACCAAATCGAAGAATTCCATTCAAAATGCGACAGCAAGTTCAAGAGAAAATAAAACAACTTCTGGATGCTGAAGTCATAGAAAAAGTTGAAGGAGCCACACCATGGGTATCACCCCTTGTTGTTATTCCCAAGAGCAATGGAGATATAAGAATTTGTGTAGACATGCGACAAGCGAACACCGCTATTGAAAGAGAACGCTTTCCTATGCCAAACATAGATGAAACGTTAGAAGAACTGGGTGGAGCAAAATACTTCACCAAACTTGACTTAAACATGGGCTATCATCAGATAGAGCTCGACGAACAATCCAGAGAAATAACGACTTTCGTCACAAATGATGGAATTTATCGTTATCGTCGACTAAAGTTTGGAATATCATGTGCCTCAGAAGTCTACCAACGTGTAATACAACACACTCTTCAAGACATCCCGAACTGCAAAAACATTTCGGATGACATACTTATATATGGTAACACCAAAGACGAGCATGATGCAACTTTGCGTAAAGTTCTACTCCGTCTTCGAGAGAAAAACTTAACTCTCAACAAAGAAAAGTGTGAGTTCTGCAAGACAACGATAAAGTTCATGGGTCATACTCTCACTACTAATGGACTCATGCCGCAGGATGAAAAGATTAAGGCTGTATTGAACACCAAAAAACCCCAGAATGTGAAAGAAGTGAAATCATTTTTAGGACTGTTGAATTACTGCTCGAAATTTCTTCCAAACTTTGCGACTGTGTCGGAACCGATCAGGAAACTCACAAAAAAAAATATTACGTTTGAATGGGGAAAAGAACAACATTCAGCTTTTGAACAGTTAAAATCACTGTTAACTAGCGCAAATGTCATGGCATTCTACAACTCAAACGCCGAAACAACCATAGCAGTTGATGCCTCACCATATGGTCTTGGATCAATATTGTTCCAGAAACAAAGTGATGGACACTTGAAACCTGTAGCCTATGCAAGCAGGACATTAAATGAAGTCGAAAGACGTTACAGTCAAATTGAAAAAGAATGCTTAGCAGTTACCTGGGGAATAGAAAAATTTCGAACATATGTCTATGGACTGACGTTTAAAGTGATCACCGATCACCAGCCTCTTATCAAGATCTTTAAACCGACACACAAACCTCCTGCTAGACTGGAACGAATGTTGCTTCAACTTCAAAGTTACAAATTTACTGTTGAATTTCAACCTGGAGCACTAAACCCAGCTGATATTCTCTCAAGGTCAATGTCCGTTCAAGAAGATTGCAAAATCTCAAGTATAACAGAAAAATACATGGATTATGTTTACGAGAATGCAGTGCCCAAAGCTATGACCTTAGATCAAATTGATAAGGAGTCATCTCAGGACAAATTCATTCAAGAACTAATTGAGTGCATTAAACATGATAAATGGCCTAAGCATGAGCAATTCAAAACATTCTTCAAAATACGCAATGAACTATCCATTCACAACAACAGTGTATTACGTGGAAACAGACTTGTAATTCCACAGGGACTCAGATCAAGGGTATTACAACTAGCTCATGAAACGCATCAAGGGATAGTAAAAACAAAACAAATGCTCAGAGAAAAAGTTTACTGGCCTGGAATTGATGATGAAATCGAAACACTTATTAGAACGTGCTACCAGTGCCAACTAGTTTCAAACCCTGCTCAGCACCCACCAATCACACCTACAGAATTACCTGAGTCACCCTGGACAACTGTAGGAATGGATCTCACAGGACCATTTCCCGGAGGAGAATATATCCTAGTCGTAATAGACTACTACTCTCGCTTTCCAGAAATTGAAATCATGAAATCAATCACTTCACGTGCCATTATTCAAAGGCTGATGAAAATATTTGCAACACATGGATTACCATCAGTGATCAAAACGGATAATGCACCCAATATGGTATCTCAAGAACTTACAAACTTCTTCACAGCAAATGGAATTAAGCATCACCGCGTCACACCTTACTATCCGCAAGCTGCAGGATTAGTTGAAAATTTCAACAAGACGTTATCGAAATGCATTAAAACTGCAGTGGTAGGAAAGAAAAACTGGCGTATCGAAATCTACAAATTCCTAATGACGTACAGGACTACCCCACACACATCAACAGGAGCCGCGCCTACAAAATTATTGTTTAATAGGACTGTGAGAAACAAACTACCTCACTTTGAGAAAAAGAAAAACGACTTGGAAGTTAGAAAAAAGGACTTTTCTCAAAAACTTAAAATGAAAAAACATGCAGACAGACGGGCAACTACCCGCATTATATCATACAGACTTGGACAAAGAGTTTTAGTTCTGAACAAGAACTGTGGAAAATTAGATTCAAAATGGAGCAATGAAATATATACTGTTATAGGTCAAAAGGGAAATCAAGTAAAGCTGAAATCTAGACACAGTGACATACTGAGAAGGCACCTGTCCCAGATCCGACCATTTTATCAAAACTAGACTGTCAGAGATATTTTCAATGAAAACAAACCGACCTACACTTGAAATCTTAGTGCTGAGAAAATTAACAACAGACCACAAAATGTGATTACTCTAGATTAAATGGCTATTAACTTAGTCATTCAAATCTTGGCAGATAAACATTAACATTAATTAGCCAGCCATATTTCCTGAGAAATGTTTACAATTATCTTCGTTTATTGCTAGTTTATTTTACACCTCTTTGATAAATTACCATTTACAATCGGAATGACTCGCATATTATTACAATGCTTTCTTTTCAGGGATCTTTCTAGAGTTCATGAACTGTTTAAATTTATAGCATATTATCCTTCTGAGAAAAAGGCGGATGTAATGTATTAACTCTCTACTGGTCAGCCTGAACAAGCCAATAGCTGATAAGCTCCGCCTACTTTCACCTTGTATTATAACGTGTACTCTTGTAGTATCAAATTAGAATAGATTTAGTAACAGAACTAAACAGTGTTACTTTATTTTACCCATGCTGTCCAACAACTTCCCAAGATATTACATGCTCAAACATAGTCTTGTCAGGTGAACAGTTTAACATAACCATTACTCCTAGGAAGGACTAGAAATAGATTTGCATCTCATGGAATCAACTGCCAACTTTCTCATATATTTTGATCTATAACATATAAACATATGACCTATCAGTTTACAAGTCAGCAGACAAGAAGGGAGCTTACTCTGAGTGCAATATGCATTATGATATCCTCGTTTACATCCCTTTAGACATCTCCCTGTCTCGTGGTCGCAGGAACCGAACTGACACTGGCCACATGTCTGTTTACAATCTATACCGTACTTATTGTACATACATGCTGCAATATACAAAATATACATGTACACTTTTTATGTTATGTGTAATAAAACAACTGACAGTTACTTCATTTGAAATTCACTTACTGTGATTATACAAAAAAATAATCAGTCAGGATATTTTATATGATACAACTCAACAAAACTACACATTAAATAATGCATAAAGTAATATTGAAGAAAAATGACCTCTTTATTCCCATTCTAACATTATAACACAATATAAAAAGCTGTCATTCTCAAAATGTTATTGGAGACTTCAAAAACATAACAATAGAATCCCAAATGCTTCTTTAATATGCACTTTATCATTCATTCTACATGACTTTATTCAGCAAGTCAATTCTTTTTTTCATATTCGCAAATATTCACATGTCCCCATGATACCATCCCTCAATCTTACTTAACTGGCTTTTTACATAAAAGCATGAAAAAGACAGGGATTCAAAAGCCTAAATTTCACAACACGACCATTTTCTTTCTGTACCCCGAGTCTGTTGACATTTGACATACCAATATCACAACCTATTCCCATCCAACCAGCATGACAACTGTGTTGACAAAAGCCAGTATATTTGGAGCATATCTCTGTTATGTTAGAACAATGGCACTGTTTTTCACAGTCTTCACCAAACAAGTAATCTGGGCACTCTGAAAGGGGAAAACAATATCTTATTGATTCAAAAGAGCAAATGTTTAATTTTTTTCTTTTCCATGATTATGATGACAAGGGGCAACAAATTACCAATGCCAGATAATAAAATAACACATATAGAAAACAAGCAAAACCTCGGTGGAATCTGTACTTCATTCCATTTTGAAATCATGTTATATCTGCATCATGTCCTCAAGTTCAAGAGAAAAAGAAAACAAAAATACCTCTAGCTCCAAACCCTTTCAATTTTGTATATTATGACAGATTTATGACAGAATTTTTCTTTTAATGCAATATAAAATCAGACAGTTAGATCCATCAGTAATTCAGGTTACATTCTAAATAAAATTTCAAACTCTCCTTAAAAACATGGAATATACCTGTTACATTTAACTGGGAGCAGTAATCAAATTCTACTTGTTGAGTTTTGTTGTTGAAAGTGTGGCACCATGGTGCACTGGAGTATGCTTCATTCACAGGGTCAAGCGGATTTCTACAAAAGGGGCCGGGCATGTCAACATCTGGAAAGTTATTCTTGCGATACTCCCTCTTTGTATTAATGACTCTAGGATCATCCCAGTTCAGACATTCCTCATCCTTGCCCGTAAGCCCTACACTACCCATATATCTTCTGCCTTGTTGCCGACCATATATAAATTCATTTCCTGAAAATCAAAAGATAGGGTTTCATCTTAACTTTTTTTGAAAATCATAACGTGCACTTTGAACCTTGGAAGTTTTTGTTTTACAAAAGTTCTGTTTCTGATAAATTTTGTTCATGTTCAAAATTAGCTTCTTTGTTAAAACTTCTGTAAGATTTTTTCATGGTATAAAAATCTTATCAAAATTTCCCTATCTTTAAACTACACAAAATCAATGCTAAGTGGCCTACATTTAAATGGTGTTATATATTGATTGAGAATAAAAAAATAATATTAACAGGGAATGAAGCTTCTACTCAGAACAAAATGTATATTATGGCAAGCATTCTAAACACTATCAACTGACTATCACATCAAATTGTTTCATGCAGTATAAAATTCCTTCAGACAATTAAACAGAATTAAAGCAAGTAAGACTGTTCATTTGGACTCAGGCCAGCCATTGTACAACCAAAACAAAATGACTGAAATAAAACAACATTATACTTACTGAACAAACAACCAAAGCCATAGAAGCCTTCGGCACACCCATTATCACAATGACCCGTTTCCTTCTCACATTCAGCCCCATCTTTACAGTTACAAGTAAATCTACATCTCCAGCCAAACTTCCCCTGCTCATCACATTTCAATGCATCTGAAAACAGACAGCGATATTAACATAATGTCATGTGCATATCAAATGTTTCTCAACATACAGGTCCCTGGGTACAAAAATATAAATAACAAGCAATATGTATAGCCTACTTTACCACTAAACCTCAAAGTTTAGTAATAATTACCCAGCTATTAAAAAAGTAAAAGTTTCACTTCAGAAGTTTTCAATCATTCTTTAAAACTGGGTGCAACATGTCGCTTAAATATAAACATGTAACCCAAAAAACATTTTTGTTTTCCTTATAAAACTGTTGGCTGTCCTATCTTTACTGTAATAATGTAGTAATTCAGTAGTGTGTCACATTTTAAGACTTCTGACAAATACAGGACACAAAGGAACATTTAACACTTTTCATTTTATAAACAAAAAACAGAACACAGTGTCTGAATCAAAGCAACAGTTGAAACACCTGTCATAATCTCTCCATAAGGCAAGTTTTTCTTTTATCTTTTCAAACATCCAATTATTTTGATCTTTTAATTTAAGTTTCTCATAGCCAAAAATCACTTAGCATTTTATCACAAGTCAAACTGTCATAATGCTGCAAGCATGCTAATAACATTTAACAGGGAAGAATTTATAATAAATGTGATATAAAACAGGAGGACCATGATGGCCCTTTGTCGCTCACCTGGGAATCACTTTAGATACTGTTTGATTTTTACTTACTGTAACATCCAGAAACAAAACATACGCAGTGTCAAGATTAAAATCTGTTTTCAAAATTGTACATGCCTTTATAATTTCTTTGAAACAACACAACTTGAATAAATATGATGAAGTTCCACCAAAAAAATATTTCTATTAAATAACTTAGAAATTTGGCCATGGGGTTCTGATGAGAAGACTTTCTCTGTTTCTTGTACATGTATAGTCAAAATGAAAACTTGCTCAACCACTGACTGCCATTTTTTTATGAACAAACATAACCTGAATGAATCGGATAAAAGGGCACCACAGGAACATTTCGGTCAAATTATTTTGAAACTGGACCAATTAAGCTTTCTGAGGAGAAGATTTTCAAAGTTTTCCATATGGTCATTAGCTGAAAACATGCCCTGCCCCTTGTCACCCAAGTTTTTTTTTACAAACAAACATGACCCAAAGGAATTTGACAGAGAACAAGCTCCTAAGCATTTGTTAAATTATTTCTGTAATTGGGGCTGCAGTTTTATGTTTTCCATACAGATATATATGTAAAGTGAAAACAGGACCTGCCCTCTGTCGGCTATGTTCGGCTATGTTCTTTAAGGAACAACATGGCATGAAGGAATTTGATAAAGGATCAAATAAGAAACATTTTTTTTGTAAATTTGTTTTGTAATCATGCAAGCAGTTTCTGAGATTTTCAAAGTTTTCCATATACCAGTAGTCATATAGCAAAACGGCAAAGAGACCAAAATGGCTTGAAGGAATTTGGTATCATTTTGAAATTGGGCAGATGGCTTCTGAGAAGATAGTCAAACTTTTTCCTTACAGTTGCCATGGCAACTAGAGCCTGTACGGAACCATTTAATTTTAAGGAGTCTGAAAAAGAACCAAATGAGGAAATTTTTCTTAAGTTTGGTTAAAACTGGCCCAGTGGTTTTGATGTCAGGTGAGTTAAAAAGAGATGAAACCTGAGGGTAAAAGGATACACTTTAAAAAAAGTCACCATTTTTTGTTAGTCAAACTTATTTGTTACTATCAGAGAAAATACTGAGATAAATTGAGTTTGCATCATCTCCACAACATATTGGATTTTGCCCGATTTAAAACTACCCAAATTTTTTGTACTCTGAAATATTTCAACAATAATTGCTACTTAAGGTGTTTCAAAATAACAAGTGAACAACAACTCAACTGAAATTATTTCCTCAAATCTTATTTTCTTTCCCATGGTATTTAAATCAGATGTGAACATGCTTCGTTTATTATAATGGATGAGACATTTAGGACATGATCTGGATGTTAAATATCACCATCTGTGTTCTGATGCACACTAATGCATACTTTAAGAACAGCTTTTTTTTATTCTGAGCAATGTGAAAAGGCACTATATGATTCTTTCGTTGATTTCACTTACAACATTAATGCTTTTCATCCATTAATTTTATTTTTTAAAGCAAAAGACCCTAATATCCTTTGCACTGATGTTAACAATGTAAGTCAATTCCTACTGAAACTGACTTTAAAGTGGACATAAACAAGAACTGTCACTGTAAGATGACAATGCCCCTGAAAGTGGTGCTTTGACCTTTGAGCTGAGAACCAGTCATTCAGGCGTCAAGGTCAAATAAATAAGTATGAAGTATATCAACCTACTAATTTGGAAGTTATGGCCAATTATTAGTTTTTGGACAATTGGATATTCAGGGGTCAATGTCAAATAATTAAATGTCAGTGGGAAAGTCTTGTCCAAAGGGGTGTTGTGTCCAAGTATGAAGTAAACCCACTTACTAATAAGGAAGTTATGGGCAATGTTAAAGTTTTTAGACAATTGGATCATCAAGGTGAAGGTCATTCAGGGGTCAAAGTCAAACAAATATACATGTAGGTTAGTGGGAAGGCCTTGTGCAAAGGGGTGTTGTGTCCAAGTATGAAGTAAATCCACTTACTAATAAAGAAGTTATTGTCAATGTTAAAGTTTTTGGACAATTGGATCTTCAAGGTAAAGGTCATTCAGGAGTCAAGGTCAAATAAATACAGGTCAGTGGAAAGGTCTTGTCTAAAGGGGTGTTGTGTCAAAGTATGAAGTAAATCCACTTACTAATAAGAAAGTTATTGCCAATGTTAAAGTTTTATGACGGACTGACGGATGGAATGACAGAAGGATAGTTCAAAAACTATTATGCCTCCCTCCGGGGGCATAAAAATGTGCTAAGAATAAGCAAATCTACATTGCACACAGTGAAAAGGTTACCAGTAGAGTTGGGGCAGATCCTTGGTCCAGTGGTAACTTGTAATGAGTAGGGTCAGGGTTGAAGGTCACTGGGATTTTAAGTTTCTGCTCAATCTCTTATTTTTCTCCACAGGGAATCACCTGAAAACAGCCTGAATTCTGGTTTGGAAAATGTTGTTTAAAGTTTCAAACACAACATTCAATAACTAGCTTGTATACTGCAGGTAAAAACAGACTCTTACAATAAAATTCAATTAAAATGGAAAATTGTTTCCTTTTCATTCACTTTATTTTCTGAACAACTGAGGTAACCTGTATTTAGAACACTACAAAATGCCCCTGAGGTAATCAGCACAGGAAACTTGATACAAAGGGTAGTGTTCTATCAAATTATGATAAAACTGAAGTAATTTCCCTCCTTTTGATGTAACAGTTAAAGAGAAAACTTGTTAACAATTTACGATTTTAACAATCTAGCTTGCTGGCTTATGACCAGTTTCACATCTGTTTCAACTTTGATTTAAGCTTTGTGAACCTGTGTAAGAGATCATCTTATTTTTATTCATACTCCTGAATTGCAAACAACAACCTTGTTGTTTTCAGTACACAGATTTGCCAACTTACAATAAAACCACAGTATGTTTTATGTCCTTCATAACTTTAGGCAATAACAACCAAGGTTTGAAACCATTACCTGTAAGGATGTATCCACTAACCAACTATACTCCTGAGAAGGACCAACCAAACCCCCTTCACCAATGAAAGAAATTGCTGTTTATCTGAATCAAGAAAACTGGCGATAGTGACCAGCCAGTTCAAAACCATGACTTACAGTCAGCAGATTTATTCTTTGCAACCAACCCTCCAACTATGAAGGCAATCATTTTTAACACAATTTTCATGCTGATATGCCATTATTTTCAAAAATACACCACTGAGCAAAACCCTAGGTTGACAGGTCAATGACAATACAGTATTTCTTTCTTACTGAAAATATATAGTTACCACTTCACCACTGATGGCTTAAATGTAGTTTTTGATAATAAGCAGTCCACTTCACAACCCTTTTTTGTTTTTTTGTTTTTACAAGAAAAAAAAGTGTCACCATCTAAAATCAACAATATTTGTCGACACCTTCATGGGTGGATGAACAAAAATATTGTAATGTTATAATACACCAGATAAGGCCAAAACATAACAAAGACCAATTTGTTTAGAACAAATTCAATCTGAATATTAATGGCCTTAGTTCACAAAGATAAGAAATGTTATTTGAATTTCATACAAGAAACATGGCAATGCCACGAAACCAGGTTTTCAAAAATGTTGTTCTGATTCTATACTATAGTATGAATTTTGGAATGAAGATTGCTATGAATATTCAAAAGATTATAACATGACATGAAGGAAAAGATAATATTCATGAGAATACATGATAATGAGTAGGATGTAAATTTCGGCTAACAATACTGTCTGCAAGGAGTATACTTAATAATGAGACAACAATTTCTGCACGTCATCTTGATGTGGTAAACATTTGTCTGAAGTTTCATCAAAATTCTTCAAAGGGTTGAAGAGTTACAGAGCGGACAGGATTTTCAATGTTAATGTCACTGTGACCTTGACCTTGGAGCCAGCCATGCGGAACATGCGTTCTGCACGTCATCTTGATGTGGTAAACATTTGTCTGAAGTTTCATCAAAATTCTTCAAAGGGTTGAAGAGTTACAGAGCGGACAGGATTTTCAATGTTAATGTCACTGTGACCTTGACCTTGGAGCCAGCCATGCGGAACATGCGTTCTGCACGTCATCTTGATGTGGTAAACATTTGTCTGAAGTTTCATCAAAATTCTTCAAAGGGTTGAAGAGTTACAGAGCGGACACAATTTCGTTTGACGCCCGCCCATCCGCCCATCCGCCCGCCATACCCCAATCTAATAACCAGGATTTTCAAAATTGAAAACCTGGTTAAAAAGGCTAGCTAATCTTGAATACAAATAACCTTGTTCCATGCAAATTTTAATAAAAACTGACTTAAATTAACTTGGGGCTTGTCTATGTATAGAATGTGTAACCTGCACAAATGTTTTGGCCAGTGTTTTTCCCTGTGAAAGTGCTGAAGTTTGGCATTCATGAAATTTCTTAACATTTGTCATAATGATGCACAGACTGTAAAAAGTATTTTTCTGATACATTTGAAAATATTTGAAGAAAAAGTCTGGAAGGGAGAATTCTGAGGATATTAGAGTAAGGGATATTGGCTGATAAAAAGGTCAAGGCTTTAAGTTACAAAAAAAGAATTTGCTTCATTTAGTTCAGTGAACTTTAAGGGGCCATATATCAAAGCCCTAAAGCAAGTCAGTTGAGTCTGCTGAAACTAATAACAGACACTTATTACAGTGTATAATTTATGAGGAATTTTTATTTACAAACTGTCATCACAAACTGTAAATGTTGGCCATCAAACACAAGGTCATAATATATGTCAACAATGCCTACAGCTATTTTAGTTACTGTCATAATAAACATTTTAACTTTCAGTACTTTATTCAAGGACAGTTATTAACCAAAGGCAATACAATTTATTGCTTTATCTTGACTTTTTCTTTCTTTCAAAACTCTTTTTGTTCTTTGGGTCAATAAGTATCAAGGTGTTCAATGAAATTTTCAATAAATGAAAAAAATGCACTTCATGACAAAAATGCATTTTTCCAACATTACCTTCCAAATTATTTTCAAGAGAGTGAAGGCAAAAAGTTGTATATGTAAGACTGTAATTTATGATTGTTGCCAAATGCACCGGTCAAACCCCATACTCATTTAATATACTGTTATGTTATACATGTGTACTATTGCTGACACAGCAATGCTTAATAATTATTTTCATGAGTTAATTATCAATATAAACATAGGGCAGTTCTATGCATCTTCTTGGACCATTGTAATTAGTTTTCTTGTCAACTCAACAATTTTTGATATTAATATCAGGTTGGTCCTTTTATTCCTGATGATCCATGTCCAACACTACATGTATCTTTTGCATAAAACAGATGTTTTTTTCAACATGAGACTGAAACTTTTCCTTTTATGTCAAGTGTGACTCTCACAAATCAATTAACTCAACAAAGGAGGTAGCCAAATTCTTCACTGTGATTTTTTTTGATATTTTCTTTATTTCTTTTAGACTTTTATCATATTTTTTGCCAATAAAATCAGTTTAAATAATAAGTAGAATATTATATCCACACTAACTGACCCCCTCATTTATGTAACTGCACCTACTATGAACTTCTTATTACTAATATCCAATAACAATTTAGAGATTTACAGCCCGATTTTATCAATTTGCTTAAATTCTACTATTTGGTTCAACAATTAAATCAATATAAATGTATACCAGGGTACCAGGATTCTTTGAAGGGTATAACAAACATGTAATCATTTATTTTCACTATCAGAGGGTCATAAAACTTGAAATTTTTGTAAGATGGTCCATTTGGTACATATGACCTAAACATCAAAAGAAAATAGTGATTTACACATAGCTATTTCTCTTCTGTCAGAAATAAAAAGGAAATAAAATGTATAACTTCATGACAAAACTTTCCTCATACCACTCTTGTGTTGAAAGAAATTTTAAATAAAGTTTTCCCTGCAATAAGGTGTTATCTGTATTTTTTAAGGTTTTCCTTCAGTTATTACAGAACATTTTGCATTAAAATGTATGGTCAAGGATTAAATACTGACTATAGAAATCATTTGTAAAGACTTTGTTCTGGGATGTTTCTACTTTGCTCTACACCCTACATGTATAAAAGTTTGTTGAGACAACTGTCAAAATAAAATGCCAAAATAAAATATATTTCCACAGCTGCAGTGACATTTCAACCAAAACAGGAAATTTAAACCTTCTATCTGTGTCTTCAGCATAATATTTTTTTTCTTAATGAAGCTTGTCCACTGTTCTCTTTATCAAAGACAAACATTTTCTAATCTCAGCTAGAAACATGGATATGGCAGTTTATGTCTGTTCATCAACCATTTGGAGAAAAGATTAAAATTATGAAAAAGAGCAACTGAAAACTGAACCTAAATACGACAAAAACTAACAAATAAAAAGTCCTCAAGCAATACATTTGTATAACCTATTCTTTGCCTGACAGCCCAGATGACAGACTGGGCTGCTCTGTTACCGTCTGTGACATGTTTCAATTATTAAATAGTAACCCAATATTATAAAACCCTGCCATTTATCATTCTCTAGACACATTAATGAAAGACAATAAGATTTTCATGATTAGCATAGCACTTTATACATGAGATCTCTGAATCTGTCTAAGTGACAAATGTAGTAATGAAATGCTGAATATCCATTTCATTCCTTTTGTTCTAAATCTTTTAAACTTTGATACATGTTGCTATTATTAAATGAGACAGGTTAAGTGCTGTTTATACATGTATACATATTAATGAAATAAACCACACTGCATGGTCTGGTGGACAAATGGCAGACTTCCTTAATTTACCACATTCCAGAACTAACACTGTATACACCATACTAAGCACCTGATACTTTTTGTCGTCTTTCTCTATTCTAAATGCCCTAACTGATAATCAGAACCTACTTGTTAAAAAAAAATATAAAGAAAATCACATTTTGTCTACAGCCCAAAGTTTTAAGACAAATCTGACAGTAAACACTTTAACACAGTCAAAATGCTCTTTCAAAACACTAAACAAAGGCCATTTCTCTTCTGTTTAGATTTACTTTACTTATGTAGAAAATATATTCATTATGTTAAACCTACATACAGCAGAAAATCAATCAACATAAGGAAAAAAATTCCCTTTATTAAAATATAATCTATCTTGTAAGAAATTCTAAAGTTTCCAAGCTGTCACACTAACAGTCTGATAGATAACGGCAGAGTGCAGAAAATTTTATGTTGCTAACTATGTTCAGAAGGTTTCTCTGAAACTATCTTGTCAAACTTTCCCCTTAACTTTTCTTTTTTCTCTGATACATAAACTTTGCTTAAAATGAACTTCCAAGTGAGGTCAGCAGCCAGTTAAAATTCCTCAGACTGGTTTCTTCAAATTTTTAATAATAACAAATCAGTTTGATATCTGGTCTCAAGAAAACAAGACAGCCAAGCATATAACTACATCAGAATTTCATCATCTTGTAAAAACTGTAAGATAGCAATTAAAACTGACGATAATTAATGAACTTGTCTTTCATTTCTATAAACAGAGACCTTCATCTGTCTGTTGCCAGGCATCGAAAGCATGTGACTGTCCTCTACATTAACCTTTAACAGATCAGCTGAACAATTTTAACATATTTAAATACTGTCATTCCTTTCCAGAGCCATTAACTATTTTTGTGTTTATAGATTACTGTTTGCTTAAACCCTGTAAAGGGAAATGACAGATATTTTGTTCACATGTACAAGCCTACATCTTTACAGTTCCTGAATTTTAAGAGACAATACATATATCAGTGCTCTCGCTAGGGTCAAAATTTTGGGAGAATTGACTTCTCCCTAAAGTAAATTTTCGGAGAAGTCAGAAGACTCCTGGGAGAAGTTAGTACTGGCAATGCCAGTTCCAGTTTTGAATGACAATGATGGACAGCAATTCTCAGCTTAAGCATGATGTCATTCTAGCCATTAACCACTCAGATAACAGTAACTAACTAATTTAAGCATTCGGTTGTTGGTCGTTACTCGGACTTTATCGTTAGAGCCTATGTGACTTTAAAGTCATTTGTTATGAAACCTAACAACTTTAATTAATTAGAATCATTAAAAATGCACTTATTAGGCCATAGGTCTCAAAAATTAAGACAGTTTCTTTTGTTGTGTGTTCTAGTTTTTGTAATTTTTAATCTTGAAGTTGTAACCAACAGTTTTCTACTCGGTGTACGCCAATCGAATTATTGACCCAATTCAACATCTGTTGATGGCTAAATGTGTTGTGTATCGAGTGTCAACACAAAGGATTAAATCAACTGAACTAGTAACATGCGCTCAGATTGGTCAATGCTTTGAAGGTAGTATGTATTGATCGCCGTTTCCGAGTGTAAGCTCCGCCCAAAACAAGAGCTGAGCAAGTAAATGACATCGGCATATGAAACATTTTCAAGTTGCCATCACTTTGATGCTTCACTTAGGCCCATTTCACCCCCTCGTGAGAGCCCTGCTTACCAACATTTCTGGTTTAGCCGGGCTCCTGGTTTCGAACATAAAAACACGTTACTCCAAGCCGAGTTCAAAAAAACCAAGTGAAGAAAATTCCGCAAATGGTTAGTTGTTTATTGTACTTTCTGGCATTTTTATGACCCACACTGTGTATGACCTGCGGCAACAATAAAAGAGGCTTATTCTGACACCAAACAGTGAATTGCAATGTAAATATAATCAATCATGTCTTATCTTGCAAGACACGAGAGCGCCGATGACCTTAAGCGATGCAACTTCAAAACAATGTGCTTTTGACAGTTTTGTAAGTATTGTGGAGATCAATAATTAGTAGCTGATTCTAGAGTTTCAATTTTCAGTTGTTTCAAGTGTTTGCATATGACTGTGAAATGAAGTTCAGTCGTAAGGTAATAAAATTTAAAAGTGATACTTGCTTCATTTAAATTGCTTTTTCTTCGCCAAATGTCAAGCAATCTTCTTAAACAATATCTCATTTTTTTCAGGAAACATTGCTTTATTGAATTTGTTTGATAATAAAAAATTATATATTTTTAAACAACGGTTAAAATGATTTTTAAAATGCCGAAAATTGTGATCGGAAAGCAAGGCTGTAAAATGTCAATTTTCTTTGGTTTTAAGATTAAAGGTTTGGTAAAAATGTCATAAAAATACAGTTTGATGTTTGAATGTATTTTCTCAATAAATAATTTACTCTCAAAAACATTTTTTCAAACTTTTCTCGTCAATCTAAAATTGGTTGTGTACGCTCTGTATGTATTGCGCTTGACTTTTACTCGAAGTAGGTGGCGCTATTTGTGGCTAAAAATAGAACAGTGCAAAAGTGTCAATCGGTGTATTATTTGGACTAGTGCTTTTGACAGCTGTTGCTGATCATGTTGATATATATTTCCTGGTATTTTAATGTTCAGTTGTTTCAAGTGTCTGGAGTTTAACTGTTCAATTGTTGTAAGTGTTTGCATACAAAAAATTCAAATGCCTATTGGATATTTAAAACACTGACCAAAATTATTTTCATTTTCTGCTTTTGTGTAATTAGAAACTGTTGGTTTTAAGAGATCTGAAATAAAAATGATCAAAGTATACTTGCTGTTATGCAGTGTACTTACTTTGTCAATGCATGGCATTTTACACTTTACAGTAAAGAATAGACCAGGTGAACCAAGTTAAACGTTGCACACCAGGTAGTGCCTACCCTACAATATCTCCCTCCAGAAAGTCAGATCTCCCTCTTGAAAATTCCCAAACTCCCTCCTGTGACCAGGGAAAAGTTGGTAAGCATGAAAACAGGATCAGCAAAATAAAATGATCTACTGTTACTAATGTAAATAAAACATCACAAAAAACAGTGAAAACAACCATTAGACAGTCGTTTTTACCGTTTAAAATGTCACAGAATTATCCTGCTTTAATATAACTTGAAGTGTATTCATCTATATTCTTTGATAAAGGGAAATTAAATTCATATTTTGATAAATAGATGTTCACCCCACCCACTTCATTCTGAATCACAGTTTCATAATTACATCGGATAGCCTTAATTTCTTAAATTAACCACTAAATTTATACTTTATCTCGTTTAATTTATTATTTTTTTTATTCTACACTACTTACGTATTAAAACAATGTTTAAAATTCCATTTAACAAAATTAGAATCAGACAAGATTGTACTCTGCTACTAGATAGCGCCATTTTCCATTTCTACATAACTCTTTCTAAATCAAGTAGGAATTTTTCTACCAGTTAGCTCCCCTTCAATAGAAGGTGTAGATAACCTAAAATTAGAGAAAGATCAATGATAAATTGATCCATGTCGACAATGTTATTGTGCAAGGATGGCAAAATAACACGATTCAGTAACAATCTGTCACTGTTCATAATAATTCATATTACGTTAAGAGTATCACTAACTCGCGTATTTCGTGTCAACAAGAGTTTAATATTCATCCTCTTTTATCTATGTCATTATGTATGAGGACACTATTTTAGTGATATTTCCAAGCGTTAACTATTTTTTTGTTTTCGTGTTTTCATGAAAGGTAAGAGGGAGTTGGGATTTCTATATCCATTTTCTATGGCATTGTAATAGTTACGATTTCCTCTCGAAAATAGTATTTATTGTCTGACTTTTGATTAGAGTTTGTTAATACAAGTTATATGTACCTTTAATATCAACAAATATCCATAAAATGATGTAATTACTGTATATTTGATACAAGTGAGAATTTCTTTCGTTTTAGTATATGTGTTCAAGGTCTTTCGACAATTTTTTTTCTGGATGTATGTGAAATAAAATCTCGAATCATGCTTACTAACAGATTCATTTGTTTCATGCAAGGCGTGAAAAGAGAAAGCATTTAAATGATAATAAAATAATAAACAATATTTGTAGTATTTGAAAGTAGTAATAAAGTGCGAAATTAATTTATTCTTTCTATCATGATGAGATGCCAGGTATCTACTGAAATAATGCTCAAAAGACATAAATTTTATTCGTATCGAATGAATCAGAATGTCAGTTAAGATAACTATTCTAACAATTCTTACAATTAGTGACCCGGCTTCAATGTCCAATATAATTTATTTGCATAAATACAATGTACGTTTTTGTTTGTTTGGTGTTTTTTGCCAAATGATGGCGGAACAGATATACAGGTTTCATTTGGTCAATTTGTTTTCATTATCAAGAAGTGACAGTAACTCTGCAAATGAATTACCTGTTCTCTCCTGCATAAGGATAATTAAAATGAAAAAAAAAACCCACTAAAATCTAGCAAGCAGAGCGAGAAAAAAGTTTAGAAAAGCACTGTAGAAGTTAATACTATTTCTGTTATAGCTTATTAATTTTCTCGACGGTAGACAGACTAGTTTTTCATGTATAGTCATAGCAATTACATGTACACACAATAAAGATAGTTTTGGAGGCAAAGCCTCTTAAGACCGAGTCGAGATATAGGAGTTATATTTCTAAAGAGTGCATGATCTAATACGTGTCATCACATCTTCACCCCCTCCCCCCACCCCCAAAGAAAAAAAAAGGGACAAAAAGGTTACACTTAGAATACATTTTTTCGTCAGACTTATGTGGTCTAAAATGTGTTGTAAAGAGGGAATACATATCTGTGTAGAAAACTTGAATTCTTAGAGACTTCTCAAACAACCTACAATTGTACAACCAAGAAGGATAACACTGCCCCTGTTTCAGTTTGTTCACCAAATAAGGATATAGCTTATTTTTACGCTGATTGTATATTTTGAATCTGCATCCACATAAAGACTATTCTTGGAGTTCTGACCCTCACTCCCTACCAAAAATTGACGCCACAAATTCTGCCAACGTCGAAATTCCTAGCAGTACCGGGCTACCTCCCCTTCAATACTAATGAGTCTAGTCGTGCTGCAGACGAACGCGTACTTGAAGAGCTATTTTACACACATCTGAAGCTTTAAAAAGGTTCACTAAATATTGAAACACCCTTCACCTATCTATCCAGAGGGAATTTATAGCAGATATGGATGTTTCTTGCATTCTTCATTTTTTCAAAATTAGATGCAGACCGAGTCGTATCGTACCTTATAAGAGCTATGCTGCCCACCCCTATTTCTGTAAAAGTTATTTGATATCCGAATAAAATCGGTGCAGGCATCACCGAGAGATAGCCTGCAGAAGTGAATGCTCTCAAACAAAGAAAATCGCCCATATAACAACATTTCATGTGAAAAGTAACCTTCGTGTTTTCGGGAACTTCCAGTGATAACAGTTTCAATAAAATCGGTGCAGGCATCATCGAGAAATAGCCTGCAGAAGTGAGTGCTCTCAAACGAAGAAAATCGCCCATATAACACCATTTCTTGTGAAAAGTAGCCTTCGTGTTTTTGAGAAGTCCGTCCATACATACATTTGTTTGATAGCTGCATTAACAGACGAACACGCATTAAAACTCCATAACAGTTGTAATAAAGAAGAAACTATAAGATGTTAGGTAAATAAGCTACTTTTTAGAATTTTTAGATATTAATAGCCCTGCATTTTATTTATGTCTCTGATGCTAATTAAAAGCAGATGTTTGAAGTTTCCGGTAATTTCCAGCCAATGTAAACAATTTTAACCTTCTGAAACACATGGAACGTATGTTCTTGGGCGATGCTTTTTAAATATTGTTTCCCATACTTCTAAGATGTTATTGTTTTTTTTTTTAATTTCACTAAGAAAATAACTTTTATCAGTTAAATCCCAATAAAGAAAAGAATATGTAGAATAAGAGAAAAAAGTAACCATGTATTTATTACTTATTTCACTTTTATTTGCAATACGTGCTTTTTGTTATACGATGTTTGCAGGGAAAAAACCTAAAGTTCCTATGTTTTAGTATACCTGGCCTATAGTGTTTCTTTATTTAATTATTGGCAGATCCTGAGAAAATTGGTGTTAACAAAATAACAAGTTCACAAACAGACACAAATTCCCCTTGTACATCTGTTTCGTTCGACCGTTAATCTTGAACTCTTATTCTGGAGTTCGGGGCAAAATTGAAGTATAGAAACACTTCAAAGGTTTTCTGTGGTGTGTTTGAAAATGGAGTTTGGAAAAATAATATGGATAGTGACTTTGGGTAAGAGATTCTCGTCTTATGCTTCGATATACGTAGAGTATAAGGTAGACTTTACAATCTGCAATAAATATTGTGTATTAAATCTAAGTTATTACATATATTTACATATTACGAAAGAGTAATCTTTTTTCCCCAATCAGATATTCAGCACATTTAGTTTAAACGAGTTCAAGTTTCAAATTCATTGGCAGTAAGTGCAACGCTAAAAATGCACAACTACAGTGTACATTTTAGTCGTATATCTGCATACCAGGTCGATGCTCTAAACCTAGAACCTTATTTCTTTTACACTTAAATCGACAAAAATATAATTTAAAATGGTATTCTGACTCAATAACGTTTAGGCTACAAAATTTGCAATACCTATAAATATATCTATAAATTCGACCAATATCATCAACCCTTTAGCTCTTTTACACCTAAATCGACATAAACATATTATAAAGTGGTATTCTGATTCAATCACTTCTAAGCTACATAATTTGCTATATCTATCATTTCAATCAATATCAATAAACTTTTAAATTATATTTCTCTATGTATAGTACATCTTATACATTTTGGTAACTACAGCAATCATCGTGTCGGGATTTGTACCTCGGCTCGCCAGTGCATTTTTTAAAGAGAGACAGAAAGAAACTCGTACGAAGCTAAATCTGGCGAAATGTAGTTTGTGGTTATATCGTCGTTCTTTAAATTCTGGCTTCCTTTTCTGTAATCTTTCCTCTTTAGTGTATTATAGTTAATGTGTTTTACAAAATTGTTAATCAAAGTCACTGTTACTAAAAGAGAGATACTATTTCCAATTAAACAACAACGACAACTGCATTAACCACTTCTTCAGCACTATTAAGCTATAAGACAATGCAAATCGACCTCTGTAAGCCTTTATTAAAATCTTTTTGCGTACATGTATATTGACATAGAAGCTACGAGCAAATATATATCATTCAAGATATGGGCTTTGAAGCGGAAAAAAATTACAGTGGCAGTTCTCATCTTTTAATAGACTGGCTTCAGTCGCTAGATTTCTCTTTATATTAATAACTAACAGTAACTGCTACTTCAACAAAAAATATCACAGTAACTTTTTTCCAAACTGCAAAAGTCTTATACGCAGTAGCGAGAGGACATCGTATGCAGTTCCTATTTGGACAGTCGCTAGAAAAAGTTTACCTGAAAATTTATCTAAATTATCTCGATGGTGGTAACTCTTGTCTTGTGCCAAGAAACAGACTCTCAGACTCTCAGTCTACTTCTTGGAAGTTTATCTAATATCATCTAAGCTTTGGTACTTTGCTGTTACATAAAGGAAAGAAGCACTTTTACAATCTATAAATTTCAGCGGCAGTTTTACATTTGGGTTCATGTGGTACGTTGTCAAGGTCAAAGAGGTCCCGGATGTGCTATGAAGGACTAGACTGCTTCACAAACGAGGCTCCGTTCAACAACACTGACGCACTGCTACCACAGTCTCCAAGATTCATCAACACCACTTTCAGGTAGATTCAAGTTACCTATTTAAATTTTTGAAATATCCTTTGCCTCTTTATCACTGTGGACGGTGCCTGATATACTAGTAGGTATTTTTGTTGAAAATATAGTAACAAAATACATTTTTTTTTGCAAACAGATTGGGCTATGATCAAAAGCCGAAATACTTTAGCGATGGAGTATAATACGACTGCTTTGTTAGCGAGTTTGTTTTTCATTGGTATCAGTTGCCCATATAGACAAGAACTGATAAAAAGCGAAGACATTTCAGGTCAAGTGAGTTTAAAGTGAAAAGCAAAACCGTAAACAAGAGACTAACAGTCTGGAAAGTATGTGCTGGATGAAGATAAAGCATATGGTTAACTGGAGACATGCAATTTCAGGTTGTTCACGGAAACATGTAAAAGACCCTATGTGTTGTTCCCAGGTGACACCGGCTTCAAGGAGAACTGTCAATTTGACCAATCTCTCCCTCTGAAGTTCGTGGTTCACGGATTCTTACAGCATGGTCAAGTGAAATGGGTTAGAGACATGGCAGCTGCCCTGCTAGACAAGGTACTGTAGGTCTGTCAGTCAAAAAAAAAAGCCAAAATAAACGTTCATCAACAAGGAAAAAAGTCTGTGGTGCGGTACCTAACGTGTTGCACTTTTCAATTATGTGCAGTAAAAACCTTCGAAGGCATTTAGACTAGACTATTTTCAAATCCCGTTTCGATTTGTTTGATATGTTAAAACGTTGTTCTTCACATTCTGACAGAAAACCTTGGACTATAACATTTGAAAACTGTTGAGCTATATAAGGCAGTTCTGAAAAGAAATCATAGATCCTTTTATTTGGCTTGTTTCATTAGACCTGAAAATGCTTTAAAAATGAATGGCCAGCCTTTATACTTAACACATATTTCATAACACAGGAACCATTGGCTGTCATCACTGTAGACTGGGGGAGCGGATCAGGATTCCCCTACTCCCAGGCCGCCGCTAACACACGTGTTGTTGGAGCGGAAATAGCCCGCCTTCTCAACTTCTTGCAGGCACATGTTGGCGTGACCTTGGATAAAGTTCACATTATAGGGCACAGTCTGGGTGCTCATATTGCCGGGTATGCTGGGGAAAGAATCCCTGGAATTGGCAGAATAACAGGTAAGCGACTAGGAGGCACCGTGGTCCAGGGGTAGAGCGCAGGGCTCCGGATCCGGAGGTCGCGGGTTCGAATCCCCTCAGATTCTCTCACGATCTTCACATTCCTCACCGCTGCGCGAATACTGGTATTGAACCCAGGAAGCAGTCATCGAGCGTGGTGAATCTAAGTTGTAAGAACTTGTATCGCAATCGATGTACAATAAATGAGTCTAAACTAAACTAAGTGACTAGTATAAAACTACTATATTAAAAAAGACGAAAGCTATATTGTGATGCACGTACAACTACTAATAAAAATACAATAGTTTTATTTATTTTTCATTTTCACGAAGACACACTCTTTTCTTTTTTAAAATAGGTCTTGATCCCGCTGAGCCCGACTTTAAAGACACGGACCCACGCGTCCATCTTGAGAAGACAGATGCCGCGTTTGTAGACATCATACATTCGGATGGTGCCGAATTCGACTACGTTTCTGGTCAGTATGAAATATTCTAAAACAAGAAACATGGCAATGCCACGAAACCAGGTTTTCAAAAATGTTGTTCTGATTCTATACTATAGTATGAATTTTGGAATGAAGATTGCTATGAATATTCAAAAGATTATAACATGACATGAAGGAAAAGATAATATTCATGAGAATACATGATAATGAGTAGGATGTAAATTTCGGCTAACAATACTGTCTGCAAGGAGTATACTTAATAATGAGACAACAATTTCTGCACGTCATCTTGATGTGGTAAACATTTGTCTGAAGTTTCATCAAAATTCTTCAAAGGGTTGAAGAGTTACAGAGCGGACAGGATTTTCAATGTTAATGTCACTGTGACCTTGACCTTGGAGCCATCAAAATTCTTCAAAGGGTTGAAGAGTTACAGAGCGGACAGGATTTTCAATGTTAATGTCACTGTGACCTTGACCTTGGAGCCAGCCATGCGGAACATGCGTTCTGCACGTCATCTTGATGTGGTAAACATTTGTCTGAAGTTTCATCAAAATTCTTCAAAGGGTTGAAGAGTTACAGAGCGGACAGGATTTTCAATGTTAATGTCACTGTGACCTTGACCTTGGAGCCAGCCATGCGGAACATGCGTTCTGCACGTCATCTTGATGTGGTAAACATTTGTCTGAAGTTTCATCAAAATTCTTCAAAGGGTTGAAGAGTTACAGAGCGGACAGGATTTTCAATGTTAATGTCACTGTGACCTTGACCTTGGAGCCAGCCATGCGGAACATGCGTTCTGCACGTCATCTTGATGTGGTAAACATTTGTCTGAAGTTTCATCAAAATTCTTCAAAGGGTTGAAGAGTTACAGAGCGGACAGGATTTTCAATGTTAATGTCACTGTGACCTTGACCTTGGAGCCAGCCATGCGGAACATGCGTTCTGCACGTCATCTTGATGTGGTAAACATTTGTCTGAAGTTTCATCAAAATTCTTCAAAGGGTTGAAGAGTTACAGAGCGGACACAATTTCGTTTGACGCCCGCCCATCATTTTCAATGTTAATGTCACTGTGACCTTGACCTTGGAGCCAGCCATGCGGAACATGCGTTCTGCACGTCATCTTGATGTGGTAAACATTTGTCTGAAGTTTCATCAAAATTCTTCAAAGGGTTGAAGAGTTACAGAGCGGACACAATTTCGTTTGACGCCCGCCCATCCGCCCGCCATACCCCAATCTAATAACCAGGATTTTCAAAATTGAAAACCTGGTTAAAAAGGGATATATATATAAGAATATTTTGTGACAAAATTATCTTGAGGAAATAATAACTCTCTCTTTAAATCGCAAAAGAATATCTTGATGTATTGCTGTAGATCCAAGGTATATAAGTATCTAATGATAAAGTCCAGTTGTCACTTTACATGTGAAAGTTTATTGAAATACGTTCTGCTCTAAACTTAAAAGATACTACCTTGTGTTACATTTATTTTCCCTTCGGTTGACACCCAACCAATCGCTCTTAACATTTAAGTAATCTTTAGTAGACAAGTAAAAACAAGAATAAATTGAACTTAATATTTCACTGTATACTTACTAGTACTGCAAAATAGTAATTGAAATAACAACTCAAGCCGCAACAATAATGATAATAAAACTGGCATCAGCGGCAACAACAACAACAATAATAATCATAATGATAATTATAACAAAATGATGATGATGATGATAATAATAATAATAATAATGATAATTATATGATAAAATTATAATACTTTCCTTTTGAAGTAAGATGCCCTGAACTGTTGGTTGTTCGGAGAAGTGGTACTAGTGAAGGAAAACAATTATATTAGTATCGGTTAAGTGTTTTTCATTTTTTTATTCATTGACTGTATATGTTTGTTATGTAGGATTTGGCTGGATAAAAGAAGTTGGCCATATCGATTTTTATCCGAATGGAGGGATGGACCAGCCAGGCTGTCCGCCCGAGAGCGTCAAAAACATCATGTCGGCGGCGTACTACCATGGTCTTGAAGGTGAAATACTTCTTTCTTCACTGTTACACCTTTGTTTGTTACACTGGATTTACGCTACCCTTTGGGATAATGCTTTTCAGATTCTAAGACATGTTTCATATTGCTATCTTTTACCAGGACAATAACCGGAAATAGTTTGCTAGATAAATCCTGCTCTCGGGTTCGACTTTCAAAAGGCTTATGGTCTCATATTCATTAGGCATACATAATGGCTCGCGATGAAAAATCCCAATTCAGAAATGATAAGCTAACTATTGTAAATAAAGACAAGAATAAATCTACCTGAAGGTTATGATCCTAACGTGTTCATCTCTGTTTCAAATCCCGGTTGAAATATTACATTTGACCTCTTGGAACTTTTTCTGCAGAACCTTAGCTTAACTTTAGGTTGTAACAATTAAAGGACATTGATTAATGGAAAACTTTGCTTAAATTGCAGATGCCGAAGACACACTAAGCTGTAGTCACAGTCGCTCAATCTACCTCTTCACCGAGTCTATCCACACACAGTGTCCGTTCTACGGCCACCCTTGTGAAAGCATAAGTGATCTGGACTCAAACAAGGGAAATTGCTTGAGATGTCCTCTGGGTGTTTGCCCAGAAATGGGCTACAACGCAGACAAATCTCGTGCACGTGGAAAATTCTACCTTCGCACGAGATCGGTCAATCCATATTGTGGTAACTATTGTAACAATATAGAGAACGTCCGAATGTGGACATCGTTTTTTTTCTCAAAGACTTATTATATTAAAATAGTATTAAAAGCCTGGTGATTGTTTATACGCACAAAAGCAGGAAACTCCATGAATATAGTAAGGAACAGTAAATCACTGCAGTTGAAAGTTCGATTCTTTTCTTTACATCATGAGTATTCGGGTTGATTTTAGAATAATCGCAAACATATAAAATCTGATGAACTATGTATTGGCAAATGTTTTCTTGTGGAAGACAGTCCGACGACAGAATTTGTTTGTTTTGCGTCAATGTAATAACAACATATATCACTTTAAGTTGACTTCAAAACATTACGATACTTCCTCAATACTTGAAGAATGTTCACCAATTAGGATCATAGCATAGGTATCAGAATCATAGAGTTAAAATGAATCAGTCGGCATTTCTTTACTTGCAGGTTACAGCCAGCACGTAGAAATCGACTTCGGCAACATGGCACCGACTTCCGGTCAGGTAAAAATCGAGATAATTGGTGTAGACCAGACGTCCGATGTCGTCACCATCTCCAGGTGTGCTACCAAATCGTTGTTCGAATAAAGTACTAGTATTTTCGCAGTTTCTTTCCCGAGAAAATCGCTAAAATTTCGAGTAAGAGATCTTCATTAAAAACTAACCATTGTGATATGCTTTTGATCCAAAGTACAGTGAATGCAAAAAAGTTCAAAATGCTATAAAATACAAAAAGAAAATAGCACTTTTCGCCTTTAAACTATATCTGATGTTGTCATTTGTTTATCACCTGATTACTTGTATTCTGTTTACTGTCTTTCGAATATGGTCCTTTGTTATGACTCGTTTCCTGTATTACGCGTTTAATACTCCTTCCATCAAACAGCTCGGCGTTTTCCTTGCTTGTTTACCTCTCGTTTGAGTGCATTATGATTTGTAACATTTAAGTATCACAACATTATAAGAAAGAATACATTTTTCAGTGGTAACAGTTTGTTCCTTTCCGGAGATCAACGAGACACCTTCGTCGTTGATCGTGAACAAATTGGTGACGTAGCCGAAGTGCGTGTAAGGTTTGTGGGACAAGCGCCTTCAAGCTGGTGGTGGTGGTCTTCTGCGGACAAGACACCTCTGTCTGTGACCATTTACAAGGTCACATTAACATCTGCTGAGGATGGTCGGAGGTGAAACATTTTTTTAACTGTTTCGATGTAGCAAAAAAAGACTTTTAAGGAGGAAAAATAGATTACAAAAAATAGTACTAGAGCTTTTAGACTGAAACAGAAATTTGAATGTCTAACAAAATACCGTATAATGTTTTTTTTCGCGACCGAAAATTTTCGCGATTTTGCCATTATTTAAATTTTCGCGATTGTAATTTTAACGAATTTGTGCACGCAGAAATTAGTTTTCGCGTTTTTACTGGTTGCGGTGCATACATATTGGGAAATTTGCTTAAGCTCTTCTACCTTTCCTGTAATCTTGACTGAATAAGAACAGCTAGATTTCGGCGATGTTATAAAAGCAAATTGCCCGTAGCATAATTGATTATTTGGACCAGGACAATGGCTATAGTCTAGTGTTGGCCCTGGTATTTTAAGCCCTTCTTTGCATTTAGAGGCTAGAATACGTGGACTAGCCAACAGACGATAGAACATAGAATCTGCAGGGTGTTGGTTCGTTGCTAGTTACGATGGAAGGACCAGTTGAAGGGATTCGTGAAGTAAATCAAAAGAAAAGCAAACTCTTGTCCAATTTCTACCATTCTGTTATTTCTTCACCATTGCATGACACATCTCAAAGCAAACAGTATAATACATCTGATTGTCTGATGCGGCGAACTTCCAACTGAAGCCAGTGGAAACGATCAGGTGGGAAACGAAAAAGCCCAACTGTAGGTTGAGCTCTTGCTCACCTTGACCTCTCACACGTGACCTTCTGCCTGTGCTGGGATGCTCTGAAAGTGACTGATCAGCTGACTGCAAAATGTGAACTCAACTCCGTTACGCATGGATTGGCAAGCGGAACATCCTGGCGATTTTCAAAAGAACAGGAAATTTAATCGAACTGACTAATTCAGTAGTGAAGGTTTGACACCACCAAAAGTTGTCCAAAAAAAAAGGACCCGGTTACACACTTCCCCTCTTTCTGAAATGACGTCCCGTCATTGCCACAGTTCACTGTTAAGGTCTGGTTACAAAGAGTTTAAAAAAATATATATCAATGAGCTTGCTTCCCTTAATCAACATAATTGTGTTACAATTTCAAACTGCTATTGATAGTTTTGTAATCTAGCAACTTGTGTCAATAGGATAAAAAAAAAAACAAAAACAAAAAAAAAAAAACAAAAAAAAAAAAAACAAAAAAAAAATAGCATATAAATGAATTGCAAAGTTAAAAAAAAAATATAGCCTACATGTACATTACATTAATCATATCCTATATGATGTGATTATATTCATTACAAAAACAATAGGCAATGCACTGCACAATTTCAAATATAATACAATGTTTATCATGCTATTTTGCTGCCCCGCCGTAAACAGAATTTGCTTCCACGCAAATACTCTATGCTTACACAACTTTACAGCTATCACATAATATATATTCATGGCATACAAATACACAAATGAAATCTTCAATGAAGTGACACTTACGAAATGTTATCTTAAACGCACTGATCTGCATGCAAAGACAATTACGTCTGACACTTAAATTATAGCAACCAAGACAAAAGTTTCAGCGAGATAGGCGAATCCTGTTCTCTAGCCTTCACAAAAGTCCTGATGCTACAACCATTGTCGACTGCTAATCATTGCATAATTTCATGCATATCAGCTACATATATTACAAGCATTACACAATTGTCAAATCAAAAGTATAAAACATACAGTATTTCTAAAATCATATAGATGGTTACTTCATAATAGCATCTACTACTCTATTTACCAACTTAGTATCCATTTTTCTCAACACTCCAGATTCAATAATGGCATTCAAAGCTTGTATTTTGTTATTTAATTGTCTATTATGCATACTGTACATAATATATTCATCATATTTTTCTGGCATTTTTCTTGTTCTACTTGATTTTCTAGTTGGTTCAGGGGGAAGAACTCTTCTTTTCCTCACTTTTGGCACAACTCCTGCATTTTCTACTACAGTTCCAGTTTGTCTAGGTTCATTCACTAAAGATTTTACTTCTGTTGGAGTTTCTTCTGCAAGAGAATTCACTTCCACACTTTCGTTATTTTCCACAGTACTTACCTCTTCATCGTCAAGATCCACATGCATTTCTGTGTTGTTCACCTCTTTCATATCATTTTGTGTTGATTGTTCTGTGGTACTTGTCTGTTTCACTTCTGTTTCTGCTTCCTGCTGTGCAATACTTACCAGTTCTTTCAATGCTGTGTTTTCTTCTTCCATACTCTGCACCATTTCCACTTCAGTCTCAGATTCTTTAATGCTAGAGTCTAGTATAGGCTCTTCTTCTGAGTTCAACTTGCCATCTGTGTCACTCTCCTTGTCTTCTGACTTCGATGCAGCTCTATAGGCGTCCCTATGAATCTTTGTCTGTCTAACAAAAACATCTGCTTCTTCATCAGAACTGTCCGTGGTAGATCTACCTTCTTCAACATCTTTGTCTGTCAACACAGATTCCTCCATCTTCTTCATCTCTTCTGCTGCAGCACTTCTCTCAGTCTCCAAATCCACTTCTTCAGTATCATCTACGACCCTGTAATTCACTAGGAAAAGATGATTTTGGTGCATTGTACGAACCTTTTCTGACTCATTGCCTTTGACTATGAACACTGGAATTTCTTGTTTTGGTTGTGCTGTCACGGTATAGACTTCTTTCTCGTACTTGTCTGCAATCTTGTGCTTACCTTCCCCTCTAGCAAGGATTTTTACCAGAACTTGGTCCCCAACTTCTAGATTGGCTCCCTTCACCTTTCTGTCATAGAAATTTTTCTGCTTCTTCTTTGCTCTACTTACGTGTTCTTCCACTATTTCTCGAGTCTTCTGGATACGGTACTTCAGTTCTTCTCTGTATTCTTCTGCTGTTTTGTTGACCTTGTCTGTCCTGGCGTCTTCAAACATGGCGTCTATTGGTAACTTTGGTTTCCGGCCAAACATCAGTTCATACGGAGCAAAGCCAGTCGACTCGTGAGGTATGATGTTATAGGCAAAAACAAGACAACTGACATATTTCTTCCAGTTACACTTCTGGTCATTCTCTAGCGTCCCTAACATGCTAATAAGAGTCCTGTTAAACCTCTCTGGGCCCGAATTTCCTTGGGGGTGATACACTGTTGTATGAGACTTTTTCATATTTGTAAGTAGACAAAGTTCTTTCACTAATTCACTTTCAAAATTTGGACCTTGATCAGAATGTAACCTAGTAGGTATACCATAATGAACAATGAAATTTTCAAAAAATGTTTCTGCAGATGTTTTAGCAGTCTGGTTACGGGTAGGGACAGCCATTGCAAACTTTGTGAAGTGATCTGTAATTACTAAAATGTTACTGTACCCCCCTTTTGATGTTTCTAATGTTAGGAAATCAAAACAGACCAATTCTAACGGGTAAGTTGTATGAACATTTACCAGTGGTGCACGCATGTTTGTGTCAGACTTCCTTCTCAAACACCTTTCACACTGTTTAACATGATTTTCTACGTCTGACAGCATGCCTGGCCAAAAGAACCTTTGCCGTATCAACTTTGTTGTTCTCTCAATACCTGGATGGCCAATATTAGTGTGTAAGCCCTTCAAAATATCTTGACGATAGCATTCAGGAACTACTAATTGTTCTATTTTTTCACCGTTCTGCTCAATTTCACGAAACAGTATGCCTCTTTTAAGACAAAAACTTTTAAAATTTCTTCTCATTGTCAGATCTTGGTTAGACAAGTTTTTATTCAGTATTCTTTGATCTATAACTGCAATTCTCCATTTGCCAATGATTGGATCCTTCATTTGCTGTTTTCTTATTTCACGCATTTCTAACTGAGCCATAGGTGTACTAGGATCTTCAGTTATGTCTACCAGATTTATGTTCATCATTGGCAAGATTTCTATATATGGGTCATTAATGACAAGCTGACCGCAAATAGATTTGACCGTACTGTTGTCAAGAGTTACTCTTTCATGAGGATATCTACTCATTGCATCTGCGTCTGCATTCATGACGCCTGGGCGGTACAAAATTTCAAAATCGTACTCACCTAATGCCGCTGCCCAGCGCTGACCTGTTGCATCTAACTTCGGAGATGTCAAAATATGGGCTAACGGGTTGTTATCTGTGAGAACTCTGAAATGTCTTCCTGTTAAATAGTCTGAAAATTTGTCAGTAATTGCCCACTTAAGAGCCAAAAATTCTAATTTATAGGCTGAATAATTTTCTTCAGACTTTGATAAGCAACGACTTGCGTATGAGATTACATGTTTTGTATTACCGTCTACCTGGTAAAGAACTGCTCCTAAACCCTTACGAGAGGCGTCAGTGTGGAGTTCAAATAAATTGTCAGACTTAAAATCTGGATAAGCCAGAATAGGAGGTTCTGACAGTATACGTTTCAGATTCCCAAAGACATGTTGTTCATTCTCAGTCCATTTCCATTCCTTTGTTAGAGTATTTTTCTTACCTTTCTTTTTAGATGTTGGGTGGGGTATTAATACAGATAGAGGTCTGGTAATTGCAGCAAAGTCTTTTATGAAACGCCTGTAATAACCTGCAAATGCAAGAAACGAATGTAATTCTTCAGGTGTTGATGGAGTTGGCCAATTTCTGATCTTTTCTATTTTATCTGGATCAGTATGTATGCCACTTTCAGACACAACATGTCCCAAGAAAGACACCTTTTCCTTGAAGAAATTACATTTTTCAGCTGCTAGTTTTAGATTGCAGGACTTTAATCTGGTTAGAATTTGATCCAACCTGTCTAAATGTTCCTCGAATGTGCTGCTAAAAATAATAAGGTCATCAAGGTAGATGATGCATATTTTCAAATTTAATGGGCCAAGACATTCCTCCATAAGTCTCTGGTATGTTGCCGGACTGTTACATAGTCCAAATGGCATTTTATTAAATTCAAAGAAACCAAGAGGACCTACGGTAAAGCTAGTTCTTTCTTTGTGATCTTCTTCCACCTCTACCTGGTGATACCCTGATTTCATGTCAATTGTGCTGAAATATTTGGCTCCATGCAAGGAATCTAGTATTTCCTCTATTCTAGGCAGAGCATAACTGTCTTTCACGGTCCGTTTGTTCAAGGCCCTATAATCAATGCAAAGTCTAAGTTTTCCGTTCTTTTTTCTAACAAGAACAACCGGTGAAGCAAACGGTGACTTGGAAGGTCTTATAATCCCACAAGACAGTAATTGTTCCAAGTGTGCTCTGACCTCTTCAACCATTGCAGGCGGTATACGCCTATGTCTTTGTTTAAATGGTGTAGGGTCTACTAGATCAATTCTGTGTTTTACCATGTTGCACTGACCAATATCAGTGTCACTTGTACTGAATATTTCTCTATGCTTCATGAGTAGATCTCTTAACTGTTTTTGTTGCTCTTCAGTTATATTGCCACCGTTGTCAATATCTAGTTCTGAAACAATCTTTTTTCTTTTATTATCTAGTTCTTCCTCCTCTATTCTTTCCAAAGTCTCTTCTGTTATTGAGACTGGTTGAAGCTCACATATTGTAGATTTTGGAGCAATGTTAACTGTATTAGTAGAAACATTTGAAAGTGTAACAGTTACTTCCATGTTATCATTACAGTTGTATTGTACAATACATGGTGCTACATCAATGCATTCAGGCAATGCAGTATCATCAGCTTCTTGCATTATTGCAGGAGTAGACTGATAGTCAAGTTTTCTATCAACATAACCTCTTATGTCTATACTCTCATTTGGTCTAATTGTTATAGTTTTGGAAACAGCACTCTTGACTACAGCAAGCCTATTGTGATTTCTTTTTAGTGACTTTTCTCTGATAACTAATATTCTAAAGCAAAAGTACCAGGGGTAAGTCAACTTGGCTGTTTGTAAAAATTTATCACCAAAGTTTTTCTTACAATCATCATGAAATTCGTTGAGTATGTTAGTACCTATGATAACTGGTGCGGTACTAGAAAAATTTGTATCTGGTGATATTAAAAACAATGCAGGCTGTTTCTTAGAATTTGGTACACCTTCTAAAGTGTCTACTTCAACCTCAACATAGCCCGAGTATGGTAACTTTGTGCCCCCTGCACATTCAACATATAAAATTTCCTCCACTGGTCTTATTTCAACTGTATTTTTCAAATTTTCATTGTAAAATGTTTCAGAAATCACAGATACTGAACTTCCAGTGTCTAGAAGAGCTTTTGATAGAACATTATTTATGTAGACCTCAGCTATATTGGGCTCACCCACTAATTTTGGGCCATCCTGACCATTCTTTGTGCTCTGAGTTGGCCCTTCATTCAAAGCACTTTCTTGTTTAAATCTTTCTTTGGTATTTCACTGAAACTTACCGTACATTCATACGCTTTATGCCCCCTACCATTACATCTGTAACAAAGTGGACCAATTTTATCAAAGTCCTCTTCACAATCTTTGGCCATGTGTCCAGGCTTATGACATCCATAACATGTGCCTCTGATTGTATTAGATTCTGGAGGTCTTTCTTGTAGATATTCGCCTCTACCGAGGCCTCTGTCTCTACATCTGTTGCCTCTATATCTTCCTGAAAATTGGCCTCTATATCTTCCTGAAAATTGGCCTCTATTATACCTATTACCAAAATTACTAACTCTATACTGTGATTGGTAATGAGGTCTATTTTGATTTTCTCTCTCTAACTGTTCAATTCTTTCTTTTAACTGTTTCACAGTATCATCTATATTTGAAGACTTATTACTACTTTGTCCATCTGCCTTTTGTGCTACATGGCATGGTTTTGGTTTTGTATCTGGCTGCTTTAAGTCAGCCTCTAACTTTCTGAGTTCAATTTTAAACTTATCATAGTCTTCAATTATATCAAACTTGTACTGTGAAATCTGTTTCAGTTCCAAGTTCAAGCCTTGGTATAAAACTTGTTTTAAAAGTTTATCATTCTTTTGAATAGCTCCTAACTCAACTGCCTGTGCATATAGACCTTCTAATTTAACAGCATAAATGCTAACAAGGTCTTTACCCTGAGTACAAGAATAAAATTTTCTCATCACAGACTCGGAGCTTTCAATACTACCATAGGTACTATTCAATTTATTGACGACATCTGAAACAGTAATACCTGTACCAAGTCTTCTGACAATATCTGCAGCTGTACCTTTAAGAGATTTTCTTATGGCCAGCATAATCTGTTCCTCTGTGCATGTGTGTTCTTTAGAAAGAGACTCAACCTCATACTTGAATGCCTCCCAAGAACAATCTGCTTTATTTTCATCGCCTGAAAAGGTGGATAATTTAGGAACAAAATGAGAGACTGGTACATATGTATTTGTAACTGATCTTGATGTTGTAGGTTGTGTTATCACTGCTGTAGTGACCACAGTACTTGCTGGTGCCTTTGTATCTGGTGTGATACTTGCACTTGTAGTGGTAACTGTAGTACCTTTTAAGTCACTGGTATTACCTTTTGTTCCAAATGACATCTTTTCTTTACGTTTTTCTTCCTCTTTCTTATTAAAAGTGGTTAAAAACTTTTGCAGCTCTTCAGCTGAACCACCTGGGTTCAATTTATAAGTACGTAAGGCCTTTATCCATGCCAATTCTTCTTTTGAGAATTCTTCTTCTATTTCTTCTTTCTCTATTTTGACAGATGCCTCACCTGGTTCGCTTTCAGCCATTGTTACTTGCAGAACACTGTTTATTTCAATACAATTTACCCTGTATATATTCAAATTTTTCTTGAATCAAAATGATTTACACACCAAAGTTAATTTAACTGAACTCCCCTGGTGTAGAAATTTATGTGCATTAATGTAATCACTATTGATCACTTCAAACTATCATCTCACACACCACAGGACATATGTTATACTGCCTTTAAGACAATATGAGTTAAAGTCAAGTTAAAGTAGCTTAAACTGACAAAAATGTGAAAAATGAATATATTTCACAAGATTAATAATAACTGTATAAAAAAAAAAAAAAAAAAAAAAAAAAAAAAAAAAAAAAAAAAAAAAAAAAAAAAAAAAAAAAAATCAAGGTTTGACTAAGTACTTTAACACATAAGCACTTAATAGAGCAGACTCAAAATGACAATATGTTAATTGAATAAAAAAATAAAAAGTATGCATAGAACTCTAAAATGTAATAAATAATTTATGAAATATCTAAATAGCCTATCTGCAAGAATAATGTAAGATGTTCTTCAGCTAAATATATGTCTTAATTTAAACAAAAATGTAATATTATGCACTGAAAACAGTTCTTATGTTCTCACTATATGTCCAACAAGGTCAGTCAATCACTTGTCACCTTACAATTATCCAATTAAATAGGATCGAATTGACAAACCTTCAGGGCTGTGGACTAGAATTTAGTTATACCTAAGTATTAGCTGGTGCATTTAACATGGATACAATGCCAATTCTTTTTGACCAATATTCAGCTAGTATTCTACATGGATGTACACCATCAGGGAACAAATTGAAGTTGATATAGGGCCTAGATGGACCACGGTTTGAGCCTTTATTTCTTAGTACATCCAACCTAAATTTTGGAGATTGGCATTCATTACTGTCATTGACTAAACGAATGTGGTGGTTCAATGTTGCTACCCTATCAGCTAAGATTCTATCCTGTTCCTTAAATATGGAAGGATTGCTATGACCCTTACAAGTATTCCATTTCTGAATACTATATGGTGGAATTTCAAGGAAAGTCACTGATAGCTTGTTACATTTTGCCATAGTTTATACATGTAGCAACATCTTTTTCAGATTCAGTATGCCTAAGCTGGATAAATTTTCCTGATTTCCTAGTGAGATCACAAGTACCTAGCAAGACCAGTAAATGTGCATCTGCAGGGAATGACTTTATAATCCTACGAGTGAAATAAAATTGCTGGGCAAATGTTGCACCACTTCTACACAAATACTTGATATTTACTTGAGGACCAAAACCTTCACCTGTTTGAAACCTGTAAGAATTCCTCTTAATACTATTACCTAGGGAATTTGAAATCAAGTAGAATGGTCTATCACAACATTTTACTGGGATCTGTACTGTTCTACTTAAATATTTTTCAAGTTTGGCCTCAGTCATAAGCAGTAATCTAAGGCAGAACCAAATTCACCTAGTTTCAGACACAATCCAAAACAGACTGGTTTTAGAATTTATAGAACACTATTCAAAGTTGCAGCTCCATTATTGTTAAAAAGAAATAGATTTTGATATGTTAATATGCACTGACTTATTAGTTAAAGACCATAACCAAGGCTGTGAATGTGAATATCTTTCTGACTTTACAATGTCATACTGTATTTGATATCAAAGATTCTATTCTGCAGATATTTGAGACAGTTGTAAAGCACTTAGCTTTTTCTATAACTGATTTATACCTGCAAAATACAATTTTGTTCAAATGTTTTACTCACAAACTCTCAATAAACCTGAGCCGCTGCTGAAGTTGAGACATACAACACTGTCTTCTACTGTATAAACATGACCACACTATAACACAATCCTGTGACCTGTGTATAACAAAGGTAAAGTGTCAATACAAAAATAATAATGCACACAAAAAACAAAAATTTATCAAATTTAGAAATAAATATCAATATTACACTATTTTCTAATAATCTAAACTTAAATTATTTTTAACAAATAAATTTTCACTATTTCACTATAATGTTTGTTCCTGAAAGTCGTTCACTGGATTTCACACTGCAACAGTTTTATTAAATTTTCACTTCTCATGATTGGTTCGACCTCCTTATATGTACTGAATATAAACAATTTAAATTAAATGGATCAAAAGATCAGTAGATAAAATGCTGGAGGAACCAGTCCAGACCACACACATCCTTGTGTATAAATGTCTATACATATCTGCTGGTTCTCATATCGTATAGCAGAGGTACAATACGGCTCTTCTACTCCCTTGCCTATCAGCTAGCTTTTATGGCGACGTGGTAGAGTGTCCGCTTAGCAATCGAAGGTTCCCGAGTTCAAACCCAGCTCGGGGCAGGTGGATTTTTCACGGTTACATTTGGCGCCCAACGTAAATAACTTACGAGTTTCAGTGTGATGACACCCTTAGAAAGTCCCACAGACATTCAGTACTCCAAGAATTCTAGGACGAATTCTTAGAAGGAGGGGTGTATATAGCAGAGGTACAATACGGCTCTTCTACTCCCTTGCCTATCAGCTAGCTTTTATGGCGACGTGGTAGAGTGTCCGCTTAGCAATCGAAGGTTCCCGAGTTCAAACCCAGCTCGGGGCAGGTGGATTTTTCACGGTTACACTAGCAATTTAAAATTGACATTTTTTATGGTAACAATAGTGTTTATGTCTTTATCGACGGATCAATCAATGACGTTATGAAGTGCTAATGAACCCTTAGCCCACTGGGGCGATTATAATAGCCTTTGCAAACAGATTGGAGTCAGACCAGACGCCGAGTAACTCTTATTAAGTAACGTGTTTGTACGGCATAGTACGGCATAGTATATGCAGCAAATTTTGAAAGTATGAAATTATCCCTACCCGTGATTTGACGCCGTTAATTGTAGCGGTACTTATCCGCTCGAAGCGATTACTAAATTTGTGCACTATGCGATACACTCGATTAACCCAGAACATAAAGAAATTGCCACGACAGTTTTAATCAAGCGTACCGTACAGTCTAACAGTATGGCGGAAAGTACACTTCGCGAAAATAAAGTTGTGGATTTTTTGGCGTTTATTTTTTTTTAAGAGAATTCACGACGGTCGCGAAAATAGCGAAAATATTCATCTCGCGGAAAAAAACCATTAAACGGTACATGTTTCTAACTTTTAAACTTAAAAATCAGATATTATTGCAGTGTCTTCAAAGATCTGTTGGATCTATCTATAAATACTGCGACATTACATAATCGATTATAAGTGCAACATTCGCTATATAGGTAAATGATTTTTTTTTTGCTTTTATACTTAATAATTTATTTTTACAGAATTCATTTCTGTGGAGACCACCGCACTGTTACCAATGGCAACACTGTGACCTTGACCCGGAGCTCTACCGACCCTAACGAGTGTCTCCACGTACCATTGACACAGATCGACGTTCATCATCTCTTCTAGTTCCATATATTGATCGAACTGTGACGGAAATTAAAGAAACACTTTTCCTTTTCAAAATTTCTATTATTACGAGAGTTTAAGTCCTAATATCAAGCATGTTCTTTGTTGTTCTCTTTATTAAAATATGTCATTATCACTATCAAACGCCTTTAAAACAAACAGAAACTCAAACAAAAGAAAAGTGGTCTGATGAAGTGGTTGTTTAACAGCGCTAAATACTGAAACCGCCACTAGGATTGGCGATGTGAATTTAGCAGTGTTACACCACCCTAAATAAGTAAGCTTATAAAAAAAGAAAAGTAAGAGCACTTCATCAGCGTGCCCTGGAAATTATGTCAATCATTTTCAGTATCTCGACAATTTGTCCAACGAATTAAAACATGGCAATAATTCAAGTAGTCATGTCATGCCTCCCAAAAACTGGATATGTTTGCTCCAATTTCAGCTACTTCTATATGCAATTGTAAAGGTTAAACAGATGAAAAGTCATTTTGACGAAAGTTTTGACAACATTTATGATAATAATTCGTTTTCATGAACTCTTTCTTTCAAGCAGAGAATGTGTACAAAAAATATCTGGCCTGGTTCGAAAGATATGGACTTCAAATTTTGAAGTTTAACGTCAGTGCGATAAACATAAATGGATACTGCCTGCTACTATTCCCACCAAAGACCTCTCCAATAAATCAGTAGATGTTGTATTGAAAAGGTTCATAGATGTAAGACCGCTAAATTTCAAACAGTGCCGTCTATCATGTGCCAGGTAAAACGTATGTGCCAAGTAAAACGTATAAGTGTTCTGCCTTTACA
Source organism: Cyclina sinensis (assembly GCA_012932295.1). NCBI lineage: Eukaryota > Metazoa > Mollusca > Bivalvia > Venerida > Veneridae > Cyclina > Cyclina sinensis. The sequence goes on along the minus strand of JAAONU010000012.1, from coordinate 52,926,377 downwards.
GATGGTTTTAAACTAAAGTGAACTTTTAAGTTTTACTAACAAACATATATATTCGTGTATGCTATTTGTTCACACATTAAAGTTTAAAGATGTCCTAGAAATAATAATCATGGAACAGACTTCCTGTGACTAACGTCTTTGACTTGTTACAGGAAATTTGATCGGTCAGTAATTGTACACTATGGAAGGATTTTGTATAAAAATGACATGTAGATATGTGCTGAAGTATACAGATTGAAGATATGATCTTCTTTAATAAACTCAACAAAGCATACGCCTTTTTAAAAACCTTCTCACAAAAGACGCCAGAATTAGGAGAAGTATGATGATATTTCTTGACAACAGCAATAACTAAAGAAACATCACGTAATCTTGCATGCAAATTTCATGTTTTATCGATTTATACCGGAAACTGTTGTCGGAAAAGAGGTGAATATCCATGCTGTCTCTTCCTTTCTTTTTTTGGCGGAGCAGGTCGAAATTACTGAGTATCAAATGAACCTGGGTGATGTTGCAACAAGTTTTGACATGAAAGCGTTTCTGTGACAAGATCATTCAGTCTGATTGTTTTTATTCTATTCCAAGCTGTGACACATAAGTTCTGCCTCCGCGTCCAATAATCGATGAAAATGTTTCAAGTACGTAAATGATTTGATATGTCCCAAGATGATGGTGTTTTGACTTTATTGAATAGTTTAGATATCGGATACGGGTAAAAAAATAAATCGAGGTATTAGGCGCCAGCTTTAAGAGAATTATGTGAAATAATTTGGAAGCTACTTGCAAGACGATGTGAGGGATAACAGGTAACAACATGATGTCAACATAGCATGTTTATGGGTAGTTACATGAACATGAATGTACTGTGTGAACGATTTTCAACTACATAACCCATGTTCTGCTCCACAAAGCCTTGAAAGCTTTTTTACATTGAAATAGGAAATTAGTATGGAAGAAATAATCCTGTGTGGAGGGATCGCTATTCAAAGCTGTGTGGTGTATGATTCATAACATAGATGTATCTTGTCATTTAGTACTTCGTGGAATTAAAATGTACAGAAACAATTGGAAACTATTTTCGAAAGCACTAATATGCCGGAGCAGAAAATTTTTTCTTGGATATCTTCTTCAAATAACAACGTTAAATAAAATGTCCGCGACAGGGAATGAACGGTGAAAGGTACAACCATCTATTTGACAACAAAACATGCGTCAAAATGCTCGGAATTTTCGCGTTTCGCGCTGCCCATGCAACAGTTACTTCCCTTCCTATATACAGTTCTCTTATTTGAAACAGAGGGGAGGAGCGGATGTGGTCCAGTGGTAACGCGCTGGACTGGTAAACCAGGGGCCCCGAGTTCGATCTCCCGCTCCTCCACTAACATTACTGATAGTCTTTCAGATGAGAAGTTTAACCAAGGTCCCATGTATTAGTGCTATACACTGAGCATGCAAACGAACCAGGGTGTCTCAGGAATGGTATGCTTTCTGTATCTTGTACACCCCCCACAACATAAAATGACTAACCTCTTAAGGGGCGTCGGTCATATGGGCAACCGGTACCGACGATAATTAAGCTCAAATAGATAGATAGAACGTAGGGGATTCACTGCGAAAGAGATTTCCGCTCTAGAGAAAAGTCCTCATTTCATTCGAATTTTTTTCTGTAAGTCTTCATTTCAGATCCCTGTTTCAGACTTCACCGAATGAGTGATTTTCGTTGTGCCCCAAGGACTTACACAGTTAACATATTTTTTGAGTGGAAAAAAGAACATTTTTTAAAACTTAAACAGGCACTTGAAACACAAATATGCGGAAATATTTAAGTTCGAAAAACAATAGAATTTAAGCTGAATTTTATGCTCAAACTCGCAACATGTTTTGACATGCATCATCAGTAATAATGATAATAATCATCAGAAATAATTCAACTGACGTATTGTCTAAATATTACCAGGTACGTATATTAACATATGTACCTGATATTACCCCAATTCAATTTTGATATAAAACAAGCGCACTCTTAGTGGACAATATTGAGCACATTTGTCATTCAGTTTGGAGTGCTTAAAAGGATCCGAAATATTGTACACTTTAAATCACGATGGCGAAGAAAAAAGTCTAACTTGTAGCATTTTTTCTAGCTCAACAATGTCAGCTGACGTTGTTTAAAGTAAATGAACAAGTTCACAAATAAAGTATTCAAAGGCCTAGAATACTAAAGACTGGCTATTTGATCAAGTCTCAGAAAATCTCGCGGCAGATAGATCAGATCCCACAAAGTTTGTTGTTAATCTCAAATGTCTCCCAAACTACTCAACGCTATATAATGTATTCTAACACTATCCGCAATTTGCCGACAATAAACAAAGAAGGAATTGAGCGTTATATATCAGGCAGTATAGCACGCTGAATACAAGCGCGCGCCCGCTGACGTCACTGAGAACGCCACTGTTAAATAGTGCACATACTTACGTCCTTTATAAATATACGTACGTGTTAGAATGGAAATAGATTTTAACATTTTCGTGATCTACCGTCGTATATATCACGGTTTCTCGTTCATATGCGTAATTATTTAATCACTCAGGCCTACGGCCTTCGTGATTAAATTACTACGCATCTGAACTCGACACCGTGATATATCAGACAGTATATCACTCAAACTTAAAATCTATTTCCTAAATATAGCATGCATGTCTACACCGAAATTATTTAATAATATGTTTCACCTCTGATTTTCACAGGTTATTTTGAGTCTTTTGAAATTTCGACCTGCTTTATGAAGAAAAACTGTGTATTCTATTGTTATTTTTAGAAACTCTCATATAGTTTTGAGGAACATTATTTTTGCTAGCTTTACAGGAGCTTAAACAGGACGTCCGTAGAACGATATTTAAAGACTCCCAGAGACGTTAACAAATTTCATTGCCACTTCATAAAAATCAATGTCGCTCAGCTGTCTCTGTAGTTACTCTACATAGCAAACCTCACTGCCGAAAAACCTAGATGAAATAAAACCTAAGTTGATTAAAACCTTGGCGTTTTAAAATCAAGATTGGGAATGAATCTCCAGTCTCCCATTATCAGACGACAAGCTTTTACATCAAGTGCTTACCAAATAAATTGTGTGGTCAAAAGCAGACGACAATTTAGATTTTTTATTGCATGCAGATCTTTTGTTGTTGTTGCTATTTTTAGCCATGAAAGAATCGGCTTGAATTCAAGTACGTTTGAATATACTTCCTTACTTTTAAAAGAAAAAAATGTCCTCCCCTTCCCCCTCCCCTACGCTAAAAATATTAACCTGCACCATTAAAGTGGCTGCTATGGGAAGTTGACAAAGGAAGGTCTTTGTGATGTCTTAAAAGAGGAAATAATGTCTGAATACTCTCCATGTTACATTTTCAGTCACCAATTAGGTTTATTTAAAACCAACCAAAATATTTGTCATGATGAGTACATCTTGTCAAAAACCTGGAATTATGGCGTAAATTGCAATATTTTGTTCATATATGGACACCAAAGACCATCTTGATATTTATATAAAAAAAGATTAATCCATCGTTGTTAATGTGGTTTACCATTAAATGTTGTGTAATGCATCATTGTTTCATGTGTTGCTCAATATTAAGATAACAGCGACATGTTGGCTGAATTATAATTTTCAGTTTTGTGATAAATGTTTGCCTGCCCACTCAAAACGACAAACTCGAACACCTTTTAAAAGACGGTCAAGTGATAACGTTCTTTTTAATATTGGAAAAAAGAATAGTCCGAAAGTAGTGCAAATTATGCATTAAGTTTATATTGAGGGAATTCCAAGGTTGAGCAGTTCTCGAAAAGATCCGTTTTAGAAACAATTTTAATACTAAAAACTGATTGAAGCTCAGATTTGTATAACAGTGTAACATGTGATACAAATCGATGCTGGCAAAACATCTGTTTACATACAACTAGATGTACGACGGACTTAAAATAATCTTTATGTAGACATATATTTACCTACATATTTACGGCAGTTGATGAAAAGTTATTATGCCACGTCATGCAAGCGGACTTGAAGTTTTGTGCATTATTTATTGGATTCTGGTGTAACACTGTGATTCATTGACATATATAGCGATGTGGACTATGTTCAGTAAGGCAAAATGCAATTGTTTGGCAATAATGGGGATTTAGATGCTGAACAGTAATCACGTGACATTCTAACAAGCATATACGTATGTATATATTGAGAGAAAGGGAGTTTTAGCTCGTGAGATGGGATGAAAACGGACCGTTAAATTCATTAATTAGAATTATCATTTTTACGTTTAAATGTTACATGCAATTTTACCTTAAATATAACTGGCTGTTAATTAATATCTGTTTACGGAAAAAAAACCTTCGTCGTCTTGTATTGATTTATAGACGTGCATGTTCATGTTCACACAATCATAAATGCGCATGTATATAGAGTTATTTAGTAAACTTGAAGAAACTAGATACTTTACGGAAGCAGACGTGAAAAATTCATTGTGAAACATTAAAATTATGATGTTCATATCGATTTCGACTGGAATTACTGTTTACGGTGAAATATAAAGGATCTGGAGAGCATAATGGCAGCTATCTAACAGTTATATTATTTTTGTCAAACTGATCCAATGATTGCGGTGATTAATAGTTAAAACAAAAATGGTGAATGAATATGGAAGTAAAACTTACGCTTTATTTGGATAAGTTAGCTTTCAGCTTTAGAAAGATTTTAAGTTCAGTTATTTTTTCTTTATCCATTTTCCAACTATATTCTCGAATCTAAAGAACAACATCAGTCTGAATTTTGCATTAATTTGGTGGTAATGTAAATCTTCTTTTAGTTCCACCGGCAACATTTGCGGGGTTTTAAAATTACTGTTCAAGACTTTAAAACCTAGGCTCTTTAAATCTGGTAAAACACAAATGTTGTCTTGCTTGACTGTATCTTTACACGTGATTTTACTTTCCACGTTGTCTTACCCAAGTGTCCCATGAAAGAGAAAATTATTTTTGATACGGGTTCAATTCTATACATAATGAATTAATTCTTTACATTCATTTCAGATGTCAGGGACATGACTCGCAAGCTTGTGTAAAAGAATGGCAGACAGACACAGAGACAGAACGGTAAGAACATAATCCCTCGAATCATGACAGCATCTTATGACAGTTTTTACTGGTTTGTCAGCAGACACTAGGTCTTCGTTCAGCATCCGAAATACGGCCTGTATCGTTCAGCATCCGAAATACGTCCTGTATCGTTCAGCATATGAATTACGTCCTGTATCGTTCAGCATCCGAAATAAGTCCTGTATCGTTCAGCATCCGAAATAAGTCCTGTAGATAAAGCCAAATAAATTTATCTTGACATAAAAGTTATACCATTCTTCATCTCAGTTATTCTTCAAAGAAAAATATGGCTGTCGAAAACTTTGAAATAATGTGTTTAATATTGGTTTATTTTTTGGATTTAGCTTTACCATTCTTTTCATCATTTCAGATGAAATTTATCGAAGAAGAAGGCGAAGAAAGAGCTTTGAAACTTCACAAAACCAATTGTGATATGTTGTACCGCTGGTCAATGTGGCGAATGTATCTCAATGAAGAAATGTCTCGCGTGATTTCTGCAAGACAAGATCATGTAGACCAGTCAAAATCCATATACAACGTGACGTCACCTTACATTAAACATCCTGATGGAAAGAAATATGGACACCAAATGAAAAAGATGTTTAGCAGTAATTCGAAAGATTCACATGCATTGAATATTCTGTCAGATAACGTGTATCTTGTTTATGGATTGCCACGTGTTTCATTAAGAAAACGTGTCCCTGACGAAGTTCATCAACTTCACGAGTCTCTTCACAAGTTGGAATTACAATACAAACGTGCTAAAGAGGCAGATGGTATTTTAGAAACAGACGAACAAATATCTAAGTTGTTTGACTTTGTTACAGCAGAAGAGATGCGCACAGACAGCCAGGCGATCGCAAGTCACACAGGACCCAAAGACTATCATATAGGCGGTTCTAAGCCAGTTATAAATGGAACAAATTTAGTGTCAAGTGCATTAAATACGAACAGCTTAATACAAAACGAGCAGAAGACACAAGACAATAAAAGACAAGATGTTACTGATAACAGAGATAAGAGTGAAGAAACTGAAATAAAAAGTCAGAAAGATGTCCCACTAGCTAGTAAAAGTCGTCTGTTCTGGGAGAGGCTAGCTGATAAGAAGTCGAAAATTATAGAAATGGGTAAACAAAAACCGGAAGTGAAAGAAAATCACGAACATACCGTGATCTCGTCTGAAATTCTTCAGAAGCAGCAAAAACTTCTGAAGAAAACTACTCCAAAAAGAACAAGTAAAGACCTCTGGAGAACTCTGAGGGAGAGAAAAACAGAAATTCTACAAATGCGTGAGATGACATCAGCTTCAGGTCAGAAAAACCAACATGACAATCACAATTCTAGTAACGAAAAAAGGCACGGAAATAAGACCAGCCAGCTCTGGGGTTTTATTTTCCATAAAAAGAAAGAACTAGTTCACATGAAACGTGGTCGCAGAGTGTCGCAGGATGTCGGAAAAGTTCCTCGCGAGATCAACCGTAAAAAGTCATATTCGGGACCAAGTGACACTAACTCAAACATTTCCCCTCGTAACTTCGAAGATTCCTTTCAGAAAGAACTAGCAGAACGTTTAAGAAAGAGACGGATACATTTAGAGCCAGAAAATTAATCGGAACTCATCGAATAAAAGTGTTATAAGCATGTTCAAGCTATGAGCTACCAAAAACTATCTGTATTACTAGTTGGTCTTCCATATGAGTCTCAGTTACCGAATGGTGGACGCTTAACCATTCGTTTCACATCTGTGTCAGTTGGCAGTGTTGCGTCTAGCCAGTTCTGAACTTATTATGTTACCTACTTTTTATTACATTATTTCTGTCTGAGATATATTTCAAAATGAATTGTTAACTTTTTGCAGATGCATGACTAAAAACCATGTACGCTCTCCTTTACATTGACAGTAACCTATGAAAATTGTTAATTGAAAGCTAAAATGAATGCGTTGACATTGACAGTATTGCTTCAAAAGTTAAATATATATAGTGAATTGATAGTTATTATTTGTCCCTTACTCATTTCAGGTATCAGAAACAAATCCTTACTTTAATATTAAATGCTTGTTAAGTAAAAATCAAAACCTGTAGGGAAAAACCATTCTCAATGATAGTGAGCTATAACCATTATTATAGAGTATTACTGTTTATCACAGATTGCTATGTCAGTTCAAAAGCACGTTGTATACATGTATCTCAACTATGTTCCTTGTATAATTTTTCATACAACTTGTGAATCAAAGCACAGAAAGAACCGATTAGGGCGTAATCTTCAGTCCAGTTTGAATGATCAAGCATTCTTAAGTTTTATTATCTTTACTTAGCAATTTATTCTCAACGACATTTCAATACAATGGCAGGACGTAAAAAAACCTTTCCTCCGGTAAAGTCATATATATTTACAAATCTGTATGGTGTTAGCACATAGTCTGAAGCTATTTTTCCACCATAGAGGAAGTAAGTAAGATGAAGACAGGCTATTCTTCAAGCAAAAATCCTAAATTGTTCTTTTATCAAAATGATTACAAAAAATCATACATCTACGTAATTTGCAAAGAAATTGGAGAGTTTTCATTAACATTTTTGGATTTTCTAAACTGTATTGGTAATATAAACAAGAGCCGTGTTACACATGGTTAATACCCCCGCCGGGAAGAAGTTACCTGAAGGTTGTACATTCAAAAACTAAATGTAATAATGTGCGTATGCAGTTTGAAGAAAATCCCTAAAAAATAGGCAAGGTAGACTTATTGTTCTTTACACTGCACTTCCTACTAATGTGCTATGTCAGTGTATTAAGTTTGAAGAAAAACCCTCAACTACTTTTGAAGTTATGCTCTGGATTTTTTTTCAAGTAAATTTGAAAGAAGGGGAATAACTAATAAAAGAAGGCAAGGTAGAGTTATTGTTCTTGTGCATTGTACTTCCTACGAATATGTTATGTCAGTGTATTAAGTTTGAAGTAAATCCATCAAGTACTTTTGGAGTTATGCCTTTGACAAAACTTTTTAAGTAAATCTGATAAAGGGGTGTAACTCTAAAATTAAGCAAGGTAGAGTTATTGTTGTTTCCACTTTCTCCCAATGAGCTCTGTCAGTGTATTAAGTTTAAAGAAAATCCCTCAAGTACTTTTTGAGTTATACGTCGGACAAAGTTTTTCAAGTAAATCTGACAAAGGGGAATAAATCTAAAAGTAAGCTAGGTAGAGTCATTGTTCTTGCATAATGCACTTTCTGCAATTGTGTTATGTCACTCTATTAAGTTTGAAGTAAATCCTTCAAGTACTTTTGGAGTTATGCCCTGGACAAAACGTTTTAAGTAAATCTGATAAAGGAAAATAACTCTAAAAGTAGGCAAGATATAGTTATTGTTTTTGTACATTGTACTTTCAACCAATGTACTCTGTCAGTGTATTAAGTTTGAAGAAAATCCATCAGGTACTTCTGGAGTTATGCTCAGGACAAAATTAGGACGGACGCACTGACGGACTTACTGACGGAGACCATTTATAATATCCCCTCCGCCTTTGGCGGGGGGATTAACAACAAGCGTGTTACTTGATTGAATTTTATAGTGCATGAATGTTTTATAACCAATATTTGATCATCGAAAACATGTAGAAATAGATAGTTTCAAATGCATGTTCCTAATTCAGCAAAGAACTGGTAATTCAGTCTCAATCTTTGTATCTATAAATTCTTATTGGATTTGATGATAGTAAGAAAGGGTACCATATCACAATTTCTTATCGAAAGAAATAAACAATTGCAAATCTTCTACATCTATCATTACAATGACGTTAATTTTCAGCAAAGCGCAATCTTTTCGAATAGTCGACTAACAAAACAAGATAATCAATGTATTTGTAAACATTCTTGTCGTCTACTTTTTATCAGTAATAAGCAATTTCATAGTCAAGAGGCAAGAGTGTGGTGTAGTAACAAAGTAAATGTATTTTGATGGATGTTGGTCAGTTCAATAAATTTTACGTCTGTTTTCAACAGCATTCTTGTTCTACAGATATTTAATTAACTTTAAATTCATTTTCATTCATATGAAACAATTAACTTTCTCTTGTCAATAGCTATGTCAGTTGATTTGTTTAACCTCGTGACCGTTTCTCAGTGGCTTTGTGACTATATGTTAGTGAGTTTTATCCCTAAGCCACCGAAACGATACTGGTTGAATTTGTGTTCATGTTTATCGGCAGCCTGTGTGTACCACTCCTGCTAAGGTTGGTCATTTTTATTTTGGGAGAGTAAGATATTGAAGTATTCCGAATGCTTAAGACCTACCCATGATAACATTAATGAAAAGGCGGAATGTCAAACTCTCAGCCCCGGAAATAACAGTCTTGACCATCATCACTGAGTGTCGGTTCTGTTAATAAAAGCCAAGGTACTATTCCGTGAATAGTGAGGTGTCTTCACACTCAGAAGACTGCATGGTGATATGGAACATACGCATGCACGACCGCACACACACTGGCCATCAGAGAAAAAGAAAAAAATCATGACTGCAGCCAAATTCCAATGATCTTTTTCAGATACATGAGTCAAGGGTATAACATCTCAGCTCGCTAGAGAATGAGTTTTTCAAGACTGACGATCAACTAACTGCTGACAGATCAGGAGGCACCAACAGGGCTATATATCATATATACGTTTACCAATTTTAACAATGCAGTAGTGGTCAGTGAAGTTTTTTTCGCTTATAGATAAAGCAAATCACTCAATCTGATTAAAATCAGCTCCTAAATAACGCATTGCTATTAGGATCTGAACATCACTAAAAGAAGGTCGCCTTCTCGTGACCTTTCAATCAGACAATCAGTGCCTAGCTTTCAAGTTTTTGAAGGTAAATCAGTTTATACTTTAAACCATTTGAACTCATGTGAATAATGTATATTTAACTGGGATCCCAAATAACTCAGACGTTTTCTACCATAAACGTCAATGTGAATTGAGGATATCTTGTAAAATATTGAGATAATTGTATATGTGGAAAAATTTCCAGCAGCCTTTGACATTTGATAATACTGCATGTATACCAAAAATAAACTGGTCCGTTTACTTGAATATTTTCGTCACCATACTCATACTCTAATTAATGAGTGTCAGACGTTTAGACCCCTTGTCACCTAGACCCCTTTAAATTTTGAATTGAAGGTGACACTTAGACCCCTTGAAGACACTTAGACCCCTATTTTTTTTGAGACACATAGACCCCTTATTTTGGATTTTGACAATATGAGGTATGTTTGATGATTTTTTTTCTCATATTTGTTTGAAATAAATTTTTTAATAGGGAATGTATATTTTTATCAGTTTGATGACTGAAGCAATAAAAATATACAATGTTTACTTATAGAATTTAATAAAGTAATCCAAAAATTCAATTTCACAGTACCAAATATTTCTAGCATAGAGACAAGAAATGGATCGATGAAAGAAATAATGCATGTATTTTTATAATAAACATGAGTTGCTATCTTTCACCAATGAAAAACAATTTAACATATGAGTAATTAAATTAGTAAAAACATGTTGGAAAAGTGTTATAATAACTAATTATTTCTCAATTTGCCCTTTATGTTTATAATCTTTAACACCTCTTCTGATATTTAACACCTCTAACTGTCTTGCTCCCTAATTAATACTCATTTCTGAAATTACAAACCGAAACTTTAATAAACTTATAATAATTTATATTAATCGAAGGAGAATTCATTTATCCTACGAAACACATAATATTTTCAAAATATTCAAGGTTATTTAAACATGCTAGAAGTTTACACACTCAACATTAACACGCCATGTGTATAGTTAAACCATAGAGACGCGTAATAAAATGCAGTCTCATTGTCTGAAAAATAAATAGCAATACTGGAAATCCAGGTTATCAAGAAGATAGAATTGAATTAGTCGCCTTCAGATACCTAACCTTGACATCTGCAGACCAATCAGTTACCCTCCAAAATGACCTCAAACTGCTCGAAAAGTGGGAGTTGGAGTGGGATATGGAATTCAACCCCTCCAAATGTCAAGTTATCCACGTCACAAAAAGGAAACATCCTATTCCCACCCAGTATTACCTACATGGAGTCCATCTTGAATCAGTCAGCTCAGCTAAATACCTTGGCGTGGATATCTCAAATAACCTTACATGGGATGAACACATCAATAGGTCAACTAAGAAAGCAAACCAAACCTTAGGATTTCTCCGGAGAAACATCAAGGTCAGATCAGAACCCATTAAGTCCATCGCTTACCAGACTCTAGTCAGACCCCAACTGGAATATGCCTCCGAGATATGGTCGCCCCACACCCAGATACAAATAGACCAAGTCGAAAGTGTCCAGCGTAGAGCCGCCCGCTGGATAAAATCTGATTACGGTCGAACATCCAGTGTAACAGATATGCTCCATTCCATTCAACTCCGGCAATTGGAATTAAGGCGTACAGATGCTAGGTTATCATTATTTTATAAGATTCATCATAATCTGGTTGCTATCCCAATCAATGACTTTTTGACCCCAATGACCCGCTCTGCTCGCCACAGTCACACCCTCTGTTATAGATTAATCACTGCAACCAAGGATTATTATAAGTTCTCATACTTTCCCAGAACAGTGTTTCATTGGAACCAACTTCCCCCAAATGTTGCCCACCTCCCCACCCTAGAGCAGTTCAATGCTGCAGTAAGTAGCATTGAACATGTCTCACCCTAGTTCCCTGCAAGTAAGACTTTTTATATTTTTAACCAAAAATTTTATCTTTACTTCTTTCATTTCTACATTTTTATTCAATATAATCTTTCTCTTTTGTTCCCGACGCGCGAAACGTCTACGTCCCCGAAAGGGGTTCGACGTTAATGGAATATAGACAGATAGATAGATTCAGATCTTACCGTAGTTAGATCGTGTACTTCAGTCAGATTAAGCAAATCATTCAAAATAACTTTGAAAAGATTGATATATCTTGTCTATTTTTCTAAGTCTAGACTGAAATAAGTATTTCAAAAACGTTCACCATATCATGTTTGCTCCCTACATTCATCTCTCGAGGTCACTATATGAATCTATGTGTCTTTCTATTCAACAGATATTTCATAGTAATAACTTTCACATGAGACATGAAATTTAGTTTTTTAAACCTAAATATATTTTCATGTTTTGTTTTGCTTACGCCGCCTAGAGAGTCTCGCAGTTTGTCACTTTTTCCGAGATTTACTCAAAGGTACTTCCTGCTCTAGACAGTTATCAGAAAAGTTACAAAAATAAGCTAAATAGAAATAGGAATGACGTGAGAATAACATATGCAGAGTAAGTAATATACAACTGATTTCAGACCGGTCACTTTTATTAACATACATCAGTTTAATATCTGTCAAAGGCGAAAATCAGTCACCCGTAACATAACTGTTTTTTTTTTTCTGATCATGATGTCATTTCGGAAAAGACCGCGAGTTCCTGATAATTGTCACAGTGTACTGACCCATTTTAATAGACTTCAGGATTAAAGAATGGAGCAAAATTTGTGAAGGTATGTGCGCAATTGTAACAGATATTCAGAAATTATCCAAGTTGAAAACCTGTTTGTCAATGCCACACAAATTATCATTCTGCTTATCGAACTTTTGAAAATTGTTGCCCCTAGCTTAGCTTAAGGTCTTCAGCGTACATGATTTATATACTGTTACAGGACGTGTACGCTGAAGTCAACGCCGTAGGGAAAGTCTACCAATAATCGTGCCAGGAATCTGACACGTTCGCATCAATTCATCAAGCATGCCATTGAGTAAAGTGAACCATATCCTGATAAAATTATATATATATTTTTACTAAGCCCAATATTAACACATAAAAAACTAATTTCGAACACAAAATGCCTTAAAGTTTCCGATATGCCTTAAAATTCAGCACACCGCTGCCATCTTGCCAAAATGTTTGACCACGTGATCACGAGAATGACCTCGACGGGTTCATCAGCACGGACAGTTAAGAAAACAATACCATGTGCTTTTAACTCTGCAACTTTTGTTTACAAGTATCCAAGAGAATAGTCATTGAAAGAGTGTCATAATATAGAACCAATTCTTTCTGTGACACTTGTCACTTGTCAATTTTATACATGTATAGTTTCATTCCTTCTACAAACAGGTGCTGTCAAGCAGTTCGTTTACGATTTAGTCTAAAAATAGATAGTCATGTTTGTTTTCTAAGCGGTTCGTGCGGTTACGTCATACGAGATCTCGCGAAGCTTCTGACAGTAAATCGGAGAAACTGATATTTCTCTGCGAAACAAGCAATTTAATTGTATTTATTAATTTTTTAATAGTTTAAATGGTATGAAATGATATTGAACTCATTGTTTTATCGAATAATGCACAAGATTAAATTGTGAAAAGGGTATTTCAGGGCTCTCGCGAGGGGGCGAAATGGGCGAAATCGTCGCCCAAAACTCCCTGACTTCGCCTTTATGAAGCATCAAAGCGATATCAACTTCGCCGAAAATATTTAATCTGCCGACGTCAATAACTTGCTCAGCTACGGTTATGGGCGGAGCTCATACTCGAAAACGGCGATCAATACGTACTACTTTCAAAGCATTGACCAATCAGAGCGCATTTCACTAGTTTCATTGATTTAATCCTGTATGTTGACACTCGATACACAATTTACACATTTAGCCATCAACAGGTGTTGAATTGGGTCAATAATTCGACTGGGGATGTACACCGAGTAGAAAACTGTTGTGTACAACAGACTCTACAAATCTTAAAAGTCAAGCAAACAATGTCTTAGTAATTAATTGAATTCTTAATTTTAAAGGCGAAATGCTTTCCAATGTTATTCTAACCTTTTAAACAGCGTATGTAAAGTGCATCATTAAACATGAAGTAGCGAGTGAAAATCTCGGATAAATTCCGTTTGTCATATATTTCCGCGACCCCGTCGTATTTTAGTATTTATAGAAAACAGTGTCTTGGCGACTCTTTGTATGGCAAACTTTCAACATTCAATTGATTGATAAAGATAAGTGGTGAAGATTTGATTATAAGCACCTGTTTTTCATCAAAAAAGTTCCCTTTTCTCTAAGACTTGAGTATTTCTGTTGTAGTTACTTTTGAAAGCAACAGTTATAATGAATAACATAATTTACATCTTAAAATTGTTTGTAATTTTGTTTAAAAAAATTCTGTTGAAACTGGAAACACATCCCAGACTTTCTTTAAAAAAAAAGTTACTGAATTTTGATGCTACAGATACATTAGTTTTTAACAGTAAGTTGAATAAAAATCACTCCACATATTTGCTGTCTGTCATAGTCAATCACAAATGGAACTGACATTGCCAGTACTAACTTCTCCCAGGAGTCTTCTGACTTCTCCCAAATCTTGCCTTAGGGAGAAGTCACTTCTCCCAAAATTTTGACCCTAGCGAGAGCCCTGGTATTTGCAAGGTGAAACGACGTTAAAAGTATGTGTGTTATTCTGGTTAGGTTTCGCAACGGGTCTGATCCAAAACTTTAATGCCGCATCATGTAAATGAACAAAATGTTAAAAAAGCGGCTTATAAAGTTTTGGAAGCCAGAACTACCCTAGCTTAGTCCAGCAAATCATACTTGTCCAAGAGACATTGAGAAAATATTTGATAGGCACTGTCTTTTCCAAGTCCAAACACAGGTTGCATTTTATGCCTAATTAGAAGTCGTTGTGAGCAATAAATATCATAGTTTTTGGAGAAATGACCAATATTTCCATTTAAAGAAACAATTTTTACACAAAATATCATTTTTCAATGAACACCTTAAGGTTAGATTTCAATCACAATGCTAATTGACTACACGATTGGCCATATCCGAACAGCTGGAATGAGGTAAATGGTGCATAGGTTACTTATTAGGTACAGTACAGCTCCCATGATATGTACATTTTTCTCTTTAACTCTGCGGACATAAGGAGGAAAATCACGAAGAAACTCCCTAAATCACGGAGGCATGTCGGAGACAAATTTTTTCTGATAACTGACTGAATTTACTGTGAAACTGCATTTAATCAATCCTCCGTGAACCTCCGCGATTTGTTTATGCTTTCAGTTGACTGAATTATATTTTGATTTGTTACATGTTTTTACATCTGACTTATCACTTAAAAATACACGATATCATGTGTTGGTCTCATGATCTGTACATGCATGCAATATTGTGTCTCAATCATTAATTGGTTCTTAAATATAAGATATGACCTTTAACATTAAGCGACAGTAATTTTCCTAAAATTATATTCACATTACGTCACTTTACAAGCTTCAGACACCACTTGCTCTTTCGAGCAGGAAATGTACCATGCTTTTTCAGTGAAAACTAAACCGATTTTTTTGATGATGTTTTTTTAATAAGATATTTAATATTTTTGACATATATGTAGATATTTTTTATTTAGACAATGTTGGCTCTGTTGACTGAACAGAAAGTTTGGTTTTGTACGGATGATCATTAAAACTGAATGCGTGAAATGAGGGTATTTGTTGAAAAGAAACACAGCCGATTATTAGTAGATTTACAGACCTTCCTGACAGCTTGTTAATTAACTTAAATTGCTGCAGTTTATATATTTTCAAGTCTTTAAACGGTGCCGAGCTTGTGTTAATCCACTCGCAAATAATTAAAGAGTTAAAACTTGAACAAATGCACACTAATTCTGATGCAATTGTGTGCGAACGCTCCTATTTGTTTACGCAAAGAATGATATTTCAAAGCAATGAAACAGCTGATCATATTTTCAGAAAATGAAACAGACTGGTTCACGATCAACACATGTTAAACTGCTTTCTTATTTTTAAAAAACCATAAATCCAGGGCTCATCCTGGAGGGCGATTCAGGCGAAAACTTGGCCTTGTGCATTCTCATTTTGCTCCTAAAAAGATCAAAGAGAAATCAACTTCGCTGCAAAAAGTTATAACTCCCAACTAACAAAGCGCTGGTAATTACTCGGCAGTGTGAAGTAGAAAGTTGGTGTCTGTCCATATGCGGAGCTATAATTATAATTGGCCAATCAAAGTGTCGCTTTTACAGTAGCGCGTATCAGTAGACCGCCTACATTACACAAATGGTTAAGAATTCATTTGTCCGAGACGGGCATTATTTTGTGACAATTTGATGGCCACAACAAGGGATTAAGCGATAATTATTCATTATCTGTGTAAGATTAAATAAACATGTGCTGTATTTGCTAATTGATGTAAACAATGCACTGTACTGTCGGTGTTTGACCTGAGTAAAGACGGGCTGTGATGGAGTTTTCATGGCTATCAAAAAAAATCATAAGTCAATTAAAATCAATTATATATCAATTATATTAATGAACAGTAACTGGATTGAAAAGTAAATCATAATCTTGATTGATTTCAATCTGTAGACATCAAGTTTTAACTTCTACGAAGTTATGTCGCTCAAGTTGTGGTTACAGGGCGAAATGCCCAAACCTTCTTGTAGGAAGCATCTGATGTTGTGAGCTCTCCTCAGTGAAATGTATTTCTTTCTCATTGATAACAAGCTATATGATGTTATATTCAACAAGCTATGTTTCTGGTCTTAATTTGATAGTACATAATGTTAAAGTTTTAACACTACAGTTGTATGAATGAAACAGTAACTGTATGAAGTAAAACTTCTCAGTGTTAGGAATATGAGAAAACTTAATGATGAATTTCAGTATCATTCTACACTGATGAGGATTATTTAATGTTTTTACAATAAATAAATGTAAAATTCTTCAATAAAATTTAGAAAAATTCACCTATGTTATTTATTGTGTTAATAATAAGATACTTTACTCTTTAGTAAGATGTAGTCATTCATGTTAAATAAAAACACAATAAATATAATGCAATGCAACGCAACAAAGCACATTCTCTGGATAGTCTCACTTCTACCTAATTTTGGCCGAGGGAGATGTCACTTCTCCCTAAAATTTTACCCCAGGATGAGCCCTGAAACCCTGCTGCAACATCAGTTCTGTATCGTCTAGGTGCTTGGCAAAAATTATTGACCAGTTTTGCTAAATGATAACAAGCTTCTTGAAAAATTCTAAAACAAAAGTATACATAAACATACACAGCAAATGCATTTTTTAATGATTATTTTTTCACACCTTTATATCAATAATAATTTGTCAAGATTCTGGTGATGAAACATTAGAATATTCGTAGAGAATCTCTGCGGGAATGCTCTAAAACTCTTAAAAGTGCAGCGATTGTGTGTAAACTTAAATCGCGGAGATTCTGAGCATTTTTCAAGGAGAAACTCCGCGGCTTTCAGAGGTTTGCATCGACCACGATCGCGGAGGAAGCACAAAATATGTACATATCATGGGAGCTGTACTGTAAACATTAACCTCAGTGTAATCCAGTATTAGGGTATCTGTCATTTTTCCAGGGCACTTAATTAACTCAAAATTATAAACATCGAAAGCGGTGAACTCCTTATATTCTTTTTTTACATTATTGACAGAAATGTGTTTTGAACTTTTCTGTCATAACTTTGATCGGTTAATCTGTTAACACGTATTCAAGTTAAAACATATAAGTAAACCAAACTGAATTAAAAAGGTTTAAGTGATTATTATCTGAGGGGTGTTTTTTTGCGATTTTCTTTCATTCCTTATGTTCTATCATGTTGTTTTATAATGCAGTTATACAGGAAAACATTTATCAAAGAGAGAAAATAAAAAATCATGTAGATATTCACTGAATATTCTTCACTACATATTTTCCTGAAAGTTCCCATACACTTTATCATAAAAAAATGTCATAGGAATATTTAATTATAAAAATAACCAATAAATGACAGGAAAATATTTACATATCAAAATTACACATTAGAAAAAAAATTTCATGTAAGTGATCTCCATCTTTACCGGTTAGATATGTACAGTGAGTTGTCTAACAATTCACAGTATGGTTATTTTACAGTGATGTCATGTGACATTTTGCTGCAGAAAATATGAATTAATATGAATCTAGATGTAGCATGTAACTAGTTAGAAGAACCATTGCACTTGAGTTTTCTACTTCTGAAATCCTCTAAAAAACAGGATTTAGTGGAGGAAAAAAGTAACAGAAAATGGCCTGAGATTAGGTGCTTGAACAGTTTTTATGCACCATAAATGCATAATTTTTCAGGGGCTTTGCTCCCTGAACCCCCACAGGGGCATTGCCCCTAGAGCGTCCCCAAACCCCTCACCACAATAACTTTCCTTCCCTCCTCTCTGAACCCAATCACAGCCCTGAAATGTAAATATCCTCTCGATGTTTAGTGGAAATCGAAGATTAATTAATTTTGTAACAAAAAATCAGTCAAAACAACCGGCAGTGTTGCCCCCAAATTTTCTGTGCATAAAAACAACAGTTGAATTAAGGTTTTTCAGGTTGACAATTATGGAAAAATGTGTATACTTGGGTCAAACCGTCAACGCCAATTTTATTAGGCTATCCATGGCTGGTTACAGTATTAACAAATACAGATACACAATTTATTTAAAGTCAGTTTGCATACAAACATACAACTTTTTTATATGAATGGATGTGGATGGAAAAAAAATCATTTATCTTCAGCTTAGTGATAATTGTTCTTAAAATCCATCTTGCGCATCATGTGTGTGGCTGTACATTTAAGATTTGCATGTGACTCGACTCTCATACATTCTCTAAAATCCAAAGGTGCTTGTTGTTTCGTCAAACTTAAGTTATATAGTAGGTGAGAACTGAACAACTGATTGTGTAGCTGTCTAGGTTCAATAGTGTGATTGAATTTTTGACGTGTGACCAAACACATTTGCCAATTATTAATTATTTATTGTCATTATTATTAATTAGTGGGGTAATTATGAAATCATCACTTTTGGAAATAGGCTTTTGACTTTTTGTATTAATGACCTTTACATTTATAATATATAGAATATTTGGTTAAAAAGTTTTTATATATATTGTCAGTGAATGGAAATCTATACAAAAAATGAGGAAAAACAACAGTATACATGCAGGACGTTATGCGCCAGTTTCTTCATGTGCCACTTTACGAGTCGTTATGTGCCACTATTATTTTTGCCTGTTATGATTTATTTTATATTAATTTGAAATATGAGAGATAATATGATGCATATGGTGCATTTTAAGAATTACAACTATTAAAAAATAAGATATTATATCTCAGAACTACTGCAATAATATGATATTACTTATAATTATTTATGAAGTAAATAAAAAGACAGAGGACGAATAGAAAAAAATGCAGTCCATTTAAATATACAGAATATTTATATAGCAACTCTTAATTCTTAGCAATTCAGTTAAAATACACTAATAACTGAACGAGATGTCAGATTTCAGCTAAGCAAAATAGGTAAACTGAATCGTTCAGTAATACTCACTTAAAATGTATAAGAACCTGTTTTTCTCTACATGATCAGTTATTGTACGATTATAAACGATTATATGCATTTATAAAAATTACAACTTGTAACATGTATGGTATGTGACTTTAAATTGATGACGGGAATAATTACTACATGTAAAGTGACTGCCATTTTGTCATAGGTCAAGGATTGTGTTTTCATTGTAATAAATAGTCATAATAAGTGATAAAACAAAATAATTAAATTCGATTCAACACTAGTCCTGGTTTGATACTTTGCTGTTTTTTTCAAGAGAGTAAACAGTTGCTTAACATGTGATGAAACCCCTTTTTGGTGATGAGCAATAAAAAAAACATCACGAAAACAATTGTATAATATAGAATGTGAATGATAAAGTTGATATGTACATCTATAGAAAATATTGCACAATTAACACTCATTTATTTGATTTTAATTTTTTAAAAGTGAGTTAATGGTTGCCACTAGTTTGATATTGTCAGCTACAAAGTGAATGCTAAATTATTTCTGCTATTATGCATATCTGTGAAAAAAAATTATTGTCTCAATTTTTGTTACTGAAACGTATCAAAATATAGAGTTTTACACATTTTTATGGGTTAAAAATTTACCCCAGGGTAGATGTTTTGTTTAAAATATTAATACACAAGGCCCTGTGGCTCAATTTTAAATAATATGACAACTGATTGCACCTTCCAGAAATAGCATGAGTCTACAGAAATGGGTAACTGTCTAGGCAAAGAAGAAAAACCAACAAAACTTCCCCCGTCACAGCAGGAATTGAATCGCTCACAGAGTCAAGTACAGAACGCTGTGTCCCCTAATGGTGTCAATATAAGTATTGATCATTCCAGGCCATTGCCATCTACACCAAAAGTTAAAGGTAAGTCAGAGATATATATTTTTGCCATTTATACACTGTACATGTGTCTAAAGCTTTTTAAAAAAAGATTAAAAAAGCTCATACACACCTTTTATTACTGAAGATTCCTAAGATTTGTTGAAAAAAATTTGTCTGATGAGAAGTAAATGTTTTTCTCAAAGAAGAAGCTATTGTGTGAAATTTATGTAAATTTCATCAGCCTTGTCCAGGAAAAGTTGGTCTTGTTTGTTATGTATGTTGAGTAAATGCTTTATTCATATTTCCAAAATAGTTTCTTTGCATCAGAAATAAAATTTGTGTTTTCAGAAGCCCTCACAGTGCGTGCATTGTATGATTTTGATGCAATCAACGATGACGATCTCAGTTTCAGGAAGGGAGATAAATTAGAAGTTGATGAAGAAGCAAGGTACAAAGAGACAAATAGAAATCACTCTAAAGAAAGCTATGTAGATATACCTGTACCCTCAATGAGTTAATCTGGCAGACTTTAAATCACTAATTTTGCATTGAGAGATGACGATTGGTTTTTGTCATGCATTTGACCTCTAACATTTTCTTAGAATAGTGGCTGTTTCTCGGGAAGGTTAACACAGTTGGCTTGAGGTTTATGTCTGTTTTAACAACTTTGGTCATATTGAGCCAGGACTAAATGGCAGAATCGAACCAGGTTTGCAGTTTGCATGCACTTACCATGAGGCCACCAACAACGGCTTCTCAGTAAAAGAGTTGTCTGTGCGTCCTTCACAGGAAAGATGTGTAAATTGCCTTCCTGAAATAATTGAAGGCTGTTGTAAAGTATGTGGAATCCATTGCCAATCAAAAAAAGTTAATGAAAATTTGTTTTGAAAAGCAAGGGTAGTCCATTGATACATTTTGTTTTTGCATATATGTTGCAGTCTTAGATCTTGCAGTTTATAAGGTTAAGAGATAATATGCAGTAAGGCCAAAAGAAAATTGAACCCTGTCATGATAAGTAATAAATGTATATCATAAACCGGTTCACTGTGTAAAGTATTGTTTTATCTGTTTTCCTTAGGATTATTATATTGTGTGCCATAGTCAAGATCCGAGTTTAACTAGTTTGTTTGTTTGTTTTTTTTTCAGTCAAAACTCAGACTGGTGGGTTGCTAGGCACCTGAAGACAGGTTTGAAAGGTTACATTCCAAGTAACTATGTCACAAAGGATGACAACTCCCCACAGTCTCAAGAGTAAGTAGATTATTTTCGTTATTAATGCCACGTCCCTCCTTTTTGAGACATTTATTAGGAAAATAAGTTAGATTATTCGATTTTGTAACACTGAGTCATTAAATTTCTATTTTGATAATACTAGCCAGACTGCAACCTTGTTGCCAGAACTTTATCTAAACTGATATTTAGATCACTGCTGTGCCAGTTAACATTACAATAGTTGAACATACCATATCTTATCTCACTTCATAAATGCTTTTTCCATTAATATGCCAGTGTAAATTTTGATAATTTTTTATTTAGATAACTTAGGGTTTCCTTGTAGTTAAATGTGTTTAAATTGGAGAATATTGGGAATATTTTGATATTCCAGAGCTTTGAAAATCATCTTGTTGGCATTTAATAACATTTGCTTATTGCATTTTCTTTCTGGTCTAGCACTTGGCACGGTGCCAAGCCTTTATATGATTTTGATTGCTCATTTTAATTCTAATGATCAACCCCATTTAATAAACGTTGTTTAATTTTTCTGGATGGCCTTAAGGATTAAGGAACTTAAAAGAGGTTGTTATGAAAGTTTAAAACTTTAAACCATCATAATTCATTGTGGCTATACCAAGTGGTAAATGATGTCATTTAGACTGTTGCAAAGCAGCATTTTTTGCCTCAATTCAGTGGAGAAAACTGCTGTAACTATTTTATTTCTTCATCAATTTTAATGGTATGTAGCACATGTGAAGTGGAAAATTATGCCCTACACATTGGGCCTGATGATTCTTTTGTCAGATGTACAGAATTTTCTTACATTCAGGAAAACTGATGTGCTTTTTGTGATAGCAAACATATTTTTATGAACTCTTTATTTTCTGAATGTTAAGAAAAACTGTACATCTGACAAAAGAATCATTAAGACCTACATGTATATGTACATGAAGAGCATAATTTTCTGCTTTGCATGCTTTTATCCCCTTTAAATTGATGAAGAAACAAAAGCAATTTTCTTCTGGAATTGAGGCAAAGTAAAATGCTGCTTGGGACAGCCTAAATGTTATCCTATAGGACAGAAATAGGAATTCTCCCTCCCTTCTCTTACATCCTGATAGTATCTAGTGATTAACATAATGTGTTTAAACTTCCTTGATAAAAGCAGGACAGTAATGTTTTTACTGGCTTAAAAAAAAGGCCTGAACAGTCCCTTTGTTTTGTGCTGAAAACATTTTAAATCTGAATTTTTTGTTCCAAGCTTAAGATTATTTGAGGTTGAAGTACATGAACAAAGTTGGTTGAATTTGATGGATAAATTATCATTGTTAACTTTTTAGCTCACCTAAGCACGTAGTGCTTTTAGGATCCGTGATTGTCCGGCGTCCGTCTTTCGTCGTCCACAATTATTCAAACGACATCTCCTCTGAAACCACTGGGCAAAATTTGATGAAACTTGCCTAGATTGTTCCTTGCATGAAGCTCTACCAAGTCTGTTCAAATGGTTCCGGTTCATTGCATTTTTGGGTAACAGGAGCTAGTAACAGATTTTAAAAGTTGGATCTTTAAAAATCTTCTTGTCAGAAACCACAAGGCCTGGAGCTTTGATATTTGGTATAAAGCATCATCTAGTGGACCTCTACCAAGTTCTTTCAAATTATGATCCTTGGGTCAAAGCTGACCCCACCTCAGGGGTCCCTTGTTTTACATAGAGTTATATAGGAATAACTTTAAAAATCTTCTTGTCAGAAACCGCAAGGCATAGAGCTAAGATATTTGGTGTGCAGCATTGTCTAGTGGACCTCTACCAAGTTTGTTCAAAACATGGCCTCTGGGTCAAAAATGGCCCCGCCACAGGGGTAACTTGTTTTACATAGAGTTATATAGGAAAAACTTTAAAAAGCTTCTTGTCAGAAACTGTAAGGCATAGAGCTTAGATATTTGGTATGTAGCATTGTCTAGTGGACCTCTACCAAAATTTTTCAAATTATACCTCTTGGGTCAAATTTGGCCCCACCCTGGGGTCATTGGTTTTACATAGGCTTATATAGGAAAAACTTCGAAAATCTTCTTGTCTGAAACCACAAGGCCCTCAACCTTAAGATTTGGTATGTAGCATTGTCTAGTGGACCTCTACCACATTTGTCCAAATTATGCCCCTGTGGTCAAATTTGGCCCCAGCCCGGGAGTCAATTGATTTTGCATAGGGAAAACTTTGAAAATCTTCTTTTCTGAAACCACATGGGCCTTAGCCTTAAGATTTGGTATGTAGCATTTTCTAGTGGACCTCTACGAAGTTTGTTCAAATTATACCCCTGGGGTCAAATTTGGCCCCTACCTGGGGTCATTGGTTTTACATAGGCTTATATAGTGAAAACTTTGAAAATCTTCTTGTAGAAGGAGAGGTAACATTTTCAGTCCAAATAATCTGGAAATTTGTCAGACAGGTTGTTTTGATAATTTCTAGCTCAAGTTCGAATATGGGTCATCTGGGTTCAAAAACTAGGTCACAGAGCCCAAAAATAGAAAAAACTTGTTAACACTCTAGAGGTTACATTTTCAGTCAAAATATCCCAGAAATTTGTCAGAAAGGTTGTTTCTATAATTTCTAGCTCAAGTTCGAATATGGGTCATCTGGGTTCAAAAACTAGGTCACAGAGCCCAAAAAATAGAAAAACCTTGTTAACACTCTAGAGGCTACATTTTCAGTCCAAATAACCTGGAAATCTGTAAGAAAGGTTGTTTCAATAATTTCTAGGTTAAATTTAAATATGGGTCATCTGGAATCAAAAACTAGGTCACAGAGCCCAAAAATAGAAAAAAACTTGTTAACACTCTAGAAGCTACTTTTCAGTCTAAATATTCTCGAAATTTGTTTTAATGATTTCTAGCTCAGATTCAAATATAGGTCATCTAGGGTCAAAAATTAGGCCACAGACCCCAAATATGGAAAAACCTTGTTAAGATTCATTGAGGTAACATTTTCAGTCCAAATAACCTGGAAATCTGTCAGAAAGGTTGTTTCAATAATTTCTAGGTTAAATTTGAATATGGGTCATCTGGAATCAAAAACTAGAGTTAAGATTTTAATTCCAAATAACCTGAAAATTTGTCAGAACGGTTGCTTTTATGATTTCTAGCTCAAGTTTGAATATGGGTCATCTGAAGTAAAAAAAACTAGGTCACAGAGCCCAAATATCGAAAAACTTTGTAAACACTCTAGAGGCTACATTTTCAGTCCAAATGTCCTGGAAATTTGTCAGAAAGTTTGTTTTGATGATTTCTAGCTCAAGTTTGGATATGGATCATCTTTGGTCAAAAACTAGGTCACAGAGTCCAAATATGGAAAAACCTTGTTTACACTCTAGAGGTTACATTTTCAGTCCAAATAACCTGGAAATTTGTCAGAAAGATTGTTTCAATAATTTCTATGTCAAGTTTGAATATGGGTCATCTGGGGTCAGTTAACTAGGTCCATAGCAACTTTGTTAAAAGCAGTCATATTCAGGTGAGCGATATAGGGCCATCATGGCCCTCTTGTTATATGTGTGTGAAGATTCCTAAAAATAGTTGAAAAAATTGACAAGTTGAATGTTTTAGACAATTCTTTAATACCAACAGTTAGTACTTTAGGATAGCACTGAGGCCTTGTCACAAGTTGAAGTACATTAAATACATATTTCCTTTGGTTATTAATTTTTTCTGATAAATTTTATTTATTAAAATTTTCTGATGATTTTTTTTGTTAATTAAACTAAAATATATTAACAGTCACTTTTTAATATCTTTAGTTTATAATGTCAGGAAATTGATCAGTCATTTCCTTTGACACTCAATAATCAAACTTAACAGAAAAGTCCAGATAGTGTTTGTTTTTAAGAGGTTGTTTACTTCAACTAGTAAAATTTCCAAGAATTTTTTATGCCCCCCCCCCAAAGGACTTTCAAATCTTTACAGGATGGATTGGCATGATGAGTAGATGACACCTTTTGTTTTCTGGGGCAGCTGGGTTAAGGGCTGTCCACCTGCAGTTTGAATATGGTTTCTGATAAATAATTCAAGAATAACTGCACCGAGGATATTCTGATTTCACAAGATGGTTAAGCATTATGGGTGGATGATTCCTTTTTTCTGGGGCCTACAGGTCAGAGGTCTACATCGCAGTGACATTGAACAGCAAAATTGTTTGTAATTGTTATCTGAAGAATGCTTCTGCCCAAACCAAGAAGACAAGTCAGTCTTGACTAGTAGATGACCTGAATTGTTTTTCAAATCACAAAGTAAATGGTCAGTGCCCAAGTGACATTGCACAGCATAACCATTTCACTGAACACTTTACCCCAGGTTCCTCAAACTTGGTAGACAAGTTGGTTCTTGACAAGTAGATGATCCCTATTGTTTTTCAAAACACCAGGGCAGAGGGATTGAACAGTAAAACTATCTGGAGAACACTTAGGCCCAGGCTCTTCAAACTTGGTACACTTGCTCAGTGTTTTTTTTTTTCAGTTTTGTGGGAAGGGGGTCAGTGCCCGTTGGGTGGGGAAAAATAGCACGTAAACATCTAAAAAGGGAAATTTATTGTTTGGTTAAAATGCAGTCAAAAAGCTATGAATATGGGTCTCCTTAACAATATGAACACAAAAGCAACAAAACATTAATATCTTTTCCAGTGTTTATTATGATCATTATGCTTGATATACAATTTTTTTAAAAGAAATGGGTTTGCATGGGAACTTTTTAAAACGCATATCATGCGGACAGGGGTGGGTGCGGGAGCGGGTAGTCCTCTTCCGCATGCAAAATGTTTTGCAATTTTGGGTTAAAAATGCAGCTCTGTGGGTTGTTTTTATGATATTTTAAAGCAAATAAGTCTTTCACAGGAAAATAATTTCTTAACTTTAAAATATTAAACCATTATGTATCTCAGTTTGTCATTGCAACATCTGCCCCCTGCTTTGTCAGTGCACAGAATCACATCATAAGAATTACAACAACCCAACGTACTTTACTTCCACTCACAGTTACATAACAATCACTAAGACTGTCACTTATATTTCTCACAAAAAAGAAACACCTTTTAATTGCATGTGAACCAAGTGCTAGTCTCTTTTTTCCCTTAATTAGGTTTCAACTTCAACTTATTACTGCCAAAAGTCAATACCGACTATTCGAGGCAGGTTAGACAACATGATTGTCACTCACTGCTTCATGTTTAATGAACTGAGTATTTGTTGGAATTGATGTAGAATGTAAAGAAAATATCATGAAGCATAATGGAGTGCATAGGTAGTTAAAAGAAATGCTATCAACCATCAAAATTTGGCATTTTTTTCTCTTGCCGGTGGGGAATTTTTGCCATTTCTCAGGGAAAAATGTATACTCTGACAGGTGGGGAAAGGGGCCGAATATTTCGGTCAAAAAAAACAACAACACTGTTGTTGGTCATTACAAAGTGATGACCCTTAATGATTTTTGGGTCACTAGGACAGAAGTCAATGCCACATTGATACTGAGCAGTAAAACGCTCTCAGATCTATATCTGGAGAACACTTGGGCTTTGTGTTCTCAAGCTTGATTGGCTGGTTAATTGGTCAGTAGGTCAAAGGTCAGAGCCACAGTGACTTTGAATATCAAAACAATTTAGGGTAAAAAAACTGTAGAATTCTTAAGCCTGGCCTTTTTAAAGTTTGATAGGCAGGTTGGTCAGGACCAATTATCCCAATTTTTTGGGGTCAAAAGTTAAGGGCATTTTGACCATTAACACACCTGACACAAGTGTATGTTACATTTCCCCAAAACAATGAAAAAAATCCTGGGTATATTATTATAGTTACTATGTACCTACATACAGGCCCTAAAGATAAAAGAAAATTAATAAAAAGTAAGCCTGAACTTGATTTAAAAATAGGTTAAGTGCTTGTGGGTAGATTTCATACTTCTGGTGTACATTTATGTTTGAAACTTCAGTCATGTGATCAGTCATGTATTACAAGATAATGGAAGAAAGTGTATGTTATTTATTTGTTTACATCTCCCAAGCAGTGAAACTGCTTTTTCATTACTGTATGAAACTAGGCAAGTAAAATTTATGTGCCCCTTTTAACAAAGTGTTTATGAAAATTCAGTGCAGTGAAAATGCAGTGAAGAGTATCACTGACATTTCAGTTAGCAGAAATATTTGACATTTATTATTAAATACAATATTTGTTGATATATTTTAAAGATAAAATGCTTTGTCTAGAAATTTAAACTGGGGTCGGGGAGTGGTAGATTAACTAGTCTCCATTCAAAATTCACCTCTCCTAAAGGTGTTTAGAACCTTATGATCTATATTATTGCAAAAAGAGCAAGGTAAGGTCACAGTCTTAGGTCACATGTGTAAGATTTGTATTTATGCAATATGTTTTGCATTTTTTATGCAATATCATAAAATAACATTCACAGTTGTGTCATATTTTGGAAAATTAAGGTCATAATTATGTACGAGATCAGTTGAAATACTTAGAGGAGCTATTATTGTTTGATCCTTTGCAGGTCAAGGATACTTGTTTGCTATAAATGTCAGAATAATGGCATGGTAAAACTAGAGTTTGTTTAAATTATACTTGTAATTTGACATTGCAGTTGGTGGTACAATGTTGAGAGGAAGGAAGCAGATAAACAGTTGCTGTTGCCTGGCAACCCAACGGGAACTTTTCTCATGAGAGAAGCAGGAGGTAAGGTTTCTTGGTTCTCTTACAGAATATATTCAATGCTTGTTTACCACATACATGTGTACTGTAGACATCTTAATATCTGGGGGGTGAAATTATTATGTTGGTGTTTTCTGGGCGGCTTTGATTTTGCGGCGTCAAGAAATCACAGAATCATAAAAAAAGGCCAATATTAAACCCACTGTTCTCCATTGTCTTCCAAAATAAAACCATCTGTTGCAAATAATCGCTAAAATTTAACCGACAGTCAAAATGAAACCATTTTATAATCCTGTCAATGGCCTCATTCAGAAATGTCTGCACGCCGAATTTCAATCGCACCTGTTCGTCAGTGAATAAAATGTTCACGAATTATACTGGTATGCTGTTATCGTCACATTTTGAGATCGTGAATAACGTTAACTTAAGTCTGAGTTTCAAGAATATTAAGCGAGTGAAATCAAAAAACAGTTGTCAGCTGGTGTACTGTGATTAAGTAGATTAATTAAGCTGACTTGAAAACCTGGTATTTGCATATTTGTTTATTGAGTGACGTGTCATAGTGAAATGTTGATGTCTCTTGTACAATATTACATTGTATTGAAATATTTCTTGCACTTTACACCATGTTTATAAAATCATTCAGAACAACAGAATGCATTATTTTTTCTACCATAGATAAACCATACTCTATTACCACAATATAACAATAACGATATACATTCTTGCCGTAACTTTAGCCTTTACCTGCCTAGTGGTTACGGGAAGTTGTCTCCCTGCATAAAAATTATGGCGGATGTTGTGAATTGACGATGTTTTTATTTGACGGTGTTTAGAATTGGCACAATTGCCACTGACCACCAATATAGCCAAAATAAAACCACCGCCAATAAATCAATGTATACAGTACTTAAAAAATCTGGTAGGGCTAAAATATTAAATAATCTTGTGCACATATTATTGGGCTGGTAGTCTGGTGAGACAGTAAATGTTGAAAAATCTGGGGCACAGAATTTAAAAATGTAACTTTAACTTCTACACTGATGAATGATCTGTTGTAAAATCTATGCAGATATATAATTTATTATAGCAGATGCTACATGTAACCCCTGCAGCTTGACATGTGAATTATCTGGAAGTCATTGTTATAAGAACAAACAAACTCGACTTTACACTGACTCTTGTTTCTCACTTTGCTGGTTTGCATAATAGATTCAAGTGGTTACCTGATTGTAACAGGGTTGGGGCAGTCATATACATGTAACTTAGTTTTTTTTCTTTTATAGAAATTAAAAATTTTATATGGAAAGTTTGTTTTAGTACTGCTTTCTAGGGAATGGTTGTTTACTTACTTCCTGCTTCAAATACCTAAAATACATGAACAAAATGGGCATAAAACAATACTTCATATGACAAAAGGAAGATGTTATCAGTTTTTTGAATGATTTGATGTGCAGTGTTATTAAAAATCCTTGAAAGATTTAAGATAGCTATTTACTTTTTAAGTAGGCGTATCAAAATGAACTAAAAGGCAGGTAAAGAAACACTTGGCTGATATATTTTCTTCCCTTTGAGTCTAAACTTGCTGGGACAGGTTCATAAGACACAGCTTCTTTCAAGCTTAATGAATACCCTGTACTATGAACTTATTTTATGTTTTTATTCTTGTATTTCAGACAGGGCGACATTTGTTCTGAGTGTCCGAGACTTTGATCCAAAGACCAATGATGCATGTGTAAAACATTACAGAATAAGACGTCTTGATAATGGGGGATTCTACATTAGTCCAAAGAGAACTTTCGACAGCATGCTTGATCTTATATTCCATTACAGAAGTAAGTTGAATAGATATGACTTTTTAAACTGCAGTGATAGGTTATATAGGTACTAGGTGACTTGTTGAATGGCCTTGTCATCTTCTTCCAAGGTCAAAGTCAGACCTTTGGGTTTTTTTATTTTAGTTCTGTGTGCTTCTAAAATTTACTTGCATGGGCCAATTTTAGATAATTTAACACTGATTTTGATTGTAAGAACAAAGTATGTTATTAATGTATTTAAGGTAAGCCTTAGTATTGTATATTAAGGTCAAGGTCAAACTCTGGTTTCAGATACATGCCCCTTTGATTTTAGAGGTACATGTATTTTTTATTTTGGTATGCAATGAATCCTCTACATACTGAGTACAAAGTTCAGAAAAGTGCTAGTATCTGAAAAATTAAACCATAACTTTTTTATCAAGGATTACTAAGAAACAATGATATTTTGACTTAAGAAGGTAGTCAGGACTTTACAAGTACTTGAGTATTGAGCTGTGCAAGACGACTGACCCTGGCAACATAGAGTTGCCCCAAAATAAAGACATATGTCCAAGAAAACAAGCAACAAATAGTTTTCTTAACACATTGTAGTGCTAAAGTAACTGATCAACATTTACAACAAGTATAATCAATCAATTAATTGATAAATTTATTTTAATTACCAATAAAAATCTTGAAGAAAACATTTTTATGTTCAATAAACAATCAGACCATTTTATTTATAGCCACAACATGTTACCTAGCATAGTTGTAATCGATTACCGAGTATTCTATTTTTCCTACATGACGAATGCTATGAGGTCTTTTTTTTTTAAAAGGTATTTTTCAACAAAGCTTAAGTAGAATACTCTAAATCAATGACAGACAGTAAGCTTGTTAATAATTGAATGTTAAATATTCTCATACTTTAAAGTTATCTCTAACTTAAAGAAAACTACATCAAGTGCAAGTTCAGTGGCTATTTTGAGAGTCAGATAAAGTAGGGGATTTTTTTTTCACTTGCACTGAAAAGGACTCTGTTACAAACCGTTACAAGCAATTTTAATTTGTATTGAAGTTGTTTGTTTTAAACTTGTTTTATTATCAAGCTTTCAAGAGAGCAAAATTTTTATGGAAAAAAAGGGTTAACTTGTACATAACATTTTTATTCTTAAAAGATATTTTCTTCAATCTTCACATGCTTACTTCCTGTAGCATGGTGCACAACACTCACCAGTGACATAATTTTATCAACAGAAATTTCAGAGTTATGCCTGTTTTAGTCTTGAATAATTTAGTCAGTGGATTGTAATTATATTTTGTACTCAAATTTAACATCATTATATACAGGTTGATTTCAAATTTGGGCACAGACCACTAAATGTTTACATAGTTTTGGTTTCTTTTCATTTTACCAGTTTCAAACTTGTTTTGATGATTTAAAATCTTACTTGATACAATTATCTGTACAATGTCGTCTTTCTTTTCACCAGAGATAATTTCTTTTTACATGTTTCTTTTTGCCACAAAAGTAATTTCCGTCTCCATCAAGGATATCAGTGGGGGTATTAATCGCAATCAGCGATAGCTCTAGTTCCAATAGTTGAGCATTGGCTGTCTTACTGACATATTTTGTTAATTCCTGACCGAATGGCATGTGGGATATTGCTTCTGGCATTTCCCATCTTCAGTCCTTCCATCCATTCGTCCTTCTCTGCTTCTGTCCATCCATTTGTCCTCTGCTTCTGTCCATCACATTTGTCCTTCTCTGCTTCTGTCCATCACAGTTTGTCTGTCCAGAGCCCTAACTACTAAGAGTTTGAATGGATAAAGTTGTAACTTGGTGGGATTATATTATCTTATAAAAAAAGGGGGATTGTTGCATGTTAATTACCTTCATAATTTACAGACTTTTAGCTTAGTTATAGCCCTTTGTTTTATAAATGCAGGCAGTTTGTCCATCTAGAGCAGTATATCCATAGTGGTTTGATGGATTTAGTTGTAACTTTAGGGGATTGTAAGTGATAATGTTAATTGCCAGTACTATTAACAGGCTCATCACTGAGTTATAGCCCTTTGATATTTTACAAATGAAAGCAGTAGGCCCATCTACAGCCATTACTGGGTTGTGCTTTGTTACAGTTTATTGAAACTTTGTATTCTTGTTCATAACAATGGAAAAATGCCTGAAGAATCATAAGAACTCCCATATAGTCATCATAATCAGTAGTGGACATATTCTTTAATTCCTTCAAAGTTATCTTGAGTAATATGTTTGTCATATGTACTTGCATAAAAAACAAATATATTTTGTATGTTTTCTTTTGCATTTGAAAATGTACATGTTCAGTAAATCTGTCGGTCTATAAAGCTTTTTCTCTTCATCTGTTGCCTCTTTACTGAAGCTTCCCAATGAAACTTATCTTTCTGCAGGGGATATGAATTTTCTTAAAATTTGCTTTTTGTTGTAGAATCCATCTGAGAAAGATAGATTATCTCTTCAATATATTTTACTTAAGAATGAATATTTTTCCAAGCACTGTTAAATATCTGAATTGTGCCCTTAGACCTTTTGAAGAATAGCACTGTTATGCGTAATCTTGTTTTTTGCTTTGGTGATGAGGAAAAATTCACAAGGACTGACTAACTTCCTTCCAGTCATATATAATAACACCACACTTGATGTATTAATTTTAAGTGATGCAACAAATTCTATAAAAGCTTACAAAAACATGTACAGTTGGTCATGCCACAGTTGCTTGCTAACTTTTGGTCTATACACCTTCAGTTTTTTAAATTTCTCAAAAGTTTCCAAGAGCTGTGTTAATAAGAACCTGTCTGGCAGTTTTTTAAGTGCAGATTTAAAAAACAGCTGTAACAGGGTTTTATTTAGGGCACATTTAAAAATGGGTGTGACAGAGTTTCAATTAGGACATATTTAAAAATTGGTGTAACAGGGTTTCATTTAGGACATATTTTAAAATTGGTGTGACAGGGTTTTGTTTAGGGCAGATTTAAAAATGAAAGTTACAGGGTTTCATTTAGGACAGTTTTAAAAATGGGTGTGACAGGGTTTTGTTTAGGGCAGATTTAAAAATGGGTGTGACAGGGTTTTGTTTAGGGCACATTTAAAAATGGGTGAGGCAGAGTTTCATTTAGGACATATTAAAAAATTGGTGTGACATGGTTTCATTTAGGACAGTTTTAAAAATGGGTGTGACAGGGTTTCATTTAGGACAGTTTTAAAAATGGGTGTGGCAGGGTTTTGTTTTGGTCAGATTTAAAAATGAATGTGACAGGGTTTCATTTAGGATAGTTTTAACAATGGGTATGACAGGGTTTTGTTTAGGGCAGTTTTAAAAATGGGTGTGACAGGGTTTCATTTAGGATAGTTTTAAAAATGGGTGTGGCAGGGTTTTGTTTTGGTCAGATTTAAAAATGAATGTGACAGGGTTTCATTTAGGATAGTTTTAACAATGGGTATGACAGGGTTTTGTTTAGGGCAGTTTTAAGAATAAAAATGGGTGTGACAGGGTTTTGTTTTGGTCAGATTTAAAAATGAATGTGACAGGGTTTCATTTAGGATAGTTTTAACAATGGGTGTGACAGGGTTTTGTTTTGGTCAGATTTAAAAATGAATGTGACAGGGTTTCATTTAGGATAGTTTTAACAATGGGTATGACAGGGTTTTGTTTAGAGCAGATTTAAAAATGAATGTTACAAGGTTTCATTTAGGACAGTTTTAAAAATGGGCGTGACAGGGTTTCATTTAGGACAGTTTTAAAAATGGGTATGACAGGGTTTTGTTTAGGACAGTTTTAAAATGGGTGTGGCAGGGTTTTGTTTTGGTCAGATTTAAAAATGGGTGTGGCAGGGTTTTGTTTTGGTCAGACTTAAAAATGGGTTTGACAGATTTTTGTTTTGGTCAGATTAAAAAATGGGTGTTACAGGGTTTCATTAAGGGCAGACTTAAAAATGGGTGTGACAGGGTTTTGTTTAGGGCAGATTTAAAAATGGGTGTTACAGGGTTTCATTTAGGACAGACTGCAGCATTTCAGGTCTTCAAATACACTGATGTGTTTGATTTGTGCTCTTGGTAGAATCTTACCAATATAATCTTTAGCTTTATTTCCTATTCAGTGAAACATAACAATATTCCAAATGGTTTTCCCACAAGTTTTGAAAGAAAGTCTTATTTAAAGAAAATTTCAGGTTTTAGCTACTAGTAATGGACACTTCTATAGATTTCAATTTATACAAGTACTTGTAACTAAAATGTTTTAATGAATTTAAGAATAATATGTGGATTGGTTATTAAGAACAGAATGTTTAGATAAAGCTAGAATAAAATAAAGGAGATAAAAGACTTTTGCTTCCATGCCCTCAGTATTCATTTCTCACTTAGAAGAGATATATTGTACATGTATATATATTATTGTAAGATAACCTCATAATTATGTTTTACATCATTCACTTCCCTGTAGATAAGATGAAAGATAAATTCACATAGATGTATCACCAAGTAAGAAATGTAAACTTATTGACAGTTTTAATTCTTCCAGGTTGTTTTTGAGTAAATAGTATGTTTCATTTTTGAAGTGGCATACCCTTTAAGTTTAGAACCATTTTTTTTTCCAAAATTGTTTTAATGTGAATGATAATGAATAAATGCTTACCCAGTGTCTAGATTTCAGTCAAAAATTGCCATTATGTTTAACAAGTGAACTGTAAGCAGTATTATTGGTCTCTAGAGATACTGAGAATTGTTGTTTTGGGTCAATGAACACATGTCCTTAATCAGTTATTTACACTTTATAGAGAATAAGCCAATGATTATATATGAAATATATCATAGGTTGATTTTTGGTCATGTCCCTTTAAAGAAGTGAATAAATCACATGAACCTGAGTTGTTTCCTTGTAAAAATATCTATTTCATTAAATATTAGGGTGGTTGCAAAAAAGTTTTAAAGTGTTACCAATGTCATATTTACTGGGAACAAGAAGAACCACTCTGTTTGGGTTAAACTACTGTCTTGTACCAAATTTAATTTTTTTCTTAATCAAGGTTAGCACGAAGTCTAGGAATAGAGAACATTTTACTGTCATTTGCAGTTCATCTTTTTTTCTCATGTTGTTAAAGATGATAGAATTACTTACAGACACATATGCTTTAAATAATAGAATATTTTATTCTTGTATATTAGATGCTGCTGATGGCTTGTGTTGTAAGCTGGAGATACCATGCCCTAAGGTACGGCCCCTTGTTCAGTTTAGGGAACTTGAAGTGGCTAGGGAGTCTGTCAAACTCCTTAAGAAACTTGGAAGTGGTTGTTTTGGAGAGGTCTATGCTGGTAAGTTGCTTGTAGCTTGTTTTTGCAGCATAAAGATCACATATATTCCTGTGAATTTGAACATTGCTTATGGTGTTCCAGTGCTGCTAAGGAAAACAAAGCCGTAATATTTTGATAGATCCAGGAGCAGATTTTATATCCCTTTATGAATTTTCTGCAAATATTTGATAGTTGTAATGGATTGATTTTGCAGATTATTGGACTTTTTATCATAGTAATAAATCAGAATTTTCTTACTGCACCCACCACATTTCACAATATAAACAAAGAATTAACTGTAAATCAAGAAATGCTTTTGTGCATTTTAAGTTAGTGGCTTTCATGGTTGGCATTTGTTCACAAATTTAAATAGCCATGAGAAAGCCTTCTCTTTCAAAATGTGAAATTTTCTAGCAGAGGGTTACATATGTGTTTTATAGATTTCATTTTATTGAATAATATACTTTAAAAGTACAAGCAAATTAATTTTGTATAAAAGAGTACAATTTAAGTTTTTGGTTTACAATAACTGAAATTTATAAAAAATAAAGGACTTGAACTGCCTCTGAACAGGGAGGACTATGCATCTGTCTGAAATGTACAACCTTGCAAAAATGTTTATTTCTGTTGTAATATTTCTTTGTTGCTAACATAGTATTGTAATGTTGACAACTCCCAGGTAAATGGCGTAACACAGTGGATGTTGCTGTGAAGACATTGAAACAGGGACAAATGACAGCAGATGACTTCCTGGCAGAAGCAAAGCTCATGCATCATTTACGCCATACTAAACTCGTACAGCTAATGGCAGTATGTACGAAGTCAGAACCAATCTGGATCATTACAGAGCTCATGATAAATGGAGCGCTTCTGGATTACTTACGGAAAGATGAGGGCAAATCATTACAGTTCAACAATTTAGCTGACATGGCTGGTCAGGTAAGGTTAAGCCTGTTGTAATGTTCTGCAAATAAGACCACTTTGATTATTTCCAAATCATGCCAAAATTAGTAATTTTAAAGAACCAGAGTCTGAAATAAAAAAAAACCAAGGCAAGTATTAAGACCAGCTAACCATTAGTAACCAATTTTTCACTTTTTTAGCTCACCTGAGCTGGCTCAGGGTGAGCTATTAGGATCGATGAATGTCCGTCGTCCGTCGTCCGTCGTCTGTCGTCCGTCGTCCGTCGTCCGTTCACATTTAGTTCGTTAACACTCTACTGGTCACATTTTTGCTCCAATTGTCACGAAACGTGGTCAGGATGTTTCTCCCAGTAATTACTCGGACGAGTTCGAATATGGGTCATGTGGGGTCAAAAACAAGGTCACACAGCCTGTATATGGAAAAACCTTGTTAACACTCTAGAGGTAACATTTTCAGCCCGAATATCCTGGAAATTTGTCAGAAAAGTTTTTTCCATGATTTCTAGCTCAAGTTCAAATATGGGTCATCTGGGGTCAAAATCTAGGTCACAGGGCCCAAATATGGAAAAACCTTGTTAACACTCTAGAGGTAACATTTTCAGCCCAAATATCCTGGAAATATGTCAGAAAGGTTGTTTCGATGATTTCTAGGTCAAGTTTGAATATGGGTCATCTGGAGTCAAAAACTAGGTCACACAGCCTGAATATGGAAAAACCTTGTTAACACTTTAGAGGTAACATTTTCAGCCCAAATATCCTTGTAACATATCAGAAAGGTTATTTGGATGATTTCTAGCCCAGGTTCGAATATGGGTCATCTGGGGTCAAAAACTAGGTCACTGAGACCAAATATGGAAAAACCTTTTTATCACTCTAGAGGTAACATTTTCAGCCCAAATATCCTGGATATATGTCAGAAAGGTTGTTTTGATGATTTCTAGCTCCAGTTTAAATATGGGTCATGTGGGTTCAAAAACTAGGTCACACAGCCCAAATATGGTAAAACCTTGTTAACACTTTAGAGGTAACATTTTTAGCCCAAATTTCCTGAAAAACTGTAAGAAAGCTTGTTAAAATGATTTCTAGCTCAAGTTGGAATATGGGTCATGTGGGGTCAAAAACTAGGTCACACAGCCTGTATATGGAAAAACCTTGTTAAGACTCTAGAGGTAACATTTTCAGCCCAAATATCCTGGAAATATGTCAGAAAGGTTGTTTTGATGATTTCTAGGTCAAGTTCAAATATGGGTCATCTGGAGTCAAAAACTAGGTCACACAGCCTGAATATGGAAAAACCTTGTTAACACTCTTGAGGTAACATTTTCAGCCCAAATATCCTGGAAATATGTCAGAAAGGTTGAATCGATGACTTCTAGCCCAAGTTCGAATATGGGTCATCTGGGGTCAAAACTTAGGTCACAGAGCTTAAATTTGGAAAAACCTTGTTTACACTCTACATGTAACATTTTCAGCCCAAATATTCTGGAAATATGTCAGAAAGGTTATTTCTATGGTTTCTAGGTCAAATTCGAATATGGGTCATCTGAGGTCATAAACTAGGTCACAGAGCACAAAAATAGAAATATCTTGTTAAGGCTGTAGAGGCTACTGTTTCAGTCCAAATATCCTGGCAGTTTGTCAGAAAGGTTGTTTGGTTGTTCAAATTATTAGGTTAGGTTAAAGGTCACGGAGGCTAAAAATAGATTTATCTTCTGTACCTCATAAAACCTTCATTTATAGACCAATATCTTTGATATTCAGTATAGAGGTTTCTTGCATGGACCTCTACCCATGGGTAGGGTTTGAGGTCACTGGGTCAAGGTCACCGTAGCTTATAATAGATATTTCTACTTTCTGTCATAGAGCCTTTATTTATTGACTGATATTTTACATAATTTGTTTGTAGGCACTTACATACTTTCAATTAAAAAATGAAATACTGCTTAACAGCAAATGTACAGCCATAGTACTCAGGTGAGCGATCCAGGGCCATCATGGCCCTCTTGTTTTTTAACCTTTCTGTACTAAATGTACAACTATGTGTTCTTTATTTTAATCTGTCAGTCTGGCACTGGCATCTGTTTTGGTTGCTTGCTGGCTTTAAATAGTAAACTTGTCCCTGCTCCAAAAATCATGTGACCTCACTAGGTTAATACTGTTACGTCCAATAAAATGCAGCAAATCATGAATTTTGGTTAGGTGCGACACTGTAGTTGTAAGTTGTAAATTTCTGTTTGCTGCATATACGTTCTTTATCTTTATATATGCATCTGTGAATTTTTGTTAATATTGAATGAAGTCCTTTCATCGTACATGAACTTTTTTAATGACACTGGTTTTATAATTTTAGACCAGCACTTGTGTAAACAGAAGGATCTTTAAAGCCATGTTCAAATTCCACTAACAGAATCAGTGTGTATCAGGAGTCTAGTTTTTATGCCTCCACAAAGTGGGGAGCATATAGTGTTGCACTTGTCCATTTGTCCGTACGTCTGTCCGTACATCCCGAAATCTTGTGAACGCAAATTCTCTTAAACCGGATGGCAGATTTTGCTTAAACTTCCAGGGATGAACAACCTTAATGTGTAGATGATAGTGAAGGAAGGAATTTTTGCTGCGACCAAATTTAACAGAATTATGGCCCTTTGTTGATTTTTTCACTATATACTATGTAGAAATTTTGTGAACGCAACTCCTCTTAAACCTGATGGCAGATTTTGCTTAAACTTCCAGGGATGAACAACCTTAATGTGTAGATGGTAGTAAAGGAAGGAATTTTTGCTGCGACCAAATTTAACAGAATTATGGCCCTTTGTTGATTTTTTCACTATATACCATACAGAAATTTTGTGAACGCAACTCCTCTTAAACCGGATGGCAGATTTTGCTTAAATTTCCAGGGATGAACAACCTTAATGTGTAGATGGTAGTAAAGGAAGGAATTTTTGCTGTGACCAAATTTAACAGAATTATGGCCCTTTGTTGATTTTTTAACTATTACCATATAGAAATTTTGTGAACGCAACTCCTCTTAAACCGGATGGCAGATTTTGCTTAAACTTCCAGGGATGAACAGCTTTAATGTGTAGATGGTAGTAAAGGAAGGAATTTTTGCTGTGACCATATTTAACAGAATTATGGCCCTTTGTTGCTTTTTTCACTATATACCATATAAATAATTGAACATATAAATTTTACATTTGTAATTTAATTTAACATGTACATAAGGTTACCTGTAGATCATTTTAGGTATATGTACAGAAAAAATCTTACATACAGGATATACATGCTCTTTTTTATGAGCACTTATGCATGGTGGGGGCATCCGTGTCCTATGGACACAGTTCTAGTCTAACTCTTTATCATAGCTCATTCTTTATGTTGGTATAATAGAAGGTGAATCTAGTTTTAAAAGTTGTATATAACAATGTTTTTATGTTTTCAGATAGCAGATGGAATGGCCTATCTCGAGACAGAGAATTTTGTACACAGAGATCTGAGAGCAGCTAATATTCTTGTTGGGGATCACAACGAAGTTAAAGTAGCAGATTTTGGTCTTGCAAGATTGATTCAGGAAGATATTTATGAAGCTCATGAAAGTAAGAAAATCTCATAGATTTTATCTAATAGGTGTTAATATTAGGGATGTCAATGAATATTCAAATATTTCACTCTTCGCTTCCTTCCTTTTCCAATTCCTGAATTCAAATATTCACATTAAAAAACCCCAAGATTTCCAGCATCATTTATGTTGAAATTACCAGGATTTTGAATTAAGCGGCAAATTTTTTTCATAATGCATGTCAGTTTGCAATTTGACTTTAGCAATTTGCAGTCAATTGGCATGTTTGTTCTTCTAACTGTTTACAGTAATGCCTCACAACTTTATAAAGGTAAGAACTTATTCTCTTTGATGTGTTGTATATCTGCTAAGACTTAAAAGTTACCGACATTTAAATTAATTTGCATAGCACTAATTCCATGATCTTCACTCAAATCATTTACTCAAAATAAATTATATAATTATGACAGTTTTTTAATTTTTGATAATACTGAAATGGGCATTAAACGACAAACAAACAATCATGCAATCCTTCTCAAACATCTTCAAGACAGTGAAGTCATTAAAGGACCAGATGTATTCAGATGGATGCAAAAGACACAAAATTCAACTTAATTATTTAAAATAACTTATTTATTGTGATAAAAGCTTGAACATATCAAATTTGTAAAAAACAAATTTCAAATACAATCTGATGAATGAAACAGAATGGTTTTGAATAAAACAAGAACAACCATGTCAGTATTGTAAGTGTATGAGTTTTTGGACACCAAAATTTCGGATATTCAGAATCACATTTGCTATACTAATATTCAATTTATTCAATGTATATCCATTCAGATAGTGAGGCAGATGATAACATTGAAGCCGTTTAATGTCTAACAGCTTCTGTTTCAGAACAGGTCCAGAGAATGTTTGAACCTCTTACTACATGCTCTGTAAACAGAGCCTTGATCAGAAATATTAATCAAAGCAATGTTCGAGTACTATATATTTTGTTTTTCATTCATTCTAGCAACACTACTCTTGGCTGTTTCCTGTACTTTCAGATACAAAGTTCCCTATAAAATGGACAGCACCTGAAGCAGCTTTTGATAGAAAATTCAGTATCAAGTCAGACGTTTGGTCATATGGTGTTCTGTTGTATGAACTGATTACTTTTGGCAGAGTTCCCTACCCTGGTACTATACTTGTTTTTCTTTGTTTTTGCAGTTTAATCAGATTTAGAGTTCAGAATTGCAATTGACTTTGTTAAAGAATGGATCACATTTTAAGAATTGTTTATATAAGACTTAAGATTTATAAGTATAAAGATTTAACAAAGACAGTGTATTTGAATTGATCCATGCTATAAAACTGAATCCTAAAAGTTAGCAGTTTGTGATGGAATATAGAGATCTGATACTGTTACTTTACTAAAGAGCCTTCCTGCAGTATTTATGTATTTCAAAGCTTTTTTTTTTTGGTCTACATTCAAGAAAGCAGAAACAAATCTTAGTTCTGATAATGAACAGTACTGTATTCAGACATTTACATAGGATTCCACATATTTTTAGGGCAATATAGACTACAGCAAAGCTTTAACAGAATATTCATCACATTTTCAGTATTAATAAGTTATAAATGGGTGAACATTTTAGTCAGTGTCTCTGCTTTGCTATACAGGTATGAACGGGCATGAGGTATTGAACCGTGTAGAGAAAGGATTCAGAATGCCAAAACCAACTGGTGGACCAGTACCATGCCCTGAGCCTTACTATGAAATCATGTTAAAATGTTGGAATAGAGGGCCAGACAGTCGACCTACTTTTGCTTACCTGCAAGATTTCTTCAACAATTACATGGTGCATGTGGAAGGAGAATACAGGGCTATGGAAGACTAAGGACCTTTAACGTGGTTGTTATCATTGTTGTTGTTCTGTTTAAGGAAATAGTAAGAAAAAACAGCTGTATTCAGATTGCCACTGCTCAATAAACATAGAAATAAGTTTTAAAACACTAACAACTTTGTAAGCATTCACAAAAAATGTGTAAAATTTATTTCAGAGTGTTAATACGTTCATGAAATTGTTGTAAACTCAGAATAAGATAAGACCTGAATCACAATGGTTAGAGATGTCTAAATTTGAAGTAGTTCATGATTTCGACTTAAATTTGTGTTTCTAGACAGTGGTTATTTGCTTACAGTTTACAGTGAGAACAAAATGAACATTTATGATATCTTTGAACAAGCATTCAACTTCCTTGTTTAAATATGAAAACACAAGGAAGAATTAAAACCAACACAGTTTTAAAGAATTTGTAAGTACATGTACTGTGAATTGTAAAATCCATTCTTCTGTCTTAAAGAAACGAATGTCTGCAAAAAGCATATCAGTAGAGTAGGACACAGTATTTGTTAAATTTCTGATTTGAAATATATTTTTATATACGAGTTTTTTGTTATACACAGTTCTTCTTCATTCTCATGGAAACACTAAATACGTTTTTGTGTGATGTTTCATCGGTAGATTCAAAAACTCTGTTCAACACATACACACATTTTGCTGTGCAATTATATAAAACTGATTCTCAAAAAAATTCTTATATTTGTTTCAAGCTTGTGAATTCCTGTCTCTTTGTAACGGGTTTGTGAAAAGTACTGATTCTTAAGTCTTACTAATCTTTAAGTAAAACTAGGGGACGGGTACTTTACATCTGGAAATCATGTATGTTTTTACATCAATGTCTGGGGGCCAAATAGAACTGATTTGGGATAAGTCTTGGATGTGGAGTTACAATTGATACAAGATTATGCTGACTTCTGTCAGTTATTTATTAGTACACATTTTTAGAAAGTGGAAACTTGAAAAGTTATCAGTCAGACCATGATTAATACTTCTGATCATGTTTAAATCAGTCAGATGAAAAATGTTTTCTTAAAGTATTTGAGCATTCCATATAAAGATAGTTCAGTTATTTTTGTGTTTTCTATGCTCACATATTTCTTTTAACAATTTGTTGAGTTATCATGAAAAAGGAAGAAAAAGCACTGTGGAATAACTTGTCTTTGATGTAACATGCAGACTAGAATTTGTTAACTCTCCAAAAGAGGTCTGTTTGTTTTTTTGTTTTGTTTTATTCAGTACATTTCTTTATCCACAGTTATTTTCATACAAATTTTATAGAGCATCTTATTATATATTCTATTTGTGCTTCACTGTTTTCTCTGTACATTGTCTATGTCATTGCTGCATCAAGTATAAACATGTCAATCAATTAATTCTGTTAAACCAGCAAAAACTTAAATTTAGACAAATTTTATGAATTTTAACTTGAAGTTTTGTGTTACCATCAGCCATTTTTCAAAATCCGTGACCTTATTTAACCTGTGGTTCTATATTTTATGATAGTCTGTAGTGGCTAAGGTCTTATGAACAAAATCTGAATGATTGTTTATAATAACAAATCATTGTTAAACAGGCCAGGGGAGAGAACAAATTGCTGAAATTGTTTTAAAATTTCAGTCTAAATTTCAGACATTACTATATTAGAGTATTTAGGTTTGGAGACACCTAGGTATTATAACTTATCTTTGTATGTATCATTTACCAGAGAATTGTCTTTGTTTTCTTTATTGTAAATATTAGCTTCATAAATAAAATGCATAGCATTTTGTATGTATTCCTTGTAATTGAATAATTGGATTGTGAATTTTAACATGTATCTAAAAAAATCAAAATTTTTAGGGATAATAATATGAAAAAAGGTTTTTTTTTTACTTACAAGCAGTTTGAATATTTATAGTTCTGTACATATATTTATGTTTTCTCTCATAACCATTCAGTAATATGCTTAGATTTAATCAGAG
The DNA here is from genome assembly GCA_012932295.1 of Cyclina sinensis. Taxonomy (NCBI): domain Eukaryota; kingdom Metazoa; phylum Mollusca; class Bivalvia; order Venerida; family Veneridae; genus Cyclina; species Cyclina sinensis. The sequence continues at coordinate 52,882,585 of JAAONU010000012.1, read as the reverse complement.
GAAAATTGCTTCCTGGTCTAAACCATGCATCCAGTTTCAATCATTGTTTTTGAAAATAGACAAATTTGAGATTGAATCAGTTTGTCATTCATCTGATTTTCTTGTTGTGTTATAAACAACTAAGAAAGAAAATGGCGATCACAAAATCTGTCTCTTAGGTCAGGTTAAAGCTGCCTTGGAAATGACTGATTAAACTTGAACTTTTTATTACTTCATGCTGGTATAAGAACAAACAGCCAGCTGTGCAGTAAACAAATTGTCGATATGTAGAATTATTCAAGGGTTTGACACATTAATTCATCTAAGGTTTACTTCAGGTTTACAGAGACTATTCTGAGATTGCTGGAACAATCTGAATAAATGAAATTGTAAATGACATCGTTAAATCTAATTGTTGCTCTTATTAAATAATCACACTTGTTAGGAGTATATTTTTATCTTTCTTTATTAAGCACATGGACAGTTTTTTTTGTAATATTTCTTCTAGAATGATAATGAACATTGTGTAAACTTGATTTAAGGGGTTTTCACTTGAAGTTTTTGTGACAAAAAAGATGAACCGTGCTTTATAATCTGTAGTAACATCCCCTTAATGGAAAATAAATACCATACAAATTCACATGCAATGTTTTGTTTTATGAATTTCATGTGTGAGTTCATACAATTTATTCGTAATAAGGAAAATAATTCGGTAAATCAGAATTTCCATCGAAACTGAACAATTGTGAGGTCACTTCAATACAGTATTAGCTAGAAGCAGTACATGTAGTAAATTACTGTTTTTATAATGTTTATTTTTATGTTTACTTTCTTGCTATTCCTTTTAAACATTTTGGTGGAATCAATGTTTGTCTTAGATTGATCTCTGAAATATTTTTTCTGTAATTAGGGTCAGATTTGCTCTCATGAGGATTTCTGTTGTGAAGTGACACATGTTTATGTCTAAGAAGCAAAAATAGTTTGGCACCTGTAATAAACCCTTAGTGATTTAAGGCTATTGGCATAATTGAATTTATGAAACTTGACATGACTTAACTGGAGGTATAAACAAGTCTTTTTAGAACAAGCTCTCGAAAAATAAAGGTTGAAAATGTAGCCACCATTGTCATTTAGAAAGGGATCTTTGCTCATTTAGTTAATGAAAAGTAGTTTGAAATTTAGACACAGTTATTGTGTAGATCTAGTTAGGTTTATAAATTACGAACTTGTCATGAGCATTCAGCTGACAGACGGGAAAGTAAAACATTGTTCAGAAAGTTTGTCTTTTTGTTCTCACGTATTTGGTTTGTTTTCATCAAGTATTTTTGATAAAACATGTATTTTAAATGACCAGGTGTAAAATGTTGCCTTGTAATTTAAACATATCTGTTCTTGTGATCATTCCAATCTTGTACAGTTATTTTATAATTATGTATATTCACACATTCCTTGTAACATTTATCATTTTTATAGACATTTAAATATATGTATAACAATCGGATTGAGCGTTCTTTCTTTCAGTCACTCAGTCTGACTGCATTGTCATCCTGTTGATAGAAACACAGTTTTAACCCATTGCAAAGCAACAAACAAATGATTACCAGTTTTAAAGAAATGTATGTACTGTCAGGATGAATTTTATAACTCTATTTGCAAAGTGAAATAGGGACAATATCATCATTGGAACCCATCACCAGGGTTCTGACATTTGGACAATATAGGAATCAACCACACTTTCCTGCCCTGTTCTCTCAAATCATGTCCCATCCCACTGTAGACACCACTCGAACATCTTTCCAGTCACTGAAGAAAATATTGTAAGTGTAAAGGTCACAAAGTTAATTTGAAACTAAGCAGGTATGCAGGTCTGCAAATCATGGGAATTGTCCATTGTTGTCAGACTTCTAACATTGTGTGTTGTCCATTAATGTCAGACTTCTAGCAATGTGTGTTGTCCATCATTGAACGATTTATATTATTCTGTGTTGTCAATCATTACTTCTATCATTGTGTGTTTTCCATTGTTGTCAGACTTCTATCAGTGTATGTTCTCTGTTCTTGATTCATTAGTATCATTGTGTGTTGTCCTTCATTGTCAAACTTCTATCAGTGTGTGTTGTCATTCATTGTCAGACTTCTAACATTGTGTGTTGTCCTTCATTGTCAGACTTCTAACATTGTGTGCTGTCCTTCATTGTCAGACATCTAGCATTGTGTGTTGTCCTTTCATTGTCAGACTTCTAACATTGTGTGTTGTCCTTCATTGTCAGACTTCTAACATTGTATGTTGTCTCTCGTTGTCAGACTTCTAACATCATGTGTTGCCTGTCATTGTCAGACTTCTAACATTGTGTGTTGTCCTTCATTGTCAGACTTCTAACATTGTGTGTTGTCTGTCATTGTCAGACTTCTAACATTGTGTGCTGTCCTTCATTGTCAGACATCTAGCATTGTGTGTTGTCCTTTCATTGTCAGACTTCTAACATTGTATGTTGTCCTTCATTGTCAGACTTCTAACATTGTGTATTGTCTGTTCTTGTTTCACTAGTATCCTTGTGTGTTGTCTGTCATTGTCAGAGTTATAACATTGTGTGTTGTCTGTCATTGTCAGACTTCTAACATTGTGTGTTCCCTGTCATTGTCAGACTTCTTACACTGTGTGCTGTCCTTCATTGTCAGACTTCTATCATTGTATGTTGTCTGTCATTGTCAGACTTCTAACATTGAATGTTGTCTCTCATTGTCAGAGTTATAACATTGTGTGTTATCTGTCATTGTCAGACTTCAAACATTGTGTGTTGTCCTTTATTGCAAGACATCTAATATTTTGTGTTGTCCTTCATTGTCAGACTACTTACATTGTGTGTTGCCCTTCATTGTCATACTACAAGCATTGTGTGGTGTATGTCATTGTCAGACTTCTAACATTGTGTTTTGTCTGTCATTGTCAGACTTCTAACATTGTGTGTTGTCTGTCACTGTCAGATTTCTAACATTGTGTGTTGTCTGTCATTGTCAGACTTCTAACATTGTGTGTTGTCTTCCAAAGTCAGACTTCTAACAATGAGTTGTCTGTCATTGTCAGACTTCAAACATTGTGTTGTCCTTCATTGCAAGACATCTAACATTGTGTGTTGTCTGTCACTGTCAAACTACTTACATTTTGTGTTGTTCTTCATTGTCAGACTACTAACATTGTGTGTTGTCCTTCATTGTCAGACTACTAACATCGTGTTGTCTGTCATTGTCAGACTACTATCATTGTGTGTTGTCCTTCATTGTCAGACTTCTAACATTGTGTGTTGCTCTTCATTGTCAGACATCTAGCTTTGTGTGTTGTCCTTCATTGTCAGAGTTATAACATTGTGTTTTGTCTGTCATTGTCAGACTTTTAACATTTTGTTGTCTGTCATTGTCAGACTTTTAACATTGTGTGTTGTCTGTCATTGTCAGACTTCAAACATTGTGTTGTCTGTCATTGTCAGACTTTTAACATTGTGTGTTGTCTGTCACTGTCAGACTACTTACATTGTGTGTTGTCCTCATTGTCAGACTTCTAACATTGTGTGTTGTCCTTCATTGTCAGACTTCTAACATTGTGTGTTGTCCTTAATTATCAGACTACTAACTTTGTGTTTTGTCTGTCATTGTCAGACTTTTAACATTTTGTTGTCTGTCATTGTCAGACTTTTAACATTGTGTGTTGTCTGTCATTGTCAGACTACTAACATTATTAGTTGGCTGTCATTGTCAGACTTGTAACATTGTGTGTTGTCTTTCATTGTCAGACTTCTAACATTGTGTGTTGTCTCTCATTTTCAGACTTCTATCAGTGTGTGTTGTCTGTTTTTGTTTAACTAGTATCATTGTGTGTTGTCTTTCATTGTCAGACTTCGAACATTGTGTGTTGTCTCTCATTTTCAGACTTCTATCAGTGTGTGTTTTTGGTCTTTGTCTGCTGGCCATGGTCAGACTACTTTTTATGCTTCCCAAAGCGAAAGCATAATTGTAATGGCGATTTGTTTGTCTGTCTCTCTGTCTGCTTGTCCGGTTTTGTCCAGAGTATAACTCGAACACTAATGAAGGGATTTACAGCTGCCCACATTTTTGAATTATTCTTTATATGATTTAATTATATGTTTCAATGCTTGTCCTAAGCTTAGTTATAAAATTATAAAAGGGATTGAAATCGCAATGCCTAGGGCTTAGATACACTGTGTACAAAAAGTATGGGATATTGTTGCTGCGAGTAATTAAGGAAACCTTAACTTTTGATGTTTATTTTATCAATTAAACAAATTCATTCACATATTTTAATCGAAAATTTAACTCTTCATGGCTCTTCATCTTTAGATACCTTAAACAGCCTCCAAAGTCATTACGTTAACGTCATCATTTTCACACGCCCTTAATAACGTGTTGGATCACCTCTGTTGTCGCAACAAGCTATGCAACGACGTCTCATGCTCCAAAAAAGACGACTGGTGGTGTACTGTGAGATTCTGCCGTACTCTTCCTGCAGCACCGCACCGAGCTCACATAACGTTCTGGGTGGAGGATCATGTCTTATGACACATTTTTTTCAAAGAATGTCCCACACATGTTCAATAGGTAGCCATGGTAAAGTACGGGTATATTGCTCTTCCAGGAACTCAGTGAAAAGTCTTGCCCTATAGGTGCTAGCGTTATCATCCTGGAAGATGAATTCTTTGCCATGACGTTGAGCAAACGCAGTCATAGTGATGCCACCCCATATTATCACGGTGCCACCCCAAAGCGGCCGTGGGCAACCCTAGCGCCTGTAAAACGTTCACCTGGGCGAAACCACGCCAAACTTGTATGACGATGCCTTGCTGACAACGGCAAGACCACTTCAGCGGGCCTAGCGTTAAGGCGATTTCTGATTGTCTGTCTTGAGACATTGACCCCTCTTGCATGTCGAAGGCGTTGTTGAAGGTCTGTGGCCGTAAGTGCTCTATAACGGAGAGCTTGATAAACAACAGAGCGGTTGTCTTGGACGTCAGTACATCTTGGATGTCCACTTCTTTGGATATCAATCACGTCACCAGTTGTTTGATAGCGTGACTATAATTGACAGACACGGACTGTGAATCATTCAAGTCAGCTGCTTGTGTATATTAATGCCTGTGTACTTCCGGTCTGGAGCAAACAAATGGCCCGCCAACGTTGACGTTCCGTGAGACGTCTAATAATTCCAATTGCAAAATTGATTGTGAATTTGTGTTCGACATCTACACAACACAATATTCTGAAAATTTTGCGCAACTAAAGCTACAATTACCATGATTTCGGTCAAAATTAAAATCCGCGTACAGCCTCTCATGCCTATAAGTTGCACGTGCAGCAGAAATTTGAATAAGATTTTTATACTTTAGTGACCACGTTGTCTACATATATAAATGACCATTGTAAACTATTATAAAGAGTAGGTTTACCATATCATAACAAATAACATAATATCTCCTTCTTTTTGTGAACAGTATATTTTGCATGGAGTGTCGTCTAAAAGACTTTTACCAAGATAATTCAAATTATACCCCTAAGGTGAAACTTTATCTCACCCAAGGGGTCTTATGTGTGTAAAATGAAAAAAAAAATTGAATACTTTCTTGTAAAACTGTTGGCCCTAGTCCTTAGATACTTGGTATGTAGCGTTGGATAGCTTACTTTTGCAAATATTGGTCAAATTTTTCCCTAGAGTAATAATCGTCTCCACCTGTAAGAGGGCGGGGTCATTTTTTACAAAATGTTGCAAAGGGAAAACTTTAAAAGTATTCCTTTCTGAAACTGTATGCCCTGGAGATTATATATTTGTATGTAGCATTGTTTAGTAGACGAAGTTTGAACAAATTATGTCCTTGGAGTTCAAATTCGCCCCAGCTCAGATGTTTTATTTATTTTGAATAAGAAACATTAAGAAATCTCCTCATCAGAAATCACAGGCTATAGAACTTAGATCTTTAGTATTCAACATTGTATACTTGACCTTTACAAAAAAATATTCAAGTTATCTCCCTAGTATCAAAATTGACCTCTAGTTAGGGATAGGTAGGCCATTTAATTGATAAAGACTTATATGGAAAAACAAATAGTTCCTTTTTTAACCTTGACCTATTGACCTACTTCTTTGTTTTTGCAGCTCAAATATGGAAATTTGAACTATACTTATAACTTTGCACGCAAATTTCAAATGCAACCGCAGCTAACATTTACCTTGACCTATTGACCTGCTCCTTTCTGTTTGCAGCGACAATATGGAAATTTAAACTAACTTATTATTTTGCATGTAGACTTAAAGGGAAATGAAATTCACAAATTCAACCGACACATAATAAAGTTTGTACATTTATTGTTAAGTTTTGAAAATTTTACGAATATTGAAAGAACATTTACTTAGAAACGCTTAATAGCGATTTTTCAGTCATCGGCCGACCGATGGAACACGCCCTCTTGTCACGTGACTATTTAGGCTCTGACGTATTTATTTCAAGTAAATAATAATAATAACGACTAGAATAGGTATGATTCTATCTATCAATCTATTTCAGTTTATTTATCGTCGTAACCGGTTGCCCATATGACCGACGCCCCTGCAGAGATTAGTTATTTTATGTTGTGGGGGATAGTGCAAGATACAGAAAGCATCCCATTCAAGAGCCACCCCTGGTTCTTTAGAATGCTTAGTGTACAACACTGATACATGGGACCTTGGTTTAACGTCTCATCCGAAAGACAATAATATTTGTGGAGGAGCGTGGGATCGATCTCGGGACCCCTGGGTTACCAGTCCAGCGCGTTACCACTGGACCTTAGACCTAAAGTGACAATGAAATTGTCCTACTGACCTCATTCTTTGTTTTTGCAGCTACAAGATGGAAATTTGAATCAAACTTATGATTGTGCACACAGAAATCAACTCTGATCTTAGTCGACATTGACCTACTGATTTTTTTTTGTATTTGCTGCTATAGTATTGAATTTGGAACTATACTTATATTACATTTTACATGTGCATATCATCTTTGACATTAGCTGACACTGACTTTGTACTTCTGATCTTCATACTGTATTTGAAGCAGTGTCCATGAAGTTTAGACAAGATGTACATTTTTGCATGTAGATTTCAACTTCAACATCGGGTGATTTACCTTGATTCCTTCAATAGCCGTGCTGTTTAGATGGTGGTAATCAGTTGAGGGATATAAGGCCATCATGACCCTCTTGTTTAAGGCTTGTCAGGATCATGACTCCTAAAGTATTCAAAGGACTTCGTTGATATTACATCTGTTGATAGAGTGCAAACAGAGGAACTCATTACCAAAGAAATATAACTGTATCTTACCCAATTTAAAAATAAAACAAAATATATATGCTTGATATTCAAAACAATAAACAGATCAAGTCATAGAAACTGCAGTGTGTAAGAACAACGATACTAACTGGCCATGTTTGTTAAATATCTCCCTTTTATACCCTCTCTGGAATCACTATGTCGGTTGATTGGCCGGCCCTTCTTCTTCTGGCTGTAACTTTGTCATGTATGAAGGGAAATAAGCTGACACAAATGTTACACATTGAGATCATGTATAGCATAAAACTTCTAGCTGCATAACCAAAGGTAAAGGTTATTCTTCGGGGTCGTCCATATTTTGTGTCCACTCTGTAACTGGAATAAGCTAGGGAGACGCGTCCGCCGTCATTATGTGCCGCGTAACATCAATGAGCTTACAAATGCTCTTGTTAGGGAATCGGACAACTTGTCCACTCCAATATTACGTCAACTCAATGAAAAGACGTGTAGAGACAGTCATTAGATTGAGAGGTGGTCATAATCAATACTAATGTTAAACAAAACAGTAAAAAGATTACACAGAATCAGATATCCAATTAGCGGCAGTTTGAAACGACAGTGATAAAATCCAGTTATCACCCATGTTTAATTTGAACTCATTTAACAACAACGTAAATGCCTGAGAAAGATCAAAATCCTTGATTGTGTTACAAGAACAATACACTTTTATGTCCAACAATTCTTTTAACTGTATCTTGATAAACGTTCTGGGAAAATTAATAAACTGTACAGTGTCTGGTTTCTTTTTTGGCTAAGTATGTATAAGTCATAATGTGAGTGATATGGAGAAATCTCAGTGGTTGAATACAGCATTTCACCGGTGAGCATAAAGTAAATCCACACATACCACTTCAAAACCTAACCTTTCGAAATTATGTAAAGTTTACCAACCAAGAGTATTGCCTGCACCATACAAGTCTTGTATCAGTTTCTAAACATATTTCTGAATCCAGACTTCCTGTAATAAAGTCGAACAAAATCCAAAACAAATAATATTCTAAAGTGTGTGATCTGAAAAGTTTTTTTTAGAAGACGTATCAGACTTACTATTAAATTATTCACAGAAGATATTATTCTAACCCTAACCCTTGCAATCGAAAAGAAAACAACAACAACAACAAAACTTTAAGATAAAACAAGCCATTTTACCTTGACCGAATTGTTCACGTGATCACCATGATTCAGTTCGACTAAAATAGAAAAAAAAATTCTTAATCAACATTATATAAGGTAAGATTTTAAAAGTTTGAACAAACAGTTTAACTTAAAGGCACACACTTAATAAAATTATATAGACATTGTTTAATTTTTGGAACTAAATTCTAGCATTTATAATATAAAGAAAACCACCCAAACCGCTTACTTCACATAATGAATCAGCAAAGCAGGGAACAATTAATACACAAGTGCGCATATAAGACGGTATGTTCTTCGACTTTGTTTATTTCAGATATATCCTGCAGGTATATCAAGCCATGATAATATTATAACTGCAGGGTTTTTCAGTGTGGGACGTCGGGCGCTTCCAAGCTTTTATGCTAGGTGACTGACGTCACTATTTTTCAAAATGGTATGAAAAAATTACAGCATTTGTTTCTCGTGTATGATATTATACCGCACATACTCAAGCCTCCGTGCTACATATTCTGTATATTTGTTCGAGTTGTTGAGTCAGTGTTATCTTTATTGATAGATTTGTTTGTTCTCAAATTAATTTCTGTTTGCTGTTAAATATGACAAGCCTACCCCAGCCTGTCGATGTCGCATCACAGTTTAAATCTTTGCATTTTATTTACTCTTCAAATACAGTTTCTCATATCAACAGTTAAAATATTCGAATACAAATTTACCAAATTATGTTATCTTTCTGACGTAGTCTTTAGACAGTCAGTTACAGTACTGCTAATTATTGTTTTTAATATCTAATAAATATGTACTAAAATTAATATGTGATATATCAACCTTCTGTATAAGTGTACCCCATACTTCACATCTTTAAGTTAAGATCGGAACAATCATTGAGTCAAAAAGGGACAGTTTTGTTTAAATATCATATATACTCTTAAGGCTTGATCTTGTAATGCTTTGACAGCATGGGTCATAGTGCGTGTTAGTTTAATACCAAGGTATACAAAGTTGTCACTAATTTCAATTATTTTATCCTAAATATCAAACTCAGGGAAATAACTTTGCTTTTTTTCAAAAGTACATATTTTAGTTTTAACATTAAACTTTAATCCCGTTTTTGCCGAATTATGGTTGCATCTATCTGTGATTGTAAACGTTTCGGATCCTTTGTGAAAAGTACTATATCTACCTTAAATAAAATCAGATACATAGATAATAGATCACAGTACATATGTTAATGAGTTAACACCAACAACAAATATTTTATTTGCACTTGAACAGGAAGAGTTGTGTTTTATATGTCTGAAGCCCAGTCTTCAACATTGTTGCATCAAACAATGGAAGTTGAATAGTCTCATGTCCCTGGAATGTGTCTGTTTAAGCAGTACCATAGTGTTGCACTAATTTCTGAATAGATTCCTATTGCAACATGATGAAAACCAATTATTTTAGTTTTATTAATTATGAAAGTTATGAACTGATTGGTAAATGACAACTGGACTTAGGGAAATACTAGATATTTCTAACAATCTCTCCTCTTTCAATTGACTACTAGTAATTTTCATGTAAATTAAGAATCAAAATAATTTTAAGTTCACATACCTCTCCGTAGTTTGATCATTATGAATGGAATCTGTTGTGTTAATTGGGTTCAGAAATCCAAAACCAGACAAGACAGGGTCACCTGTACAGAACGCATCTTCTATTTCGGAGATAAGGTCATATATCATTGGAATACCTGCAAAAATTGTTTCAAAAATATTCAATACAAGATTATAACTACCGAAGTAAAGTTATAATATATCTTTCTTTAAATGGTGGTTAGTCAGTGGTTTGTAATCCCAACGCCTTGTAAAGCTAGAGCTCAAGCCTCACCAGGGTCGGAGTAGTTCAACCTTTCGTAGGATTAATGCTTTAACTCGACAACATCATGGATAGAATAGATAAATCATAATCGTCTCATGAAGTAGTGAACTATTATAATATTCATATTTGCCTACAAAAAGCTTAAAAAATGTCTTTTGATAGTTAAGTAATTTCAGTAAAAGTATACAAACCAGTTTCTACCAGACAGGCTTCTGGTGTTATGTCCTGCACCTGGTCCCTCTTTCTTCCTCGCCTCTCCAGTGAAGTTCTCTGGTTAATGACATCAAACAGCTGTCTACACTTTTTGAATTCAACTTTACTGCTGTCTAGCTATGCCTGTTGGTAACATTCAATGGTGTTGTGTAATGCATCTACTGTATCTTTGACATGTCCAGGTAAAGTAGTAAAGTTGACATTCTATTCCTATAAAATGCAGTTAAATGAGACATTAGCAATAAATAAATGTATTTTTCAAACTTTTCTTTTGCATAATGACAATGTAAAGTGACCCTTAGTGCTGAAGAATATCAAATACTATGATATTTACAATAGAAATATTCAAACTTTCCTTTTTTGTATGATACAAAAAATCTTTAGAGCATTCACACCTACCTGCAAGTATAGTGACAGCATATTAACTGGTTTAAGAATATCTGTCAGGAGTAGAATGGTATCAACGGTTTGACAACTTGTCACACCCACTCGTATTCCATACGTTTCAGGCTCTCGATTTTCGGCATAAACATACCTGGAGAGTTGATCAAGAAAATCAATTTGACAATTATTGTTAAGATTTTAAGGATCAGAGTTTAAAAATCTCATGTTAATTTTCTTATCATTTATTTACTGAGACTTTCAACATTTTTTCTACTGTGAAAATATTACAGTAGATTACCACCTTACGACCACGCCGAAATTTCTTCTTATTGTAATGTCTCAATTACGACCACTCAAATTAGTGACCTCAGGGCATGTCATCAATATCAATCGAGTACACCGCCATTTACGAATGTTGCATGTGTAAACAAAAGAAATTCTGTGTTTTGAAAAACAATTTTTCTCCAGGTGATTACTGAAAGTAACGATGCAAAAGGATAGATTTAGTGTTCTTCGAAATTGATTTTATTACAACCTGATTGCGACGCGAGTAGATAATTGGGAATGGAATGGAATCCTTGTAGTTATAATTAGTAATTCGGTTTGCAGGGGTTCAAAACAAAATATATGCTTACCTATGTTGATCGAATAAGAAAACGGAACGTAACATCTCATTTTAAAATTTATTTTAACTTCAACAAAATTCAGAACATTTACAGTTAAATTTTAATTGTGTCAGACAAAATCTCCAGCATGGAGAAACAAAAATGAAATATTGAAAGGTTTAGTCATTTTTGAAATGTTTATTTATTGAATGTAATAACAACATACATATTGATAATGTTCTATTTTTCCTTTTATGAACTTTATGTACTTGCATATAAAAAACAATGTCCCGCGGACACGACCCAGTATTAAGACCAACTCACAATTAAGACCACTTCCCTTTATACCCAATGGTGGTCTTAATAGAGGAATTTTACTGTATTTACAGCCTCTAAAATTCCTGAAAACCATGAAAATTTTGAAAACTGCTTATACCATGAGTGACCATTCCGAGAAAGGATATAAGACTGACACTATATTACACAATGCGTACCTTGATATAAATATCGAAGGTGCTTGCAGGTGTGACAGCCAACTTGTTGCACATGCCCTCGTTATAGTTAGTGGTTCTTTCCCATATACAATCTGTAAAGGACAATATTATTTATTTATTGTTTGTTGGTTAATTGACTTTTTCAGTTATAATATGATATCAGGCGGGCATTTACCTAACCGTCGTTCCTGTGAAGAACCAGTACTTGACCCCCCATCCTCTGGAAGTAACTGGAAACTTTCTCACATACAGAGACGTGGCCGTAGCCTGAGCTCAAACCTTTGGCCCTCTATCTGTGAAATGTTTTGTGATTACAAGTCAACGAGTCACTTTTCACTGACAATGGTTGAAGACAGATACTTTGTTGAAGTTTTTGTTACATGTTCTTGTAGGTCTTTAAGACCTAGTTTAGCAATAAATTTGACTAGAGATTCTGTGTTCTAAGTAAATGCCATTTTTTCTTAATCAGGAAATCCATACACAGTAGAATTTTTTTTCAGTTTTTTTTATTCTTGTTTCTTACAGTGTTATCACACAAAGAACGATACCTGCGGGACACCAAAGAGCATAGGGAGCCTGTCAGAGACATTGCTTTCCACTAATACTTGTTGTGATCTGTTTTGTATCCATAATCAGATGTGTTGATGAACTCTCATGTGTTTCAGCTTGTGTATGAGTTTGTGGTGGTCTACTCTGTCGAAAGCTTTACTGAAGTCCATAACAATGACATCAGTTTGTTGACCTTAATCTAGGTTGTCAGCTATTTCTTGTGTGAAGCCGATGAGCTGTGTCTCAAAGCTATGTTTGACCTGAATCCATGTTGCTGGGGACAAAGTATGTTGTGTTTGTCAAAGTCATTCATCATGTTTGAAACATTGATGTGTTTCATTAGTTTTGATGCTTTACATGTGAGTGATATAGGTCTGTTGTTGCTAGGTTTTGATTTTGACCCTTTTTTGTATGGCGGTTTGATGATGGCATGTTTCCAATCATTGGGAACAATACCCGTGTCAAGTAACTTTTGTTTTATGATTTTGAGGAGTGGTGCTATCTCTGTGTAAAGCTCTTTGAGTAACATAGCTGGGATCTCATCTGGACCTTGGGCTTTATGGGGGTTTAGTCTTGTCAATAACTTATCAACTCCTTGAACTAAGATGGATATTGGAGCAATGGGTGGGTGATCAAGTGATCACATTGCGCTTTTAGTTATTTGTTTAAGACTGAGTGGTGAAGGCTTTGAGAAGACTGATTCAAAATGTGTGTTTTGTATGTTCGCCTTCGACACTGGGTCACTGTAAGTTTAACCTTCAGTGCCGAGTGATGCAGTTCCTGTGTTTTCAGTTTTCTTGTGTTTAATAAAGTTGTAGAACTTTTTCTTATGATCTGGATCAGTATTATCTGAGAAGATAATTGGCTCTAGATATGATCAATAAGCATTCCTTATTTGTTTTTGTACTAATGCTTTAAAATGTTTGAATTTCTTTATGTTCTGACTATTCTTTGACCGAGGCTGTTTTTATTTTTGTGAAGAGTTTATTCCTTTTCCTTATCTGTTTGATAATATCATGAGTAACCCATGGTAAATCAGCTTTATTTTTGCATATTCTTGATGGTATGTGTATGGATGATAACCGTTTGATCTCGGCTTTGAACATGTCCCATAATTGGTTTGGTTCTTCATTTTGGTTTTGGTTGAACGCCCTAGTGAATGTGACCCAGTCATTCTTGAAGGCAGACCAATTTGCTTTCTTGTATGATTTGACCAGTCGAGGGGTTTATCTGATTCGCCCTCTTTTGACCGTAAGTTCATGGAAGACTATATCATGGTCTGATGTACCTATGCTTGTTCAGACTTTTGTTTCGTGGACGTGACCCCGAGTGTTCGTGAAAAAGAGATCTAGGATATTTTCATCCCGTGTGGGAACTTTGACCATTTTGTTCAAGATTGGTTGAACCTCCCCAGAACAACAACCCCTATACAACAAACATTTTCCTTTCAACCGAAAGGTGTTTGCTCTTGGGAGGCTGAACTGTAGTAAGTGTTGTCATACATTTAACATCTGTAACCGGTAAGGTGTGAGGTAGATACCTATTTTTCGGTTATTTACACAACCAGTTTTTGGTTAATTTAATTTTACTCTGCAACAACACAACATTTCAAGTTTAGCAGTCTTTTGATTAAGCTTCATTTTCAACAAATATCATCTGCATGTAGACTGACTAAGAGAATGTCTCTGAATAACTTGACAAACAAATGTGATCGTCATGTGATGGACGTTTCTTTAAAGCTCTGAAACTGTCGAACAAATTTAACTGGACGGCAAAAACAACACCGCCGGCACTACACCGATTAATAACACATAAATGAATGATTCAAGATATTGAGTTTTACATGATAATTCGGCAAGATGATTAGATCTTTCCGAGTCATTTAGGAAAAGCATAAAATTGTACTTTGAAAACGGTTTCGATCAATAACTCACGCATGCAGATAACTTGGTCATTTTGAGTAGAGGACACCTTTTATCAAAGATCAAAATTACAGGGCCCTGCACTCTAGAAATGATTTTTGATCAGTATGTGAACACAACTAGACCCTTGGTTTTTCAAATCATATACCGACATACATTCTCAAACTTTAAGTATGTAAGGGCGATATGAGAAAGCGAACTCTTTTGACTTTGAATACAGTTGATCGAAGGTCTAGCTCTGTATTATGCACTATGTGTTATAGTTCCAGATCATTATCCAAGAACAACTCAGGACCTTGTATAGGATCGTTGAGTTTGATTTGGAGATGAAAATTCTTTTGACTGACTGTCAGAGGCTAAGGTCGCCGGGGCCTTCCTTTTGCTAATTCTTTCCAAAAATAACTTAAGAAAAACTGAGACCAGTTACTCAATTCTTTCAAGATTAATCAGGCAGATCACAACCCAACAATGAAAAAAGAAACAAAAGAAAAAAAACAAGAGCTGACGTTGTAAACAGACATATGCCCCCGATACCCAATTTTTAGATAGAAGGCATTTGAAGTCGAAAGAGTAATTTTGACCTCAGTACATCTCATCTAGTGGCATATGCAAATGCAAGGACTTTAGGTTTAAGCACTGGCACTTATATAAGATATAAGTAGACACAAAGTCTTTAATAACAATATTTGTACGATATATTCTGCATTGTCCATGTCTATTAAGGTTTACCTTTTCTAAAATGTAGATGTCTTAGTAAAGGATATCGGATTTTAATTTATGTATGAAATAAAATAATTTTAGTAAAAGATTTGTCATTCTGACATATAATTATCGAAAATTTAATCAGTTAACTTTTAAATAAGGTTTTGTTTTTAACATATTTTCTGGTTAAAAAAGCTGCAAGGAAGAAATAAGAGAAATTTATGTTTCTTTTTTTCTAAAACAAAAAAAGAGATCAAGTATGGTAAGACATTTTAATATTAAATAAACTGTAATAAAAGAGTGTAGGATATAAGGATATAGCATTTTCAAAAGAAAAAGAGATGAAGATTTCAAACTTTATGAAGATTGTAATGAAGAAACTGTTAAGAAGTTTAGTATAAAATAACTGCAGCAGGGTAGATCAAATATGAATTTCAGAAACTCCCACTGGTAGTAATACAGACGTAGAAAATTAAAAGAAAATAATGCTGTTGTAAACAAACATTATGATTAGAATACGAGGGACAATCTTTTACCCATAATAATAAAGGCCTAGTATTTATAGGAAAGTGAAATGATCAGAAATGGATATCAGTCATTTGGCTTGGCAATAGTAAAGTAAAATGTAAACAATTAACCAATTATTATACCCCTTACCCCAATAAAGTTTAGGTTACTGGTGTTAGACATCATTCAGTACATTCAACTGAGCAGGTAACCCAGTAATTGTCACTGTAGTAGCACTGAACTGTCCTACAGTCTGCAGTTAATCCAGTGGTGTACACATGGTCTAAGCAAGATCCTGATGTATGTGTAGGTGTTGATACTTGCTGGAGAAATCCTTCAGATGATAGTCTCTCAAACACATGGGACTTTCGTGAGCCTAAAATGTTTTGATTGAAATCTCCTGTGCATAATATTGCAGCCTTGCTACTAATGAGTCTTACTGACTGTACTTGTTTATATCTTTCTGTATCACAAGATCTCGAGTCATTCCTTATGTTTGGTGAATTGTACACTGCTATTATATAAAGTGGATTGGTGAATTTAGTTGGACTCAGGCTGATGGTTATAATTTGGAGAAATCTTTCTTGAACTTTATCAATTTCTTGACAATTTACGAATGAAGACTGCTTTGCCAATACTTCAACTCCGCCAGCATTACTTTCATTTTCATGTGATTGTTTGTCGGTTTGTTTAACATAGTAATCTTGAAAAGGGATCTTTGAGGTCCTTCTTTGTCCTGTAAACCATGTTTCGGTAAGTATCACTATGTCACAGAGACTGAATAGAGGATCATTCAGTACATCAGCTTCATGTCGCACATAGGATCGCACATTTAGTACAGAAACAGTCAATACCGATTCACTTGCATTAAAGAAGTTGTAAAATAATGGACACTTCTGTGTCATTTCAAGTTGCTTCATTTCTTTTTGAACATCTTTACTGGTAGTGATTTTTCTTGAATCATTCTTTCACTTTACTGAATGCAACCTATGCTTGTCCTGGTGCAAATTTATGTTGCAAAGAAACAACAATGCTATCAAGTGTGAGTCCTTGCACCTTATGAATTGTACAGGCCCAACTGAGTTTCAACGGGAACTGGTACCGTATAATCTTTAAATCTGTATTCTTTTGTGTAACTGTGAAGGCAGCCTCTACTCTCAAAATGGGTGTAGCACCTGGGCACTGTTTAAACTCTAATGTAAACTGTGATTTGTGTTTTGTTGCTTTCCCAACTCTTTCTGAGTCAGACATAACTAATACTGCTAAAATTGAATTGGAAGGCCTTGCGTTAGACCTTACAAAAACAACTTTACCTTGGCTTCCATTATACAACCCATCAGATACATCCATATTCCGTATTAACATAACCCTTGAACCCAAAGCTAGTGTCAGTTCACCCGGCAAACCTCCTGTGAATTTGGAATCAGGTCTGGGTTGATAATTCTGTAAACTTTTTGTTTTTTTGTCAATTGCTATTATAGTCTCAACATCATTATGTTCAACAATCTTTCTAAGTTCTTCTTTATTATGCCAGTCTACATCTTTGTTTCTTGCATAGACATATAAAACATCCTTAGGAGCCTGGTCAAGTTGAACGTCTCTTGTTTGAAGTATATCAATGTCAGCTTGTGTGTGACTACTTGTACGAATTCGGTTTAAAAGTTCTGCGAAAGCATGATCTTCTTTTTATCTCATGAAGTTGACAAGTTGCTTAAAAAGAAAGTACCTCCATAAAGACCCACTCAATCTAACAATCCTGTTGGACAGAGGTTTGAACACAAATTTCTGTTAAACTGGTGGAAGTTGATACAGGTCTCCAAAGATAAGAACAGAGACCCCACCGAACAAACGTTTATCAGATTTAATCTCGGACAGTCTGTAATGAAGCTGAAGAAGAAGCAGAAGATTTGAGCCAACCATGGATATTTCATCAATAATCAGCAATTCAAGATTGCCAAGTTTTGATCTCAGTGTACTTCTCTTATCATCTGATAGTTTGCAAAAATTTGTGTTTGTTCTAGTGGTAAGAGAAATGCAGAGTGAAGGGTGTTACCTGTGATATTGTGTGCGGCAGTACCTGTTGGAGCAGTGCGAAGCACATGGATATCCTCAGGGTTGTCACCTTCTCTCTGAAATGTCCTCAAAGCCATTTGGAAGGTTGCTGAAATAAGGTATTTGCCTGTTCCTGCACCTCCGGAGATGAACAGCAACAATGGTTTTGGTGTCATACCAGTTTTACCTGAAGAAGATTTTTCTGTACACCATTTGTGAACTATTTCAAATTTGTCTCTTTGCTCTTTGTTATGGTTTCTAACTTCTTGGTAATACTGATCTTCAGAATGATATTGAGGTCTTATTTCAATGGAATAGGTTGTACTTGAAGTTGCAACAGGAATATCATCTAGCAATGATGTTTTTTTTTCAAATCGGTCTTCAGGGTTCAAAATTGCATACTGCTCATCTTCAATATAACCTTGCTCATCTTCATTTTCCTGAATTGTGTTTGGAGATATTCCATCAAAAGAATGTACTGGTGGACCACAAGTTTCAAATTGTTCAACAGCCATTGAAATTATTTCACCGTGGTGTTCAACTTAAGCACGATTTTGTTCAATGATATTGATGTTTTCATTATAAAGAGATTCATAACATGAAGCATTTAGTATTTCAGTTTCTTCTGACATCCATGATAAAAATAGTAACAGTTGAGAATAAAAGAACTCTTCTGGTTCCTTAATGATTGATTTTTGATGATATCTAAGTACAGCTTTCTTCTTCCTTCTTTTCATCATACCAATGTTGTTTTCAATTTTATTATTTCAGTAGAGTCATCTGTGTTGACTGCTTCGTCTTCAAAGTTTGACTCAGAATGACTGGCAATATGAACTGGTGAATAAGTGATGGCAAAATGAGCTAGGCACATGTCTTGAAGTGACGGAGGTCTTGTAGTGTATCGATCGATGATTGAAGTGGTGAATACATCCTCTTCATCATCGTCCATTTCTCTGACAACTGACACTGGTTTCAAAAATGACATTCTCTTCTGTGGCTGGTCTGCTGCTACAAATACTGTTGGAAAACTCGATTTAAAAAGAGGCAAACTTAACAGCCTATACAAAGCTTCTTGTGCACTTAATTCTCTCGCATTAAGAAATGCATTTGCACATGATTTCAGCTGTTCACTCCAGTCATGATTGTATATCTCTTTTGCTACATTTTGGAGAACCTTTGACATATCTTTTTCATCTTTGGTAATTTAAGCAACCATACATGCTATACAAGCATAGGGGTCCAAACAATATTGGACATCTAAATTTGCTTGTCAAGATATAAGGAGAGTAGTGTTGTAGCAGTTAATGAACCTTTCTCCAGGTTGACATTTTAGCAAGACAGCTTTACCTCTCTTAGTTACTGACAACGCATATAAGTACTGTTCAACTGTCAATTCTGCTGCATTCAGGAGATCATCAGTAGACACAATCCTGTTGTCTTTGTCATCTTCTAATACTTTAACCACATTATATAGTATATCTGCTGAAATTTCCATTATAGCTGCTCTGAAAACTTCATTGCCAGATTCTACAGGAGTAGCTATAAAAGTACACGGTGAAGGCAGTTTGGGATAAGCAAAGCGACACTCTGTTCCTTTTTTCCTACAGGTTGCAGTGTGGTGGTGTTTTTGTACTGTGGTTACGAGATTGTAGAGCTCTGGGTTGTCTTCTTTTCTAGGTATAGGCATGTAATATACTTGTCAATAAACTGAACACTGTCCTCTGAAGCACCAAAAAGGTTAGGTGCATCATCTGTCCACAAAATGCAATGGGCATGTTGAGAACCCCTCTGCTGGAATTCAATCCTGTATGAGTAGTGGAAAACTTTGCCCAGTTCTTCATCAGGACTCAGTAACAGATCATTACTGAGGCATGTTAATCTGTGGTCAAAATGTCTGGCAGTTGTAAAAGGGTTAGATCTCAACAATGCACATTTTTCTTCCCAGCTTAAATTGTCAATTTCCTCATTCGATAAATGTCTACCATGTTGTCTTAGGATGACATTTATTGTATCAGGCCACTTTAGGTCTGCAGATGAGAATGCTAGGAAAAAAGTGAAGATACCAAACTGTTTTACTGCAGCCATTAGTTTGAACATAGCTTCCTACCAGTATGGAGGACAACCACGTATTGTTTAAAGGAAATGATATGCTTTGTGTTTAAGAATCAAATTCAGGGTCTTGAATAATAGCAGTTTTTATACTTTGTTCTGATGGTAGGGAACGGTATGATTTTCTTACTGCTTTTGAGATATTGTCCATTACTTGTTTGTGTTCAGTTATGTATTGCGCAAAGAATAGATATTCTGTGTTCTTTGCATATTCTCTACACTTGTAAAGAATACGTGCATTGAAGTATTTTTTAGTTATCTTGACATCTCTGTCAGCATCAAATCCAAAGCACCCTGTAGGAAATAACTTTGGAAAAGATTGCTCTTCACAACCTGGATCCAACATGATATGAATGGGATGGTGACCTTCTCCAGGTGCAATGCGAATTATGTCTGATGCATCAGCAGCTGGATCAGAATGCTGGAAACAAGTGTCAAACTTTTATTCTTGATTTTCAAGAATGTCTGGCTGTAACATATGGTCATCATCTGAAAATGAATCTGAGTCAGAAGATACACTACTGGCACTATCACAATCTTGTTCTTCCTCAGACATCATATCTGAATTTTTATTAACTTCATTTTTCTCTGTGAAGTGTTGCCATGCATCTTTATTATCTTCTAGGCAATCTGCTTGCCAGTTTTGAGTTTCAACAACATTTTGGTAGTGCCTGTTATTTTTAAAAAGCCACTTGAATGCTTGCTTTGTCTTGTCTGGTCTAATATTTTGGTAAAAGACATGTCCTTTGTAAGCCCCTTTTCGTTTCAATTTAACTGGAAGAATTCCAGCTTTTGACAATGTTCTTGGGAGGCTTGTGCAAAGCTCAGATGCATCAACAGGTACATTTACTACCCTGCCCAATTCCCTTTTTGCAGCTGTATTATTTTCATAAAAGGGTATCTTCGGGCTAGAAGTCTACTTTCAAAATCAGTTAATTCTGAAATAATAGCTGGTGGTTTAGGTATAGACATCTTATTGTTCTGTGACTGTGTAGATATCCTATTTTTAATAATATATCTTTTACATGTAAGACAAATATATTGAAACCCATTTGGTGCTAAGAAGCCAAGACAGTTCACTGTTACTAGAAAATCTGGAAACGCTATTTCTGAAAAGAGTTCTGTGACAAACTATACACACATATACACACACATTCGGGAGCATCATTTATGTCTCTTTTGAATTTAGCAATAGCAGTTTCTACATTCAATAGATGTCTTTGCAGTGCTTTTTCTGCTTTTCTTTGTTTTTTTTTTGTTTTTTTCATTTTCTACTGCTCATTCATTGTGTCTCTTCATTTTTACGCGATTTGTCATTTTCTTTACGTTTCTGCCTTTCTTTAAGTGTTTCAGTTCTTCTCTTTTTAAATTTATGGGTCCTATCCTTTTCCTTCCTACACTCTCTTTCATCAGTTGTTTCACTTCTTCTTTGTTTAACTTTACGAAGTTTTTCCTTTTCCTCTCTAAGTTCACTTTCTTCAGTTGATTCATCCTGTGCATTTTTAGCTTTATGGATTCTATCTTTTTCTATTCTACACTCTCTTTCATCAATTGTTTCACTTCTTCTTTGTTTAACTTTACTTTTTTCATTTTCCTTTCTTAATTCACTTTCCTCAGTTGTTTCATCCTGTGCCTTTTTAAATTTATTGGTCCTATCTTTTTCCTTCCTACACTCAGTTTCTGCAACTGTTTCACTTCTTCTTTGTATAAATTGTTGAAATTTTTCCTTATCTTTTCTCAACTGACTTTCTTCAATTGTTTCACTCTGTCGCCTTTTGATTTTATGCGACCTATCTTCTCCTCTTCTCAGTTTCACTTTTTGTTTCATTGGCTCTGTTTAATTTACAAAGTCTGTCATTTTTCTTTCTTATCACACTTTCTGCAACTGTTTCAGTTTGTCTTTGTTTCAGTTTACGTAACCTACCTGTTTCTTTCCTTTTTTGAATTTGTGTATTGTTTTTGATATTTTGAATATTTTTGTACATTTCGTATCTTACTGACTTTTGAAATTTGGCCCTAATAGGGTGTGATTGCTTATTTGCAGATCCTTTTTGTGTCACCCTTTCGAAGAAACGGCGATACATAGGGATCGCTTTGTCCGTCGGTCCACCACGAAAACTGAACGTTGGCTATAACTTTGCCATTTCTAAACATTATCTTATCGAACTTTCAAATTATATTGCTTACGACAACAGGGTCATGATGATGCCAAAATCTTTAGGTCAAGATCACATTTGACAGAGTTATGCCCCTTTTTGTACTTGGATTTTGTCATGAAAACTTAACATTGGCTATAACTATGCCGTTTCTTAATATTTTTCCATCAAACTTTCCAGTTGTAATACTTACAATTGTTTCACTTAAGACAACACCATTTCTCAAGGGCAGATAACCCTCAAATTTAATTTTGCAATGTTATGCCCCTTTTTCAAGTTAAAATTTCTTGGTTAACCTTTTTCTTTATGTCCATGTCTCAAAAAGCGTTAAAGATATTCCATTCAGACTTTGAATACTTGATCACCAGCAAAATCCCTGTAAAGATTGTTGGTACCCATGTCCCTGGGGTCACAGTTAGTACTTGTTTTCCCATCCCCCTCCCACACACACACACAGGGGCTCGAATTTTTTTTTTAAATACATAAGTGTTTGACCCGAATTTTTTTTCATCTTGTATGACTAGGTACTTGCCCTCCCACACTCAATTTTTTTTCACTTGGACCTCTTGTTTAACTTGGCTTATAATTAATTATCCAGAACTGAGAAAAGTGGAGCATGCTGTCTGTGGACAGGCCTTGTTGTACTTTGTCTAGCATGCTGTCTTTTCCAGCAAGCTCTTGTTTACCTTTTTAGTTATTCTAACAGAGTACCCAAGGGCGACACAAGTGTTCCACTGAACACCCATCTAGTTAATTCTATCAACAGTTTTTCGCATTTGCATCTCTTCAGAAATCTGTCTCCTACAGTTTTCAGGATTTTTAAACGTATGTTGCTCTTTTACTGTTTCTTTTGAAAGATCTGATTTCAAACACTTCTCTATTTTTTTTCAAATTCTTATTCTCTTTCTTGAAACCAGTTTTTCCACTATTTATTGTTTTAGAATGGTAAGGGTTTTTTTTTTCGTAACAAACCTTTGTGACACTCTATCAAAAACAATATGTGATGATTCTATAGTTTGTTCCTTTCTGTCTTGTAACTTGTTAGGCTCTGCCAAGTTCTGTGAATTATGTATCAAAACTTCAGTTGCAAATCTGTTTATTTTGATATCTGTGACAGTCTGTCTTTTTTTGCAGAAAGAACATTCAGGTTTTCAAAATATGAATGTAATAAGGAGTCCATTGGAAACTCTGACACAAAATGATCAATAAAACACTTTATCAAATAAGTTCTCAGCTGATATTGTCTCACTGTATACTGCTCTGGCAGTCTCCCACTTAACAGCATGTAGGCATTAAAAATTGCAAAGGGTCCACAGTCACTGGATAATCCTTGGATTACAGTTGGATGCCCGATAGGCTACTGTAGTTATACAACATTTTAATCTGTGACATAAGATTTTTAGTTCTTTCATGATTTGTCAATGAATCATGTACTGTAATGATATTTCCCCTTTGAGAAGTTACAACATAATGTCAATTTTGAAAGTGAATTTGTGTTGCAAAAACACCACAAGGAACTTTATCCAATTCTGGTAAATTGTTTTGTTGCAAGATATTTGTATACAAATATGAAGGACGTAACAATCCGTAATTGACACTAAACTGTCTCCTTAAAATGAGAGTAAAGTAGTCCAATACACTTATATCTAGAGTATTTTCGAACACACTGTCTTCACTGATATCTGTGAACTGGCAGATATCAAGTACTTGTATATCTCTTGACTGTGTAGTCACTGGACTCTGAAAAAGGAAGCAAAATTTCAAAAGCTTTCTGTTTTAACATTGTTTCTTAAATGTTTAATTCAATTGCGGAAACTTGACTTGCATTTACTGTCATATAATGGATTTTATAACTGGAATATATTCTTTCAGTTGAAACATAAATGCTCAAGCAAAGCCAAAAGGTAATAGAAATATTTTATTGCTAGCAAATGTAACTATTTTATCTGATTTAATTTTGATTAAGTTTTGTTATACATACTGAATTTTCATCTTGAAATGGACATTCATTAACAGTGCTGTTGTGTTTTTCTTGTTGCACAGTGTATGAGCTACTGTCTCTAGCTTGCCTTTTCCATTCCCTTTCCCGTTCCTTTTGACGTCTATTCATGGTTATCTTTTACTGTACATTGACCTGATTTTTTTTTAAACCTTTTATTTGTTAAAAACAAAACTTAATAAAAAGCTCATGACAAGTTAGAACAACTTTTCTTATTAACATTTCAAAAGTAATAATAAGTTCCTTATTTTCATTTAAAATTTAGCAATTGTAAGGATAGTATTTTTAGATTGAAAAAAGTGGTGTAGTAAAACAAAATTAGTAATACCACTTAAGAAAGTTACAGCACTAAAACTAATACAGAAGAGGGCCATGATGGCTCTGTATTGCTCAACTGAGAACCATTGATCCCATGACATACAATCTGTTATATAATGATAGCCACTCTAAGACCAAAACTAGGTCAAAGATAAGGTCATAGTTGAGTATTGCTTGGACAATTATAAAGGAAGAATAAATTTCAAAGTGGTAGTTTTAAAAGCAAGAAAGTAAGTCAGTAGGCCAAGGAGAAGGTCACGGTAACATGAATGTCAAAGATCCAGAGGGGAAAATCTTAACAATAATGGTAGGGGTCTACAAGCCAATATTACATACAAAATGCTATAAACAAAATATCTAAGGTGAAAGCCTTTTAGGTTTCTGATGAAAGTTTTAGAGTTAATCCTAAATAATGCTTAATAAATTCAAGTCAACCCTGAGGCAGGGCCTTGTTTGAATCTGTGGTCATGATTTAAATAAAATAGTACAGGTCCACCTGACATGCCTGATACAAAATATTTAATCTCTAACCTTGTGGCTCTGGAGAAGGAGAGATTTAAAGTTTTACCTTTTAGTTGCCATGAATTGAAGAATTGTTGGCAACGTTCATGAACAAAACATCCCAGGCTAGTTTCATCAAATTTGGCCAGGTGGTTTCAAATATGATGATAGACAGATACATGACTATGGACATAGTGTGATCACAAAAGCTCACCACGAGCAGTTTGTGCTCAGATGAGCTTAAATACAAACTGAAAAAATCATCTTACAATGCGAAAGCTAAAGACAAATAAAATGTGGAGAGATAGACAGTCAATAAACTACATACATCCATTCAGGGGACTTATATTTTTCACTGTTACCTGTTTATTAAACAATACTTTAACTCACACTGTAAAATGCATTTTCTGATACCAATATGATAAAAATTACTCAGTGGACATGAAAGGAATTATGTCTAAAATTAAAAATGTACCTTTTAAATATTTAAATATTAAATTCAAAGGATTTTATATATTTATACACATACACAGCTTTGAATTCTGGACGCTGAAAGTATTGTCTGAATTAATCTTCCGAAAAATTTTTACAACTGTTCTAAGGTCTACAGAATTTAAAATGCAAAGCAATGGTATAAAAGACTACATTACTGTCATTAGCTGGATATTATATAGCCTTATAACTGAACAAAGATCAAAAACAAATTGTGAACGTGGTACATAGATATTAGTTGTAATACACTGTCAATCTGTTTCCATACATAGATAGAGACAAAATCAAGAGCTATATTGAGGGTAAATTATATCTAACTAACAAATTGCAAGAATGAATACACAGACTCTACTTTGAGTGATAGTTAAACACACAAGTTATATCCTTCTGATTGTATTTGTCCCTAAAAGTAGGACAGACTAGAGAAAGTCTGTGTATAGCACAGACTGTGGCATAACATAATGGTTTTCATGCATGTTTTTTTTTTAAACTGGTCAAACTTGACAGAATTCACTCTCAATCTGTTCATGTAATCCGCTGTTCACCTCAATATCTGTACCAATCTTTATGCGTTTGTCTGGTCCACTCTGCGTGTTCTTATCTCCTCCTCTGCCCATGCCATTGTCTGGTCCACTCTACATGTTCTTATCTCCTCCACTGCCCATGTCCTTCTCTGGTCCACTCTCGATGTTGTCTGTACCAGTCTTCATCTGGATTTTAACTTTTCTTCACTTGGTCTCATCTGTTGCACTCTCAGTCATTTCAGGGAAATTGTCATCATCAAAACATGCCTCAAATCCTTTATATAAATCTAGTCTTCTTTGCAGATCTTTGATCTCGATTTGAAGATGGTTAGTATATTGTTGTAAAGTGGAAGACTTTTGCTGTGGTGCATTGTTTTTCAAATTAATGGCATCCAGCACTGAAACAGATGATCCCATGAAATTCTTACTTTCATTTAGTATCTGCTTCAGTTCTTGTGAAGCCCCTGCACTGTCTCCAATACTAAGATCATACAGTGCAGCTTTACATTTGGTTTCAAACTGCAAATAAAACTGACTCAAGTGATTCTTGTAATCTGATAAGTTTATTCTTGGTTTCTTAGGACTCTCACATATATGGGGATGACCGTACTGGAATAAGTTGCTTGTTTGGGGATGTGAAATGTTTGGTAGGGGTTGCCGTGATGACAGTGAACTGAAAATAGATGGACAATACTAGCTACAAAACAGAACACAATACTTAAGGCTGATATGATTGATAACAATGTAAAAGCCATGAGTGATTCAGCCTCCATGCAAAATACTAGGGATGGCAAAATTTGTTCATTTTAGCATTCGAATGTTCGGATCAATTTGCATTCGAACGTTCGAACGTTCGAATAACTCATACTCAATTTTCACTGAACTTCTCGACCAAACGCCACGAAGCAGTTACTTTCCTTTTAGTACAATAATCACTGCCGACAGGCATGCCGTTGATAATGGTCGAAAATAAATAAACAAAATGTTTTTTTTTTCAAGTTACTTTTTTAATTTCATCCAGTCATGTTAAATCGATGCAATTCCAATTATAATTAAACAAAATAGAGAAAAAAATCTGAAATCCAGCTATTTTAAGGCAAGAATGAAGGGGTGATCACTGCCAGGAGATTGCTTCTCGGCCTGGTTAACTGTATAAGATCCGAGTGTTTCCAATTCCTTGACACAAGGTGTATTTCTCGGTATCCGGTATGCTGATTTGGTAAATTCCAATTCGATTTTAATTTATATTTAGAACGTCGAAAAGGAAAAGAAAATGAGACCAAGCGCAAGGTATGGCAAGTATCATTTACATTTTAACTGAATAGTAGCGATACGGCGTGAACTGTTACAGAATTTGCGAGAGAATACAACAACCAAAAATCGGGCCAGTATAATAAAATAAAATCGGGGTTAGCGGCAATAACTGACTGACACGTTCGTGTATTTAGTTTCTTTCTGTAAAACAATCATTCTGTCTCCAAGTTTGACCCCTAACTCGACACTGTGACACGGATATACCAATATCTCTTGTCTTACCCATTGTAGGTGAAACTTGCTTAAAGCACAGGCCACCAACAACGCCAACGACGCATAATTACGGTCATCTCACCAGAGGTGTTAAAGCAACAATAGGTGTGAATTCACATACTTACAACGCCTTTCTTACTTCTTCAAAACTTTATGATTTAGTTTTGTTATGAAAACAAAATATATATAGATTTTTCCTGAGCATTCGAATGCCATAAATACATTCGAACGTTCGGCATCGGGTCCGAATATTCGAACGTTCGAACGTTCACTTACATCCCTACAAAATACACATACGGAGTATAATATGTATCAACAGTAAAGGTGTACTGGAAAAGCAAAATGAAGAAAT
Organism: Cyclina sinensis; assembly: GCA_012932295.1. Taxonomy (NCBI): domain Eukaryota; kingdom Metazoa; phylum Mollusca; class Bivalvia; order Venerida; family Veneridae; genus Cyclina; species Cyclina sinensis. Next base: position 52,854,834 of record JAAONU010000012.1, on the reverse strand, counting down.
GAAGAAAGAAACGGGAAAAAATCCCCAAAAAATCTCACTTGGGGTACCTGAAAAGACTAACAAACAAGAAACCAAGCAATGATATTTATACAAAGGGTACATTAAGCAACTACGAACATTCTGAAAAGCTTTAATGCAAGAAAAGTAGGTCAAGCATATCTTAACCTTTCAGACCTATCTTTAAAAAATACAAACGTTGCTTTATAAGCCTGATGATGAGTATCTGATCATAAGCTGAAGTGATTATATCAAACATCTGCATTATAACCAATCATTAATAAAGAATACTTTCAGAATGTTATGTTGGGCACAACCGGGCACACCACACATGCCTTAATGGTGAACTATAATTACTTACTTGTTAGGTGTTAATATAAAAGTATGCAAATAAGAATCTAGTGTAGAAAGCCATCACCAAATATCTACAATATGTGAAACAATTAAGGCATGCTCTAGGAGGTACACCCATGGTACAATGCATTTAGAGTTAGAAAAAGAATCATTTATGTTTCATAGTCTGATTTATATTTAAAGATATTGAAATTGAAAAATCCAAATCACTAAAAATTTACTGAAAGTCTGACCAAAGCTGAATCAACAGTACTTATTCCTCTCCCAAAATGTCTGTACTGAGAAACTAAAGCTAAATGCATTGTATACAGAAACCTCCAGTAGCTTTATATGTAAGATACTGTTTTTTCTGTTGTTCCCTTGTATAAATACTTGTTAGTACTATATACCTCTTGATTAATCGTAGTGAAGCAGGAATTTCTCTAAAAAAAGGGTAATATACTCACCAGTAACATTGTGTTTAATTGTAAATAATACAGGTGGTTGATGGTTTGTTGTTCATCATTTTGCACTCAACAAATTTTATAAAATGCAGACGATGTTTGAAACAGCTTCTTAATGATACATCATATTAATGTTTTCGAAAATTTCTGCGAGAGCGCGAAGCTATTATGACTGCGATTGCCGTAATTAATGATACATCATATTGTTTTCGAAAATTTCTGCGAGAGCGCGAAGCTATTATGACTGTGATTGCCGTAATGAAAAACAGACATGTGGCCCCGAACCCAATTTTTTGACACACAGCATTAGAAGTCTTAAGTGTTAACTTGACCTATACTTATAATTTGAAAATCTATGCAGCTCATCTACTGGTCTATGCAAAAACAGACCGGACACGACCATCACTGCATTATCTCAAAAATGACATTTGAAGCCTAAGTTTCCTACAGACCCATCATCATAATGTGCAACACATTTATGCCACAGTCAAACATCTGCATTATGTTACTGTTTTTATACACCATTGTTTCATTTGTACATATCTTTGTCACTCTAAGTCCAACACAAAGGAAATAAGGCTACCTATTTTTGACAATATGTCATACTTATTTTTATTATGATTTTGTATATTGTCATTCAAATGCCTTTGTAATTCATTTTATCATAGGATATGTTATTTTATATTGTAAGGTGCCATGGGGATGGCCTCGACCCCATGTAACCTATGACGAGGCTAATAAATGGGTTTTTGCCGAAAAAAATAATGTTTCGAAAATTTCTGCGAGAGCGCGAAGCTATTATGACTGTGATTGCTGTAATGAAAAACAGACATGTGGCCCCGAACCCAAGTTTTTGACACACAGCATTAGAAGTCTGAAGTGTTAACTTGACCTATCCTAATAATTTAAAAATCTATGCAGCTCATCTACTGGTCTATGCAAAAACAGATCGGACACGACCATCACTGCATTTTCTCAAAAATGACATTTGAGGCCCAAGTTTCCTACAGACCCATCATCATAATGTGCAACACATTTATGCCAAGTTACTTTAAAATTCATTCATGAATGACAAAGATACAGACCAGAGAAACCCATTACTGCATACTGCATTATAACGAGAATGACGTTTTGAAGCCCAACTGTGACCTTGACCTTTAAGGTACAGACCTTAGGCTTGTGCAAGACACGTCGTCATAATGTGTAACAAATTTATGCCAAATTATTTTAAAATCTATCCATAAATGACAAAGAAACAGACCAGACACGACCATCACTGTATTATCATGAAAAAATGATATTTAAAGCCTAAGTGTGACCTTGACCTTTGAACTACAGACCTAAGTATTGCGCATGACATGTCGTCTAATTGTGGCACACATTTTTGCCAAGCTATTTTAAAATCCAATGTTGAATGACAAAGAAGCAGACCGGACACGACCATCACTGCATTATCTAAAAATGACCTTTGAAGCCTACGTGTGACCTTGACCTTTGAGCTAGAGACCCAGGTCTTGCGCATGACACGTCGTCTAATTCCCAGCAAACATTTGACGTCTACACAACGTTGTATAAACATTTGACCCCGACGTTAGATCAACGTTTGATTTTGGTTGGTTTTGTAAATCGTATAAACGTCAGAATCGAACGTCCTTACGACGTCATTTTACGACCATATTCCATCCATAATACGACGTACATACAGCCTTTTGACCTCAATCCAACCATTATTTGACTTTAATCCAACCTTAATCTATCCATAATATGCAAGAATCTCAACCACTGTCAGACATATTTGCAGTTATTGCCAGCCTGTTTCTTATAATCCAACTTCTTCAGACCAGCCACGACTCTTATTCCATTCGCACACAAGCATTCCCTTTTCCTGCAGCCTGTATGATTGACCAAGAGTTTCCTCTTGACTTTGATCTCAATTTATTGCTATATAGGTAAAACAGCAAGAAAACTCGAGACAAATTGTCATCATTTCATGAAACATGTTTAATTCATTTCACAACAATCTTCAACAAACAAAAAATATAAAAAAACAAAATCAACAAGCATTTCACTAGTGGTGATAAATACCCCCAATTTTCACTCTGTCAATAGATTTTAGTCGAAAACTGGCCATTATTCAGTCACAATCCAAGTCAGACCAAGGTATGGAACTTATATCCAGTACCTTGAGAAGTTACTAAGATCACCTCGCTGGGGCAGGACAGGATGGGATGTGTCTTTAGAGATGACGTGCCTGATTCCTATGCAGTCCCTTTCGGAGATATAAAAATACGTTTAGGAAATCAATTATCCTTTATCATAGAAAAAATGAAACCTACAAAAATGTAATGACAGGGAGCAAACTGACATTTTCAACAAAGCGTTGAAGAATATCTATGCATAGAAACGACATATTCATACTTAATACTGTGACAATTCTTAGTATATTGGCATGGTTGTGTAAATATATTAGGCTTGTATTGAAAGAATCAACTCTCATTCGGTTCATCATTTCAAGCAACTGATATCCAATCTATTTACATATGCAGACACAGATGTCATGTGCAGCTTATAGATCTTCATTTTGAACTTGAACCAAAAACTCATTATGAAGGACTTTGTTAAGGAGCTTACTTCAATGATCCCAAAAAATACCAATATTTTTTCCAGTATAGTGAAGTAAAAGGGTAGAGATTTATTCTTGTAAGAAACATTTTACACCTTTCTCTACAAATACAAACTTTCTGCCTTAAAGATATATTATGCTCAAGTTTCAGATAAAAATAAATACTACACCTTTTCTATATAAATATGAAATAAACATGTTTTGAGTACACACAGATTAGAGATGTTTCATTTAAAACTCTACACACTATAGGAAAACACAGTATAAATACATTGTGTCATCAAAAAACTGGCAGTTTTGTTTGAGAAAGCACCAACATAACACGACCTGTAATAGGGAATGCAACTTCCCATACATAGTGTGTGTATTCTAGTAATCTAATTAGACATATTCAATAAGAATTTTCTAGATTTGGTAAAGGGGGCTAATTTTGACCCCATCGACGTGGATACAATCAATCTTTGTTAGGGTCTTACTGGTGATCAACTATCTAAGTTATACACTTTTTGAGAACTGGACATTAACAAGAAAAAAGTTAACCAAGAATTTTTTAAGTTGAATAAGTTGGCATAACTTTGCAAAAATAAATCTGACGGTTATCTGCCCTTAAGTAATGGTGTCACGTTTTGATAGTGAACAAGTATTCCAATATATCTGAGAAATAAACCTTAACAAAAAGGTTAAACAATGCAGATGAGACGGTCATGACAGTAGCTGCACTTTTTTTCTTCGAAAAATGGAGCTAAATATACAGATACATGGATATGAACAGGTGACAAAAAATATATGGATATAATTCTGAATTATTCGTGTAACAAAATGTCATTCTTATTCCCGCCACACCATAATGTCCCATCAACCACTAAAGAATTAGACAGGAGTAACATTCTTTTGCCTGCCACCTCCACCACGCCTGTCTGGAGCATAATTCAGCAACTGCTTCCAATGCCAACTGCTCTGTTGCATCATTAACTGTTTACATTAAGCTAGCTGAAAACATAATACATTGTGCCTCAAGAAATCATTCTACAGTTATCTGCATGAATTTCACATACTTGTGAAATTCAGTTGTTTCAGGGGGACATAATTTCAAGGACTTTCTAGTTTCTAAGAAGTGCATCCTCATTAAAATCATAGTGTAACCATTTTAAATAACTACACATACAGATTAACTTTCAAACTGAATACCTGTTACAGTAACAACCCTTAATGCAAGACAGTTTAAAAGACTTGTGCAAAGGTTTTATGTCCAAACATTAATCAAATCTATAGTAAATAACAAAATTATGACCCACATTTTAAACACCATGAATGATGAAGTCTAGAATGCCACCACCACTGACAACAAGGCTATGACAACAGCTAGATTCATTCTTGAAAAGTCCCTCTGGATGTATAAAAGTATTAGTTGATTTACATGTGAGAAATATACAGAAAATTGGATATCCCAAATATTTTCTGAGACTTAATTGTTATTCTTTACCTATTACAAGTTCATAACCACAGGTCCATTTGAAAGCCATTTTCTGCTTCCTCCTTTCATATTAAACCTGGACATAAGTTCATTTGTCATCAATCTGAAAAGAGAATAAAAAACAGATATATGTATTTTAATGTTCTCTTACTATTTTCTTTTGATAGCTTCTTTACTAACTAAAGGAAAGTTGTAACAAACACTTGACTAGAAACTGAACATTGATGCTTGCGTAAAGAAAAAAGACCCAGTTTCATTTCATGATGTGCAATTTCAACACACTACACAATTCTTTCTTTTTGTTTTAGAGATTTTGAAGGTCTTATAGTAAAATTCAAGTTTCATTAACCAAAATCTTGATTTTTTTCAAGGCTTGTATCAACCTAGATCTCATATATGTTCGAATGCTTAACTAAATACAGACCATGTAGAATTTTCATAACATCGCATTTTTATTCTTACATGTCGTTGATACTATCGTAAACCGTCAATGTCGTTATGCATTGTTGTCAATATATGTCGGAGTCAATTAAGACTTAAATGAAGTAGAACGGAACATTTGATGTCATTTTTACTGCATATTTAGATGTAACCAATCGATACACCATAAATGCCTGTATAAAACAATATTCAAATGTACATTGACATAATGTCGTAGAAAAGTAGCACTGAACAGATATACATGCACTAAGGTTACACATTGAATAATACACATCCGTTGCACTAAAGTTTACACAGTTTAAAACCTATATGCTTATATCAATTTATTGAGAAAATATTGAAAATTACATTTTTTGTATTCGTTTTAAGTTATTGCAGAATAAAATTGCTAAATGAAGAATGTGAAGCAAAATAACTTGTCCAATTTTATACCGTTTGAAACTTTTGACATCACTCCAGTTTTGTGTAACTATCAAACAAAACCGCTTGTTGATCGTGCTTCTATTGCTTTGGGCGATAATTGCTTAATAACAGTAAACACAGGGCGATCGTGCTAACAACAGGTATCACTTAGATAGGTGTGAAAACACCTGTCTGCAAGGATTCGCTATACTGCATCTTTATTTCACTTTTTCTTACATTATGGGACCGTGATAATTGTTCACTCAACTGCATTTTTCGTCAAATTGCATTTCCGTTAAATCGCACTTTAATTAATTGAATAAAGAAGAAAACATGACAGGACCGATCATTTTTGTCGTAGTACACTGTTTTTTCGTTATATTGCAATTCGTTGCAGGGCAATTGGACTGTATTAACATTTCTATTATTCACTTGGTCTTTTATGCTTACACCCTCAATCATCGACAGTATTTGGATGTATAAGTAAAATGCAACAATTATAAGTAATACTGAGAATTCTTATTCCGAGTATTCATGTGTAAACAGAAAACGTGGTCGAAACAATTTTAAAAGAAAGTACCATATTTGCCACTCATTTGGCACAGATTTAGAGTCCAGACTGTAAAAATCTTCCACTGTTTGGGCCTGAATACTTTTCTCAGTCGGTCTGTGTTCTGTCATGCCACCTCCCCTCTGTTTCAGGGTGGCCGCATCTTCCATTATCTCTGCCAGGAGAAACAATTCCTGTTTCAAAAATCCTGAAATATGTCAATTAAAAGTGTTTTTTCTTTATGATTTGACCTACAGCTAGTGACAAAGTATTTGGTAATAAACCGATTTCATCGTGGCCTAGAGGATGGAGACAAACATAATAACAAAGACTGAATAAAAAGCTGGCCTCTAGAGTGTTAACAATTGTTGATACTGATGTGGAGTAGCAATCAGAAAAGTTCACCACGTCTGGCCCAGGTGAACTATAAAAATGTCCACTAGATTTATTTAAGTCAAATAACAGTGGTCAATTTATCTATTCAGACACAATTATACTGGACAGACTTAACCTGTATAAGTTCAGGAAAGGTGTACATACAATTCAATGCAATACCCTTCCAATCCTGTACGTCCATATGTATAATACAAGCCCCCGTACAGCATGTTGGTACAAAACAAGTCATTGGTCGCAATGCAAAGCTGGCCACCCGCTTGTAGAAAACAAGCCTGGGGCTACAACGTAAGGTTTGTCACCAATCTCGTAAAGTAACAGCCCCGGGATCGCAACGCAAGGTTGGCCACCCATCTCATACAATACAAGCACCAGGATCGGAACACAATGATTGAGCACCCATCTTGTACAATACAAGCCCCTGTAGCACATGCAAGGTTGGCCATCGATCCCGTACAATACTTCCCCCACCCAACCGTTGTGTTGTGTTGCCATTTACCTGTACAGGCCTCTCAGCCCCCCCCCCCCCCCCCCCCTTGACCCAAGGCCAAATCAATTACTTTCAAGAAAAATTACACTGTAAATTTCCTGAATGAAAAAATCCTGCAGACATTAAATTTTTCTTTAAATCACTTGACTGCACTGCTATTAAGGTGTCACCATCCTGCCAAGGATTTTGAAACGAGGGACATTTGACCAATCAATCCTTAAAAAAAAGAGGACAATTTCTAAAACTAAAGAGACCATTAATTATTAATACATGTAGATTATATCAAAAAGGTAGCTTATATCAATACACTTTCTTTCACAGCTATACAAGCTTCATGTAATAATTGCTAGGTTCCAAAACAATTTAATTAAAAAGAGCATATTTCATATCACGATTAGTTTGACAAAGTCGTCAATAAATTAGAAACTAACTGAGATTCTGAAATGCTGATAACAAATATTTGTATTTTAATACAAATAAGTCAGAAAATACTATTTCTTAGGTAAAGAAAATATATGTTTAGTACGACGATATGCAAGCAGACTAAGTGACTTGAAAGAATTCTTTAACTGAAATCGTCGTTTCAATCACAAAAACGTTACAGCTAACTCTACATTTCTACACATATAGATCTTATACTGCTTGGAACTTTAATTTCCATACCTATATTTAATGATAGTGTATATAAATATATTGGAGTTGTGCAAAATACACTTTTGAGTGCTTTAAAAAAAACGCTTATGCTTAAATCGATTGAATTTGTTATATTGCGTCGTTCGAAATTCAAACTGTTATAAAAACCACACCGCATTTTACAATTTATTCGAATTATGCCCCATATTAAATTACATAATATCATACCTACAGTTAAAATATAAAAAATGAAAATCTCTCAAAATGTTTTATGTTTAGTTTTATTATTGGGTTTTAACAACCATATAATAAATTTAAATAAAATGAAACATAAAGGTTTACATTTACAAAGAAAGAAATGAAAAAGTTGGGCATGATATCTGACAAAAGAAGCGTTTTATTAACTTTCTTAAATGAAAAAAAAACAAAAAAAACAACAACAACAACAACAACAAACAAACAAAAAAAAAAAAAAAGAAAAAAAAAAGAAGATATATTTGTCTTAATTTGCAAAGCACTGATGCAATAAGTTAACAAGTGATTTTAAGCATGCATTTGGTGAAGCTGAGCTATGCTTCTTTTCCTTAGAGCGTTATATTAAAAGATGATAGGTTATTATTGGTCCAGCTAAAGCTTGCAATTTCCTCCTCGTGCTTGCATTCAAGTTCTGAACGGCCTTTGAGTCATTTTGTTACTTTCTGGACAAGCATGATACCAAGCTTCTGAATGGTTCTTGGCTCGACTTTTTAAAATAAAATTGCTAGCCGTTTCCCATGTGTTCGATCGGATTTAAGTCGGGAAGTCGGATTGGACACTCAATAGCCTCGACCCCTCCCTATCCAGGAACTCCGGAATATCCTAACAGTGCTAGTAACGGGCGTTATTGTTGAGGACGACACTGTATAATCATTAAGATGTCGACAACTGCACCTGCATTGGAACGTTCTAGGCATTTATCTACGATTAACTAGTCATTGTACACCGACCAAGGGCGCAGAGGTCGATGTGTCCATCCAAGCCTCCAACATACCAGTCGTACTTTGCTATCTTAGCAGAATTAACCCTTTCCGCTCTTCTTATCTTAAACACTCTATACCAATCCTACAATCCAGGCAATATCGAGTCTCTTCAGCGAAGCGAACATTGTTGTCTGGTCAAGTCATCATATTCTAACGTCCACACACATACCATTCCTGCAAGTGCTTCTGGGGCAGTAAAATAAGTAGACAAGGTCTTCAAGACCTAAAACCAACATAAATCAGACTTATGGTTCACAATTAGGCCCATGTAATGGTGGTAAAAATCGAAATAGAATAGCAGTGTACAAGAAAGAATTAAACCAGACATAACTAAGCTAATAAAAGTAAAGACCTTTTTATTATTAATTTTGCATAAGTTACTTTTTTATTCATTTATTCTATACAGCAACTATTGTTACTGATTTAAAATTTCAAAGAAGACTTTTCTTAGCTCGTCTGCTTTTGAAGAAAAAGTCGAGCTATTATGATTGCTTGGTCGTCGTTGTAGTCGTCGTCGGCGGAGTAGTGCAAAAACTTTAATGTAGTTGATTGCTCATAAACCATAAGTTAGAGCTTAGATATTTGGTATGTAGCTTTGTCTAGAAAACCTCTACTAAACTGGTTCAAATAATTACCACAGTGTCAATATTGCCCCCTCACTTGATTTTACATATACTTAAATAAGGAAATTTCTTGACTGAAACCTCAAAGCCTTGACTTAATGTATTTAGTGTGAATCATTGTCCAGTGAACCTCTACCAAAGTTTTTTTCAAATCAAGATCCAAGTGTTAATATATTGGACTCGCGCTAGCGGTCGCTTTGTGTCACAAAGACATAATTATATATATGAACCTTAAAAGTCTTCTCGTCAAAGATCTCAATGCCTAGAGCTCAGATATTTGGTAACCAGCATTGTCTAGTAGATCCCGTCTCAAAAAGATCAAATAATATCGATAGAGTAGCAAATAAGTCGTCCCAGGGTCAGATTTCACATAGAAATATAAAGGAAAAGCTTAAAAAGATTTCTTCTTTGAAACCATGGTCTGGAGTCTTGATATTTAGTGTGTAGCATTTTCTAGTATACATCTACCTAAATTGTCCGTGGGGCCTTAAAAGACACTTAGGGAACATTTGAAAAATATTCTTCCCTAAAACCGCTTGACAAATACCTTTGTAATTTAATGAAAGTGATCCTCTAGTAAACCTCCACCACGATTTTTCATATTTTATCCCTTGGTTCAAAATTAGCTCCACCGCGCTTTGTTTGATAACCCGTTTCGGAGGTGAGCGTCCCAGAACCTCAATGGCTCTGTTGTTATGATTGCATTTAGCAGAGTGGTTTACATCTATGATACGTATGTTTTCTTTCATGTCTTCTTAATAGTTACCCAATGTATGATGGAATTCTATTTAAATTCTATAAATATGCCCCTGTTTCCGACAAATAAAACAGATGAGCGTTGGTACTGCTCCGTGGTGCTCTTGTTTTGGTTTTTATCCTTTTTAATCTAATTAAATAACCCTTTATCCCTGGTCATTAGATTAAGCGCATTTCTACTAGTTCAATCAGTTAGACGGTTTAAACAATCAGTTAGAATTACACTCAGGGTAGAGATCAGAATCCAAAAGTCCACCTTTTTTCGGAAGAACTTCATACAATTTTTTTGCATTGCTCGTGCCATATAAATATCATAATTATTAGTATTATTATTTTTATAACTGTCCTTTAAGTTGAAATGCAGGTAATGCAGAAATGGCTTCTGGAAGTTCAGTTGGCCATGGAAAGAGTGAATGTGAACCAGAATGGAAACTGAAAAAAATCAAAGACATTTGGTTTCTTGACGTTTGTGGTAAATTAAAACGACTTAATGTACTACAGCAAGGCAAAGGACGTCCATTTAGAAGACAGTGTTATTTTTGCTGACGACAAAATATATCAACTCTGTGTGAATAGTGACGGCGATGTTCTGATTTCTGAAGTTGGAGATGTAAAGGAAGAAATCGTCACTGCTTCACATGTGGTCGCTGCTAGCATTTCTACACCAAATATACCGACATTGTATAAAAGAAAATCAAATGTTAGACACGCAAAAAGTTGTGAAGACATTGCAAACGATATTCATTTGTCAAATACAGCCCCAGATCTTGGAAACATAAATGAGGAAGGTAAGTACTATTAGAAAGGCGAGCTTTCTTGATTGCATGTTTCGTTAAGTTTATATTATAAATGTATATTAAAAAAGAGTAAAGTTCGATCTTTCTTTAAATTAGCCTTAATTAAATTATACTTTTAATCGACAGCAAACTAACTGACAAACATTAATTCTTTCTACTTTTAACAGCCAATTGCTTCAGTTTAATTTGTATTTCTTAACAGTATATTTTACTCTGTTACTTATCCTGCACTTCTGTTTTTTGCTGGTTCGATGTCGCACTATCGCTAGAGGCTTTATTTATCGTAAAGATTTGTGGAACCGTCTCATAAATTAACAAATCGGAAGCGTTCAGTACTGTTAACAAATGTGCAGAAATGCTTTCCAAAGGAGGGAAAATGTTTTATAACCAAACAAAAACTTGACAGTACCATGAACAAGACAGAATGTGTGCCATAATTCTTAAATTTAGAAATTAATGTGTTTTTTTTTCTTTCGATGCTAGATTTTCTAACATAATTATTTAATGACCATATACGGTAGAGTGCACAAGCCATCAAGCAGAACAAATGTCAGGCATACTTTTTCTGTATATATATATTCGGAAGACCATACATTCGATATTGTTAAAAGTTATTACTTCTTCTGGGAAACAAGTTTCACCTTGTTTCAAAATTCCCGAATCTTCAATTTCGTCCGGAGCTTTTTACAATTAATATCAAAATCACTTAAAGACTAAGGAGAGCAAAAACATTGGTTGTTTTTCTTGACCCTAGTATATTGTGGCTGAGAAACAGTTCCCACCGCTTCCGTGATCGAGATAATACCATAAAAAATAAGATGTGATGAGAACACCAAATATGTAAAAAAGGCTTGAACCAACCGATAAATATCATTCTTAAAGTTTCTAAAACAAAGAATAATTCCTCAGATAACTGTCCAATGAATACCACAAAACATGTGTTTGTGTGATGCATATCCTGCTACTCTATTCTTTTAATTTAAACACTTCTATTTACATAATGTATCGATGTTTTATAAACGAAAATGGTATTATGTAAGCTTGATATCATTTGAAGAAAGAAATATTATGAGGTATACTCCGTTTATATATACTCCATTGAAGACAATGAAGAAGCCAATCAGATAGCTTACCCACAAGTTGCAAGACATATTCTAAGTTTGATTTGTTGCCATTCGCATTAGAAAAACTGTTTTGGCATGTCTTAACACTGTTGTCTGAAGATTATTTCATATCAAAATGATATATACTTTCCAGGTAAGCACGGTCTATGTGCAATCCTGGTGCTCCATTTTACCTAAAAGATATACTTTAGAGAACAAGAGACCATCAAAAGAATTAATTTGGCTCAAGAAATATTGTTCTGGAAACTAAACACCCTGTGAAATAGCTTAAGAAAGATAACAAAAAACGATAAATAGTCCTGAAATTCAAGTTGCCTCCATAGAAGAAGCTTAGGGCACTTAAGATGTATAGAACAAACAAAGAAGCTCACACAACAATACAACGTTTCAATAACCAATGCATTCGGTAAAGGAGCCAACCTGATTGGAAGAGCATATACTATTCACTGATATTTTAGTATTAATTTCAACTCTTAGTGACAGCTTGTTAGAGCTGCACATAAGAAGAAATAGCTCAACTATGTCCTGTGAAAAACAACTATTGTATGTTAGGGTTTTTTTTGTAGCCAACTGATGTATTATTCCGGGTTTGCAACTTGATAAGGAGGTACTAACTATGTATTTAGCTAAGTGTTCCTCGAAATTAATTGAATATACATAAATGTTAATTCGTCATTCTTGTGATTAAAATGTTTTTAACAAAACTCAGTTTATATGAGCGTACCCAAAATATTCTTGAATTAAATGTTACTGCTATGTAATAAATCGAAGCGACAGAATTGTGGAAAACTTTATTGCTGAAATGTGAAATAGTAACATTTACTAGTTGTATGTTCTGTTTGCAATTTTGTTACGTTTGAGCTCCATTTAAGCTTAGTATTAAAATCTTATTACGCTACTATCTTTGGTAGTCCTTAGCAATTGCAGAAATGCTTACTTACCCTAGAAATCAATACTCATCTGTAGGCTAATTAAGTAGAAACAAACTTTAATTAGGATAGGTTTGTTTTGCATTTTTTGGTACAGAATATCTTCATCAGGTTTTCAATGTTTATGTTTTGTAATGGTGCTGCCTGTTTATGGTTTACAAATTACATTGGACTTTATTTGATAATCTCTTGCAAATTCACAAAAGTCGTGTTAAATTTGTGTTTACTAGTTGTATTCACATTTTGTGTTTAGATTAAAGACAAGTGCGTTTGGTTCTTTACAAATGTTAACTTATTTGCAATAACATTATTGTCTAGAGTGTGAATCCTGTAATATGAGACATTGTATTCAGGTGTACCTGTTTCGTACTATTTAATGCCCCTGAAGGGAGGCATATAGTAATCGCCCTTCCGTCCGTCTGTCGGGTAAAATCTTTTCCTAGCTTCAGCTCCAAAACTGCTTGAGGGATTTTATTAGAACTTAAAAGGAGTGTTTGTCACCAAGTCTAGTTGTGCATATCGTCAGGAGATTACGCTCAATTTATTTTTGGCAGAGTAATGGGCACAGTCATTTTTACTCAAAAATCTTGTCCTCATTTCATCTTCAAAACCGCTTGAGGGATTTCATTAAAACTTAACAGGAGTGTTTGTCACTAAGCCTTGTTGTGCATATCGTCAGGACATTCTGCTCAATTTATTTTTGGCAGAGTTATTGGCACTTAGTCATTTTTTTACTCTAACTTCTATATTAAGGTCTTGTCCACACTTTATCTCCAAACCCGCGTAGAGAATTTCATTGAAATCTCACATGAATGTTTGTTACCAAGCCTAGTTGTTCATATTATCAGGAGTTTCTGCTCGGAATTATTTTTGGCAGAGTGATGGGCACTTAGTCTTTTTTACTATAACTTCTATATTAAAATCTTGTCCACACTTCATCTCCAAAACCGATTGGAGGATTTCATTGAGTCTTCACGGGAGTATTTGTCTTCAAGCCTTGTTGTGCATATCGTCATGAGTTTCTGCTCCGATTATTTTTGGCAGAGTTATGGGCACTTAGTCATTTTTTACTCAAACTTCTATATCAAAATCTTGTCCACGCTTCATCTCCAAAACCACTGGAAGATTTCATTGAAACTACACAGGAATGTTTGTCACGAAACCTTGATGTGCATATCGTCAGGAGTTTCTGGTCGGAATTATTTTTGGCAGAGTAATGGGCCCTAGGTTATTTTTTACAATAACTTCTATATTAAAATCTTGTCCACGCTTCATTTCCAAAACCGCTTGGGGGATTTTATTAAACCAGAATGTTTGTCACAAAGCATTGTAATATATAAAACATCAGTAGGAGTTGGGAATAAAACAATATTGTTCTTATTCAAGGCCAAACTCACAGCTTTCTATTTCATTGAATAATTATTATGTCTTCAACCTTCATATAAGAATCTGAAGCAGAAAATCATTACTTTACCATTTGCCTTCAATTCATGCTCTATTTTTTTTTGTCTGATCTCTTTTCCACAGGCATATTCAATTATGTATTTACACCAGTTTCATTTCAAAGCTATATTCCGGGGGCATATGTCAATTTCCAGTGACAGCTCTTGTTTATTATATATTTAAAGATTAAATTTTAAAATACTGCTTGCGTTTAAAATTATTTAAAAAGTATAAACATATGACGTGAAATATTCATTTAAAAGCTTATTTACAAGAGAAAGATTGCAACGTTAGACATTCCATTGAATTTACGATAATGATAGGTTAATATGTTTACCGTCAATGGACAGCTTTTTAACAGTTTTTGGGCACAATCCAAGATATTTGAGTGAGCACAGCGCTATCAAATTTCTCAAGGACACGACGAGACAAAACGCATA